>CAKNXH010000630.1:185476-196913 GCA_932178445.1 Andricus quercusramuli | reverse complement strand
TAGCCCCCAGTGGAACCGCGGTAAAATACACCTATGGCCACGTCTCACATCCGTGAGATGGGTGGTCACAGGGCACGACGAAATCACAACGACAGGCCGGCGAAACCCTCGTGTGTCTTGAGGACACGAAGCGACCCAAGGATGACAGCTTTCTGCATCCATCTCGCAAGTGCCTTGGCATATTTTTGGCACGCGGGTATGGCTTTGAGGTTACGAACCAGTGATAGTTTAGCACCTCCGAGAGCACCTATCACAAGGACAATTACTCGTACCGAATATTTTGGGTACAGTCGTTGCAGCTCTCTTTTAAGGTCTTGATACCTCTCCTCTTCTTCTTTCTCCTTTGCAGTGATGTTGTATTCGGACGGAGCCGAGAATTCGATCACGAATATCTTTCGTTTCTCGAAGTCTTGGAGAACAATGTCAGGCCTCGAGTGCGCAACGGAGACTGCTGCCCAAAAATCGTAGTTCCAGAAAATCTGGCACTTCTCGTTTCGGACAATTGACTCTATATCCCTTGGAGCGTTCGGCAGGGCAGGGTCGCGACCAACACCGTAAGAGCGACAAAGGTGGTTATAAAGTACTCTTAGGGCCGCATTATGTCTATAGATATACGTTGATCCTGGGTGGGTCGGACACCCCGATAGTATGTGTTCTAGGTACTCAGCGTGTGCATGACACGCTCTGCACCTATCACTGGGAACTTCTTGACATAAAATGCGGGCGCGGTATGCTAAGGTGGAGATTACACCGTCCTGGCATCCGAAAATAAAGCCTTCTGTACCTGAATTGAGCCCTGATGATTTGAGGAAAGCAAAAGTTTGCTCCTTTGACAAGGACTGTTTTTCTACATTTCTGTGAAAGTTTCCGTGCATATGCTTGTCGAGTAGTTCTTGGTGGAATTTACTAACCTCTGCTTTCTTTACTTCGGCTTTTAGACGTGAAGCATCTAGATGGAGTAATGCACTTTCCTCACTTCTGATGTTGAAATTCAGGCCAAGGGTCTCGGCAGCTTGCTCCGCGGCTTTGTAGAGAAACGCTCCTTCACCAATCATCTCGTGGTTTCTGATCATCTTTAGGAGAGGATCTCTGCCATTCGCAACGATGTAAGCTGTACTTAAAACAATTCGGTTATGCAGACATTGGAGATTCAGAAGTCCGCGTCCGCCTTGACGGCGTGAAATGTTTAATCGCGGAACTGACAAATTGATATGCAAGCTTTTCTGCATATGCATGATCTTACGCATGGTGACATCAAGGGCCTTAAGCTCGTTCTTCGTCAATTGAACCACCCCAAACGAGTAGAGTAGAACCGGGACGGCAAGCATGTTAGTCGCAGATACTTTGTTCAACGCCGACAGATTGGAAGACCAAATCTGTCGAAGAAGATGCTTGTATCTGCTTCGGAGAGACTCCTTCACTGATGTTACGTCCTGAATGCGGCTTTGAGGCACGCCCAGGTATGTATAGGTCTCTCCAGTGTTAAGATGTCGAATAACACTTATATCCACAAGCTCAGGGTCCTTGGAAACGCCAGTAATCTTTCCTTTCTTCAAATGAATTTTGGCACACTTGTCCAAACCAAAGTCCATCCCAATCTCTCCTGTGTAGTTCTTGAGGATATTTATAGCAGTTTGAAGTTTTCTTTTACCAGCGGCCTAGATCTTCAGGTCTTCCACATAAAATACATGAGTGACCTTATGCTCTCGCTGATTAGTGTCGCCACAGAGGTATCCAGGAGAATTTCGTAGTGCGAGAGATAGAGGCAGAAGTGTGGTGCAAAAAAGGAAAGGGCTCATACTATCCCCTTGAAAGACGCCCCGCTGGAAGGTGGCCTTGTTCGTGGTCAGACGATGATTCCTAGATGAGACGGTAAATCTAGTTTTCCAAAGAGGCATCAATCTCTCTATGCATCTCACTATGTGTGGATGTACTTTCAAGCTTTCCAACAGACAGATGATAAGTCTATGAGAGGTTGAATCGAAAGCTTTCCGGTAGTCAATCCAGGCCATTCACAGGACGCGCTGATGGGCGGCAGCATCTTTACAGACACACCTGTCAATCAGCAGGTTCTCTCGACAGCCTGCTACACCTTTTTTCGAGCCTCGTTGTTCGTACATCTCTCGCCTTACAGGCTCAATTCGTCGAACGATCCTGTTGTTTAGGACAGCTGTGAAGATCTTATACAGTGTGTTTAAACAAGTTATTGGCCTGTAATTCTCCGATCTGGACAAGTTGCCTTCTTTCGGTAGGAGTATAATGCATCCTAACACCAGCCACTGCGGAATGGGCGTCTCCGATTTTAAATATGTGGTGAATATGCGGGCCAAATGTTAGTGTATAGAAGTATACTTCTTCCACCAAAAGTTCTTGATACAATCTGGTCCAGCATCGGAAAAGTTCTTCGTGCCTCTAAGTGCTTTTTTCACCTCTTCGGCAGTGACTGATGGGCACTCCTCAGATTTCATGAGGCTGTCGCAAAACTCCTTGAAGCGGATGATATTGTCAGTATCTTCTTTCAACTGTAGTGTTTTCGGGATCTTTTACACCTCTCTCCAAAAAGTCTCTACCTCCTTGGGCTTGGGCGGATTTTTTACAAAAACAGGGGGTCGCTGAAGAGGCGTGATGGGTCAGCAAGGAACTGTTGATTCTCCCTGTTCCATCTCTCCCTCTTCTGTGTCCTCCTCTTTGCGTCAGAGAAGCCTTATTTTGTCAACAATATGCTGCTTGATTGTCAGCAGCTTTGACTTGTTCAGTGTGTGATTCAAGGTCCTTAGTTCTTGGGCGAACTTTCGAACCATTTCCGTGAACGGTCTACCAGATGTTATGTAGTCAATCACACATTGAACACGGGACGCATTCTATCTTGCCCATCCAATTTTCTTGTTCAGTTGATGCAAGCGTCGTCTGGTCTTCTGATCCATCGTCGGTTTCAGCCTTCGATTTGAATCAGCCAAAGCTCTCGCAGCACCATAAACTGAGCAATTGATGGTCCAGAGGTCGGACTCTTGCGAGATATCTCCACGAAGGGAGGCATCCATTTCAGCCAGATCTTGGGGCTTCAGAGGAACTTGCATGTTGATGTTCCTCCTTGTACTGAAAATGCGATCGTCTTCCAGAAGGTGCCTGCTTTCTGCCGTTGGTCTTAATGTCGTTTCATCTTCGTCTGCAGCTTGTTCAAGCTGCGGTTGAGGAACCGCTCCGCGTACATATCCATTTTTCCGGAGGTAGTCGGCTTGATTTCGCAAAGACTGATGCGAAACGTATTGAAGCTCTGGGTGTTTCTGGCACCACAGAGTATGCATAGCGCCGTAAAGCCAACGCGAACAGGGATACTACTGGCAACGTAGCAGTCTAGCACTTCATTCTTAAGTTGATCCGTCCACTGAATGTGGGCGTTTCGCCGGTTCGTCGTCGTGTTTCCATCTAAATTATTTTCGGCACCCCGAACTCTAGGATGATCGGTATTATTTGCCGATCCATTGTCGGGTGCTCTGCGCGTTCGATCGTTTTGAACCGCATCTACAACATTTTGGTGGTTTGTTGGTTTCATTGTTGTTCTCACGAGCAGCTAGGGAAAGGGTTTGTCAATCCTTGTAGAGCCCCGCGTGCAAGGATAAGGCGGATACTCTGAGACGTCGCCCGGTATCCCAGAGTCACCGTTAAAGACACCTCACCCAGGTGCCATGCAGCTTTCGGCACGGTTCTCACACCTTCGCTTAGGGGTTATTCCTTCGGGACCATCCCTGGACAATTGTCCGCGACTGCTTATTAATTATTGTAACCATATTCAGCAGAAACCCGTGGTACGGGGACCCTCTATCCGCAACCCGAGGACGCGTTCGTTGACTTTGTCATAAGCCCTTCGGTTCTATTCCAAGGGAATCGAAACCGAAACCAAATAACGTGAGCATAAGGTCACTCTGATATATATATATATATATATATGAAGTTTTCATGTCATCACCTGCCACGACCGTCAGTAATTCTGGTCGGTTCTGACACATTCTTCCCCCGGCTCTATCAGCTGAGCTTTGAGGGCTGAATTAGTCCGAATTATCATTTTGGTTTCATTCCATTTTCTTCTAATTATTTTGTCTTTAGATTTCTTCAATTTTTGCTTCTTTAATTTCTTAAGATCTTAAATTCCCATATAGTGTTATGGGTTCCCGTCTCACCCTATACTTCTCGTTGTGTCTTCTTGGTCTCAGCCTGTTAAAGGCAACCCGATACTGACCAATTTAATTAAAGGAATTTATATTTTGGAAAGCTGATAATTTTGTATAGATATTCAAAATATATTTTTTCAGGACTTTATCCAATAATAACTATCTATCTTTCAAGTGATTTGACTATGCAACGCGTGTTGACCTTAGTTTACAAAATCTTTCATTCTCAGGTGTTTGCTCATTAAATTTGTTAACTTGAATGCGCACAGTGCTGTATACAGGAGACCAGAAATTATGTCCCTCCTCCATGCGAATGGCGACATCTTATGCTTTACGGTATCGTGAATTTTTGATCGATATAATTGATTTGGAGGGAACATGACTGGAGGACACTGAGATTGTTGACCTAGTGGTTTCTTTCTCACTGGGGGGGATTGCGGTAGCCTCTGTCTACGTTAACCCTGAAGCTATAGTTGGGGAGCTCATACGGTCAGCTCTTCTCACCCGTATGGCTGGCTGCGGGATAGTTATGCTTTGTGGAGACTTTAATGCTCACTCCCCGATGTGGGGGTCAATCAATTCCAACTACCTCGGAAACCAGCCGTCTATTGCACTTGTTACGATATCTTCTGTCAGGGTTGGGGACGATACTTATGACTCTGACTACTTTTCGGTGTTCGGTAAACTAGATGCATCTCCCACTTTGGCTAGCTGACCATCCAATCGCTTCAACGAAAAAATTGCTTGACTGGTTAATGTTTTGTCGTCTGATCTACGATGCCTTTCTTGAAGCTGTTTTTGAATCCTTGGAGGCAAACGGATCCTCCGTGCGTCTTCCGGGTGTGACAGAATGAATGTCTCTATGGTAGCATGAGGAATTCGATGCTGCTAAAGCTAGAAGATGATTGTCCAGAAAAATATATTCAGGAACCCAATGAATTATGCATTCTCATAGGAGGAATTCACTTCAGCTCATTCATCGAGCAAGGCTGTTAGCGAATTAATGACCACTGATACAGGGCAGAGAGAAAACAACTTATTGTTACTTTGGAGTCAGTGAAATAAAAATGCTAATTCTAAAAAGTGGAAATCAGCCGATATTTCAAAGGGCCAGTCGAGATTCTACAAGTTTACTGTATTATAATATGACGTAATTAAGTAAGATGACTCACACATATCACATTCCATTTGAATAAAACATATTTAGATTATTTTGTAAACTCAGCCCAGATGTAGGCTCCAGAAGCTACGACCACGATCTTTCCCGAAAAGTCGATCCTGACGCAACTGGTGGTTATAGATCTTTCGACTTGTCACTTCCCACGAAAACAGAAGACGATCGAGTCAGAAAAATTACTTTACTGCACAGTAATTTAAAAGGGAAAAATGCTGGACTTATTCGAATTGAGAACATTCTGCATTAGAGTGAGCATTAATACTTTAGAATTTACGGGCCGGAGCTCGAACCGATAATTAACATTACTTGAAATAATGTAGCCCATCGAACTGGGCTCAAAAAGAGAACACAAGTGCCCGTCACAAAATTCGAAACGCAAATGAAAATAGAAACCTGGATACCGCTCAGCCAGCCAAGCAAACGACAGCGTGAACAACTTTATCACCTAATACCCGCCGTCGTCAGGTCTCTAGCGACAGATAACATACTAAGAAAAGAGACCGCGCGGAACAATAGCGCCAGGAACAAACCTCCAACAGTCACAAACCTTATTTGAAATACTGAACACTATCTCAATGATAATAATATTTTAGATTGTAACTAAATCAAATAAAATAATCTCAAAAGAGTATTTACAAAGGCCAAATCAGCCTAACCCAGATACGGCTGGATTTCCTTGTCAAGCATAATGACTATATTCCTGACTTCCAGTTCGGCTGAGTATCCTTCGGCCGAGTATCCTTAAGAACAAGGACGTTATATTACGTCAGAGTATAAGAAAATACCGGTAAGGAAGGGCGTGTTATCCACAGCTTACGTAACACATTTCAGGAAAGAGGAGTCCATACTAGTGCTACACAATGGTTTAAAACTTTTGTAAAAGTGAATCAGCACGAAGAAAGTTTTACACAACCGACAGTAAGTGAGGTTTGCGTTTTGAATGTAATCCTAATTTTCTATTTCAAACTTTTTTGCCGCACACAGGGAACCTTTTTCGAAAAAAGTCCAAGCGCACCTTTTTACGGACCTTGATTTTGAATAATTAGTTTAATTATAATTTCACACAGGTTTGGCATCTAGGTTATCGACCAATCACTTTGCTATAAGCCAACTAGGTAACCAATAAATGGCTGCCTTTCAGCCCCCAACCTTACATTAAAAGGGATAGGAGTTTAACCAAAAACATTTTGGTGAAGAGTCACAGGGGTACCTTTCGGTGGCCACGAGATGTTGAAAAAGGGTAGGGGTTCGACGAATACTATTCCTGTGAACAGTCACAGGGGTGCCTTCCAGCCCCACACGAGATGTTGGATAAGGGTAGGGGTTTGACCAACGTTATTCCTGTAAAAGTACACAGCGCTGCCCTCCGGAACCTATAAGACTTTGGAAAGAGGTAGGAGTTTGACCAAACTTATTTCTATAACCAGTCACAATGATGTCTCCCCCCTCCCACGTGACGTTCGGAATGGATAGGGCTGTGTCGACTATTATTTCTGTGACCACTCACGGGGGGTCCTTCCTGGTACCCACGAGACGTTGGAAATGAGCAGGGATTTGACCAGCATTATTTCTGTGACAATTCACAGGGGTCTCCCCCCCCCCCCCCCCACCCACGATATGTTGGAAAGGGGTAGGTGTTTGACCAACACTATTTCTGTAAACAGTCACATGGGCGCTTTCCCTCCCCACACGAGATGTTGAAAGACGTAGGGGTTTTCCGAACATTACTTCTGTGACCAATCACAGGGTGTCCTTTACGGCTTCCAAGAGACGTTGGAAAGGAGTAGGGCTTTGATTAACACTATTTCTTCAAACAGTCACATGGGTACTTTCTCGCCCTATATGAGATGTTGAAGGGTGTAGGGGTTTGAACGAAATTATTTCTGTGACCACTCATAGGGGGTGCTTTCTCGTCCCCCATGATACGTTGGGAAGAAGAGGGGGTTTGACCAACATTATTTCTATGAACAGTCACTGGGTTGCCTTCCTACCGCTCATGAGACGCTGGAAGTGTTTGACAAACATTATTTCTTTGGCTGGTGGGCAGGGATGTTTTCCGGCCCCCACGAGATTTCGGAAAGTAGTAAGGGTTTGACAAACATTATTTCTGTGACCAGTCACAAGGGTGCCTATCCTGCACGAGACAAAGGAAAGGGTGAGGGGTTTGACAAGCGTTGCAAATGGGTAGGGGTTCGACTAACATTATTTCTGTGAGTAGGCGCAGAGATTTCTTCGCCCCCCCCCCCCCCACACCCTAAGAGTCGTTAGTCGTAATTCTCGAACCGCAAGTCGACGGTTAAGTATGATATATATGTAAAACGTTCATACTCTTTGTCCGACCCACCTTGAAAACAAGCATAGGAAGCAGATAGAGGATGTTTTGTATACTTGACAATTTTAGATTGTAAGTAAATGGAAGAAATAGCGTACTTTGCAGAATGGAGACTGTGGGGTCCAGCGATACAATTTTGTTTCAAGATGAAGATAATTTCTTCCGTATTCTCACTTGCGTAGTGCAGTGTACGTGTAGAGGGCGTAAAGTTGCATGTCGGTCCGGCGCGGCGCACAGTGGTCCGGATGGTCGAAAAGGTTATCAAAAGTCAAAAAATGAGTCTTTCTTTTAATGAAATATTGATGCCAATCTATTAATAAGTATCTAAGGTACATGACTTATAGAAATAATAAAAAAATATTATTATTGAAAGCAATTTTTCAGGTTTTAAAGTTCAACAAATTGAAGAAATCGTTCTCAACGCCTCATGTATACCCATATATATATATATATATATATATATATATATATATATATATATATGTTCGGTTTCGGTTTCTATTCCCTTGGAATAGAACCGGAGGGCTTATGACAAAGCCACCGAACGCGTCCTCGGGTTGCGGATGGAGGGTCCCCGTACCAAGGGTTTCTGCTGAATATGGTTACAATAATTAATAAGCAGTCGCGGACAATTGTCCAGGGATGGTCCCGAAGGAATAACCCCTAAGCGAAGGTGTGAGAACCGTGCCGAAAGCTGCATGGCACCTGGGTGAGGTGTCTTTAACGGTGACTCTGGGATACCGGGCGACGTCTCAGAGTACAGCCTTATCCTTGCATGCGGGGCTCTACAAGGATTGACAAACCCTTTCCCTAGCTGCTCGTGGGAACAACAATGAAACCAACAAACCACCAAAATGTTGTAGATGCGGTTCAAAACGATCGAACGCGCAGAGCACCCGACAATGGATCGGCAAACAATGCCGATCATGCTAGAGTTCGGGGTGCTGAAAATAATTTAGATGGAAACACGACGACGAACCGGCGAAACGCCCACATTGAGTGGACGGATCAACTTAAGAATGACGTGCTAGACTGCTACGATGCCAGTATTATCCCTGTTCGCGGAGGCTTTATGGCACGTATGCATACTCTGTGGTGCGAGAAACACCCAGAGCTTCAACACGTTTCGCATCAGTCTTTGCGAAATCAAGCCGACTACCTCCGGAAAAATGGATATGTACGCGGAGCGCTTCCTCAACCGCTGCTTGAACAAGCTGCAGACGAAGATGAAACGACATTAAGACCAACCGCAGAAACCAGGCACCTTCTGGAAGATGATCGCAATTTCAGTACAAGGAGGAACATCAACATGCAAGTTCCTCCTAAGCCCCAAGATCTGGCTGAAATGGATACCTCCCTTCGTCGAGATATCTCGCAAGATTCCGACCTCTGGACCATCAATTGCTCAGTTTATGGTGCTGCGAGAGCTTTGGCTGATTCAAATCGAAGGCTGAAACCGACGATGGATCAAAAGACCAAAAGACGCTTGCATCAACTGAACAAGAAAATTGGATGGGCAAGACAGAATGCGTCCCGTGTTCAATGTGTGATTGACTACATAACATCTGGTAAACCGTTCACGGAAAGGGTTCGAAAGTTCGCCCAAGAACTAAGGACCTTGAATCACACACTGAACAAGTCAAAGCTGCTGACAATCAAGCAGCATATTGTTGACAAAATAAGGCTGTTATCTGACGCAAGGAGGAGGATACAGAAGAGGGAGAGATGGATCAGGGAGAATCAACAGTTTCTTGCTGACCCATCACGCCTCTTCAGTGATCCCCCTGTTTTTGTAAAAAATCCACCCAAGCCCAAGGAGGTAGAGACTTTTTGGAGAGAGGTGTACAAGATCCCGAAAACACTAGAGTTGAAAGAAGATACTGACAATATCATCCGCTTCAAGGAGTTTTGCGACAACCTCATAAAATCTGATGAGGAGTGCCCATCAGTCACTGCCGAAGAGGTGAAAAAAGCACTTAGAGGCACGAAGAACTTTTCCGGTGCTGGACCAGATTGTATCAAGAACTTTTGGTGGAAGAAGTTTACTTCTATCCACCAACATTTGGCCCGCATATTCACCTCATATTTAAAGTCGGAGACGCCCATTCCGCAGTGGCTGGTGTTAGGACGTACTATACTCCTACCGAAAAAAGGCAACTTGTCCAAACCGGAGAATTACAGGCCAATAACTTGTTTGAACACACTGTATAAGATCTTTACAGCTGTCCTAAACAACAGGATTGTTCGACGAATTGAGCCTGTATGGCGAGAGATGTACGAACAACGAGGCTCGAAAAAAGGTATAGCAGGCTGTCGAGAGAACCTGCTGATTGACAGGTGTGTTTGTAAAGACGCTACAGTCCATCAGCGCGTCCTTTCAATGGCCTGGATTGACTACCGGAAAGCTTTCGGTTCAACCTCTCATAGACTTATCATCTCTCTGTTGGAAAGCTTGAAGGTACATCCACACATAGTGAGATGCATAGAGAGATTGATGCCTCTTTGGAAAACTAGATTTACAATCTCATCTAGGAATCATCGAGTGACGACGAACAAGGTCACCTTCCAGAGGGGCGTCTTTCAAGGGGATAGTATGAGCCCTTTACTTTTTTGCATCACACTTCTGCCTCTATCTCTCGCACTACGAAATTCTCCTGGATACCTCTGTGGCGACACTAATCAGCGTGAGCATAAGGTCACTCATGTATTTTATATGGATGACCTGAAGATCTATGCCGCTGGTAAAAGCAAACTTCAAACTGCTATAAATATCGTCAAGAACTACACAGGAGAGATTGGGATGGACTTTGGTTTGGAAAAGTGTGCCAAAATTCATTTGAAGAAAGGAAAGATTACTGGCGTTCCCAAGGACCCTGAGCTTGTCGATATAAGTGTTATTAGACATCTTAACACTGGAGAGACCTATACATACCTGGGCGTGCCTCAAAGCCGCATTCAGGACGTAACATCAGTGAAGGAGTCTCTCCGAAGCAGATACAAGCATCTTCTTCGACAGATTTGGTCTTCCAATCTGTCGGCGTTGAACAAGGTATCTGCGACTAACATGCTTGCCGTCCCGGTCCTACTCTACTCGTTTGGGGTGGTTCAATGGACGAAGAACGAGCTTAAGGCCCTTGATGTCACCACGCGTAAGATCATGCATATGCGTAAAAGCTTGCATATCATTCGTCAGTTCCGCGATTATACATTTCACGCCGTCAAGGCGGACGCGGACTTCTGAATCTCCAGTGTCTTCATAACCGAATTATTTTGAGTAGAGCTTACATCGTTGCAAATGGCAGAGATCCTCTCCTAAAGATGGTCAGAAACCACGAGATGATTGGCGAAGGAGCGTTCCTTTACAAAGCCGCGGAGCAAGCTGCCGAGACCCTTGGCCTGAATTTTAATATCAGAAGTGAGGAAAGTGCATTACTCCATCTAGATGCTTCACGTCTAAAAGTCGAAGTGAAGAAAGCAGAGGTTGGAAAATTTCACCCAAGAGCTACTCGACAAGCATATGCACGGAAACTTTCACAGAAATGTAGAAAAACAGTCCTTGTCGAAGGAGCAAACTTTTGCTTTCCTCAAATCATCAGGGCTCAATTCAGGTACAGAGGGCTTTATTTTCGCATGCCAGGACGGTGTCATCTCCACCTTAGCATACCGTCACCGCATTTTATGTCAAGAAGTTCCCAGTGATAGGTGCAGAGCGTGTCATGCACACGCTGAGTACCTAGAACACATACTATCGGGGTGTCC
>CAKNXH010000630.1:146484-185076 GCA_932178445.1 Andricus quercusramuli | reverse complement strand
TATATATAGTTAAAAGTTTGTCAGAAGGACAACCGCAGGATTTCGCCAGGAGCGGGTGATAATCTGAAAAATTGCACCCGCTCCCAACGAAATCGCGGTAAAATTTCAGCCGTAACCACGTCTCACGACCGCGAGATGGGTGGTTACAGTCTGCGCGAATTCAATACGATGATCCGGCGAAAGTCTCGTGCACCCTGAGGACACGGAGCAACCCAAGGACGAGCGCCTTCTGCATTCTCCCTGCGAGCGTCTCAGCATTTTCTTGACACGCAGGGATGCTTTTTAGGCTATTAACAAGTGAAACCTTGGCACCTGCAAGAGCGCTGATGATCAGGACGATTAGCTTAACAGAATATTCCCGGTATAACCGTCGCAACTCCCTTATAAGGTCTTTATACCTTTCTTTCTTTTCTTCCTTCTTCGCTGTGACGTTTTTGTCCGTTGGTGCCGAAAATTTGATATCGAACATGGTTCGTTTCTCGAAGTCAAGAAGAACCATGTCAGGCCCCGAGTGCGCAACAGAAACAATTGTCGAGAATATGAAGTTCCGACATATGCGGCACTTCTCGTTTTCGACAATTGACTCTATTTCTCTAGGAGCATTTAGCGGATAGGTATTTTGGCTAATGCCGTAAGAGTGACAGAGATGGTAATAAAGCACTGTCAGTGCTGCATTGTGCCTTTGGATGTAGGTTGTTCCCGCATGAGCTGTACAACTAGATATTATGTGTCCTAGATGCTCGGGGTGTTCATGACACGCTCTGCAGCTATCATCGGGAATATATTGGCTTAAAATGTGGCGACGATATGCTAGAGTGGAAATGACACCATCTTGACATGCCAAAATGAAGCCGTCTGTGCCCGACATCAATCCGGGTGATCTAAGGAAAGTAAACTTCAGCTTATACGACATCGACTGATCTTCCACATTTCTGTGGAAGATGCCGTGCATCTTCTTATCGAGGAGCTCTTCGCGGAAGTTTTCCTCCTGCGCTTCCTTAATCCGGGCCTTCAGGAGTGAGTATTCAAGATGGATAAGATTTTGTTCATTCTGCTCACCCCTGGTATTTAAGTCAAGTCCGCTGCTTTGTACAAAAACGCCCCTTTGCCCGCTTCTTCATGTTTCCTGACCATTTTAAGAAGAGGGTCTTGTCCATTTGCGACTATATGTGCTGTACCCAGAATAATCCTGTTGTTAAGAAATTCAAGATTCAATATTCCGCGACCACCCAGGCAGCGTAAAATGTAAAGTCGCGGAGCAGAAGACTTAAGGTGCATGCTTTTGTTCATGTGCAAAACCTTACGCATCCCGATATCAAGGGATCTGCACTCGTTCTTCGCCCATGGAACCACCCGAAATGAATAGAGTACTACCGGGACGGCAAGCATGTTCGTTGCAGATACTTTGTTCTTAGCTGACAGTACGGAAGATTAAATCTGCCGGATGAGACGTTTGTAACTGCTTCGGAGAGTATCCTTGATAGATGTCACGTCCTGAATGCGACTCTGTGGCACGCCCAGGTATGTATAGGTCTCTCCAGCGCTAAGGTCTCGTATAGCGCTTCTGTCGACGAGCTCAGGGTCTTCGGGGATAAAATTAAGTTTTCCTTTCTTCAAATGAACCGTAGCGCATTTCTCGAATCCGAACTCCATTCCAATCTCTTGAGTGTACCCTTTGACCATTTTTAGAGCTTGATGTAGTTTCTCTTTATTTCTAGCATAGATTTTGAGATCGTCCACGTAAAATACATGAGTATTGAAACAAAGCCCTGAAACACACCTCTTTGAAAGGTGACACTGTTAGTGATCACACGATGTTTTCCAGATGAGATAGTGAATCTGGTTTTCCAAAGCGGCATTAATCTCTCTATGCACCTCACGATGTGTGGATGAACCTTGAAGCTTTTCAGCAGACAGATGATAAGTCTATGGGAGGTTAAATCGGAAGCTTTCCGGTAATCAATCCAGGCCATCGATAGGAATCGTTGATAGGATGCTGCGTCTTTACAAACACATCTATCGATGAGCAGGTTCTCCCGACATCCTGCTACGCCTTTCTTTGACCCGCGTTGTTCATACATCTCTCGCCACACAGGTTCAATTGTCTGAACAATCCTATCATTTAGGATAGCTGTAAAGATCTTATACAGTGTGTTCAGACAAGTTATTGGCCTTTAATTCTTAGGGTCAGCTAACTTGCCCATCTTCGGCAGAACCACTGTGCGCCCTTCCACCAAACACTCCAGAATAGGCTCTTCCTACTTTAGATGTAAGGTGAAAATTCTCGAGAAATGCTCGTGGGTTGAAGGAAACTTCTTCCACCAGAAGGTTTTGATACCATCTGGACCGGGAGCGGAATATTGCTTCATGACTCTTAATAAGTTTTTCACCTCCTCGGTAGTGATAGGTGGGCATTCCTCAGCTGTTATGAGGGCATTGCACAGCTCCTTGAAGCTATTTATGTTTTTTAAGCCTTCTTGAAGTTGATGTTGGACCTCGTAGACTTCTCTCCAAAATGCTTCGACTTCCTCTGGTTTGGACGGATGTTCGACAGTAACTGGAGGGTCTTGGAAGAGTCGAGATGGGTCAGACAAAAACTGTTGATTTTCCCTGACCCACTTCTCCCTCCGCTCTAGATTTCTCTTAGCGTTAGATAGTACTCGTATTCGGTCAGCAATATGCTGCGTGATGGTCAGTAGCTTTGACTTCTTGATTGTGTGATGACGGATCCGCAGTTCGCGCGCGAACTTTCGAACCTTGGCAGTGAAAGTCCTGCCGGATGTTATGTAGTCAATCACACACTGAATGCGGGACGCATACTGTCTTGCCCAGCCTATCTTTATGCTGAGTTGATGCATTCGTCTTTTGATTTTATGATCAACCGTTGATTTTTTTTACGGTTTGAATCTGCCAAAGTTCTCGCAGCATTGTACACACCACAATTGATAGTCCGGAGGTCGGATTCTTCGGAGAAATCTACACGAAGCTCATCATCCAGTTCAGTCAGATCTTTGGGCTTGGGAGAAACCTTAATGTTGATGTTTCTCCGAGTCCTGAAGCATCGTTCGTCTTCTATTGGATGCCTGTTCACGATTGGTCTCAGTGTCGCCACTCTTCCTCTGTTGCCGGCTTGTTATGGCTGCGGTAGAGTAGGCGCTCCGCTCACATAACCCCCTTTTCGGAGTTGTTCGGCATGGTTTCGCAGACGTTGACGCGAAAAGTGCGAGAGCTCTGGGTGTTTCTCGCACCACAAAACTTGCAGTCGTGCCATGTAACCTTCTCGCTCGGGGGTCATACTGCTATCGTAGCACTCTAATAGGTCGTCACTGAGTCGATCCGTCCACCCAAAAGTATTGAGATTCCGCCGGTCCATCGCATCGACTCCGTCTTGATTGGCTCCCCCAACTCTAGGGTAGTCGGCATTGTTGTCCGACCCATTTTCGAGAGCCCTGCGCGTTCGATTGTTTTGAACCGCACTTACTACAACTATGTTTGGTGTTGTCATTGTTGTTTCCACGAGCAGCTAGGGAAAGGGTTCGTACATCCTTGTAGTCAATCACACCTTGAACACGTTACGCATTCTGTCTTGCTCATCCAATCTTCTTGTTCAGTTGATGCAAGCGTCTTTTGGTCTTTTGACCCATCGTCGATTTCAGCCTCCGATTTGAATCAGCCAAAAGGCTCGCAGCACTATAAACTGAACAGTTGATGGTCCAGAGGTCGGACTCTTGCAACATATCTCCACGAAGGGAGGCATCTATTTCAGCCAGATTTTGGGGCTTAGGAGGAACTTGCATGTTAATGTTCCTCCTTGTACTGAAATTGCCATCATCTTTCAGAAGGTGCCTGCTTTCTGCGGTTGGTCCTAATGTCGTTTCCTCATCTTTGTCTGCAGCTTGATCAAGCAGCGGTTGGGGAAGCGCTCCGCGTACATATCCATTTTTCGGAGGTTGCCGAACTATTTTCGGGTGCTCTGCGCGTTCAATCGTTTTGAACCGCATCTACAACATTTTGGTGTTTTGGTGGTTTCATTGTTGTTTCCACGAGCAGCTAGGGAAAGAGTTCATCCATCCTTGTAGAGCCCCGCGTGCAAGGATAAGGCTGGTAATCTAAGAGGTCACCTGGTACCCCAGAGTCACCGTTTAAGACACCTTACTCAGGTGCCATTCACCTTTCGGCAAGGTTGTTACGACTTCGCTTAGGGGTTATTCCATTATATATATATATATATATATATATATATATATATATATATATATATATTAATTAAAAGTCATAGATGAAAATCTCTTTTTGTTCTACCCCTTTGAAAACGCGCTATTGCATGCACGGGAAGCAGGCGTAAGGTGGCCGCTTCCATTCCAGTGACGTTCGCACATGCGCACTTCGCTGTCGGGCCGACATGAAACTTAACGCCCGCTATATAAACTTCACGCCCGCTACACATACACATACTGTATAGTGTGTGTCAATGGCGTACGGCTATCTTGACTCGTCAAAATAGTCTTCTTCACACCCTTGATACGCAATGTACTATTTTTAATTTACTTTTCAATACTTTTATCTTATTTAGCTTTTTTTAGTCTTCCAGTGGGTATGGAGACATCGGATGTCCTTAGGACGTCCTAGCGACGACTGACTACCGCGCCTACTTGATAGGTTTATATTTTTTTCAAGTTACTTGTCTATCTTTGATTTCACAAAATCGTTCATTTATTTTATGTATTTTCTCATGATGTAACCAAAAGTAAACTCAAAAAGAATTTTTTTTCAATAATTTGTATCAAAGTTTTACTGTTGTTTATGTGACGATGTACTATAATGACTGGTTACATATTAATCTTCGTCGTTTTTTAGTGAAATCTTAGGGCTTATTTATTTAGGTGGTGCACCTTTTTGCATTCTCATTATTATAATGAGAAGGTATTGGTTTTATGTAAAATTTGACTTAGTCGGATTTCACCAAATCTCCACGTTTTGAGACCCCCTGAGCTAGAAAAAACGATTTTTACCAAGGTTTCTGTCTGTCTGTAGTCTATCTGTAGTCTGTCTGTAGTCTGTCGGTCTGTAGGCACGATAACTTTTAAAAAAATAACCAGATTGGATTGTGCTTTGGCACACTTGTTTAGGTCCTAAAAAGAAAGCACAAGTTCGTTAACCAGCTAATTTGGATCAAAATTCAAAAAGTTAGAGCATTTTCAAAAATGTTGAGACCATTTTTTTCAAGATTCAAGAATTCTATGTACGGCTATTCATAGGACTCAAAAACTCGAACAATTTATCCGAACGACTATTTCGGATAAAAAAAAATTACTGGAGTTATAGCATTTTCAAAATTCCAAAAAGCAAACGAAAATTAACATTTTAACCCGAAAAACACAGGATATGAAAAAAAGTCGGGAGAAGGAAAACATTGCTGTTTGAATACCCTATACATTTTTCATAACAACTTTTAGAATTTTTTTGAAAAATCAAAAATTCAAATTTTGATCAAACAAAAAAATAATAAAAAAATAAAAAATTCCAATTTGCTGTAAAACTATGTGAGATGCGATAAAAGACGAATTAACCAAAATTTGGCACCTAAAAAAGATCTACAAATTTGTTATTATTCACTTTTTGATATGACGCGTAGTTTTTGTTTTATTCGTAAAAAACAGTATTGAAAATAGAAAAATTAAATTTTTAGACGAATAACACAAGCTGCGAAAAAAATGAGGAAGATCACATTTTTTATCCAAAGAAGGGGTACAAATTTGTTATGAATTATGTTTCGATAGGATGCGCAGTTTTTGTTTTATTCTTGAAAATAACATTGACATTTAAAAAAATCAAATTTTTGGAAAAACAATGCAAGGTACGAAAACGGATGAATGAACAAAAATTGTGGATTCAGAAAAGATTTAAAAACTTGTAATCAATTTTTGTTGTAAGAATATATTCAAAATGAAAAAAATTAACTTTTTTGGAAAACCGCACAAGCTAAAATAACATCTTAACTAATAAAATTTGTCGCCTAAATTATATCAATATTCTTCATTATAAATCAAATACAAATTTAGTAATTTGTATATGAAGAACATATAACACAAAGAACAAAGTGCGCGATCAGTGTTTTTCGGAGCGCGAAGCGCGACGACCAAATTGCGCGCCGTAAGTGCACTCAAAATTTTTTGTTTCTATCATACGGTGCACAGAACCGAGCGTGGAACACAAGGTTCAAATGATTTTGAAATCAAATATCGAGCGCGAAGCGCGAGTATCTGGATGAGAATGTGTTCCTTAAGGTCGACAGAACCTCAAGTAAATAAAGTTCGTTTCCAGTCGAAAATAAAAACAAGTTTAACGATCACTTTATATGTAGAGGTTTTGATCATTTCATAATATTTGCAAATAAACTTTTTATTCTCATCGAAGTCGAACACAAAGTTCAAAAATCTAGAGGAACCGAGCGTAAAGCGGGATGAAAATACTTCCGAGCGCGTAGTGAGAGGTGAATTCATAATCGAGCGCAAAGCGCGAGATAAATATATGATCGCGCGCGAAGCGCGAGATTGAACAGACGCGCGCCCTAGGCGCGCTCAAATTTGTGAAAAAAACTCCATAAGTGCAAGAATGAAGTCTTATATCCTGCGTGAAAAAAACCTCCCTTGCTCAAGCATGGGTCAAAAATAGGTCAAAAATGTTTAAAGTTCAACGGATTCCAGAGTTTAACTAGCATAAAAACAACCAAAACCTTACTAATTTTCTCTATTTATCAATTCACGTAAATTGGCCTAGTCTTAAGTGCTTTCTCATACCAAAATTCATAATTTATTTCGAATATCAAAACTGTACGCATCACTTCAAAGTTAAGATTCATAAATCTATTAAAATTGGTTGAAATCGATATTTTCTTGTTGAATAATAATATTTTGCAGCTCAGAGTTCAATTGCTAGATAATAAACTTTCTTAGACTATAGCCAGAAAATTTATAATTCTAAAGAACAAAGTAATGGGAGAAAGAATTTGGACATGTGCAACATTTTGAAAATCCCGTGAGCCTGAGACTTACGCGAAAACGTGAAAGACTAGATTGACCCTATCCAATGTCACTTTACACACACTCACTTTCAACAAATTCATAGAATTAAGGAATTCAGAGATTTCCGTGGATTCGAAAAATTCTAGGAATTCACGTAATTTGAAAAATTCATAGAATTAGAGGAATACAGAGAATCCAAAGAATTCAGAGAATTCAAAGAATTGAGAGAATTCCAGTTATTATGAGAATTCCAGGAATTGAAACCATTCTGTAAATTCTAAGGATTTTGAATTCTCTCAATTCATGAAACTCTTGGAATGCTTCGAATTCTCTGAATTCCTTATATTCTCTTAATACTTTTAATTCTCCAAATTTCTGGACCCCTTCAATTCTCTGAATCCCTTGAGTCCTCCAAATTCCTTGAATTCTCTGAATGTAAGGAAACATCGAAATTCTCTGAATTTTTGCGACTTCCTTAAATTCTCTAAATTCCTTCAATTCTCTGATTTTCTTGAATACCTTGAGTTATCTAAATTCCCTGAATTCTCTGAATACCCTGAATTTGTTGAATTCTTTGAATTCTCTGAATTCACTGAACTTCTTGAGTTCGTTGAATTCATTGAATTCGCTGAATGCCTTCATTTTGCTGAATGCCTTGCTTGCCCTAAATCCCTTGAATTCTCTGAATTCCTTGAATTCTCTGGATTCCTCAAATTCTCTGAATTCTTTACATTCTATGAATTCCTTGAACTCTCTGCATTACTTAAATTCTCTGAATCACTTTTTTTTTTTTTTTTTTTTTGTACCATTAAGCCGTTTCCCTTTCGGCGAGCCTCTAGGGGTAGGCGTGACACTTCCCGATTCGGGTAGTGTTTCTAGGTGGATAGTTCCTTGTAGTAAATAACTACAAGTGTGGGCTCACCACAACCACGACCGCCAACAGCAACGCAGTAGTATTATTCTCGAACGGTCACCCATCCAAGTACTAACCGCGCCCAACACTGCTTAATTTCAGTGATCTAACGGAAACTGGTGTTTCCAGCGTGGTATAGCCGTTGCCATACTCTACATCTCTTTAATTCTCTAAATCCCCTGAATTCTCTGAATTTCCTGAATTCGTTGAGTTCTCCGAATTCGCTGGATGTCTTCAATTTGCTGAACG
The DNA here is from genome assembly GCA_932178445.1 of Andricus quercusramuli. NCBI lineage: Eukaryota > Metazoa > Arthropoda > Insecta > Hymenoptera > Cynipidae > Andricus > Andricus quercusramuli. Next base: position 176,889 of record CAKNXH010000630.1, on the reverse strand, counting down.
CCTTGCTTTCTCTGAATCCCTTAAATTCTCTGAATCCCTTGAATTCTTTGAATTATAGGAATTCCCTGAATTCCCTGAACTCTCTGACTTACTTAAATTCTTCGAATTTGTTGAATTCGTTGCATTCTTGAAATTCTCTGAATTCCCTGAATTCCTTGAGTTCACTAAATTCCTTGAATTCTCTATGGTATCCCCATTCTCGTGGTATCGCCAACGGCGATACCACACTGAAAACAACAGTTCTCGTTAGATCACTAAAGTTAAGCAGTGTTGGGCGCGGTTAGTACTTGGATGGGTGGCTGTTCGGGAATACTACTAACTACGTGCTGTTGGCGTGTCGTGGGTGTGGTGAGCCCACACTTGTAGTTATTTACTACAAAAAACTATCTACCTAGAAACACTACCCGAATCGGGTAGTGTCACGCCTACCCTGAAAGGTAAATGGCTTAATGGTATACTTTAAGTTCCTCGAATTCTCTGAATTTCCTGAATTCTTTGAATTTCCTGAATTCGTTGAATTCTTTTAATTCTCTGAATTTCCTGATTTCGTTGAATTCTTTAAATTCTCTGAATTCCCTGAATTCCTTGAGTTCGTTGAATTCCTTGAATTGTCTGAATTCCTTGAATTCGCTGAATTCCTGGAATTCGTTGAATTGTTCCAAATCCTTGAATTCTTTGAATTTCTTGAATTCTCTGAATTTTCTGAATTCTCTGAATTCAAGGACTTCTCTGAATTCCTGGAACTCCCTGAATTACTCAAATTCTCTGAATTTCTTGAATTCCCTGAATTCCTTGCATTCTCTGAATTCCCTGAATTCTCTGAATTTCCTAAATTCGAAGAATTCTTTGAATTCTATGAATTTCCAGAATTCGTTGAATTCTTTGAATTCTCTGAATCCCTTGAATTCTCTCAATTCCTTAAATTCTTGGAATTCAAAGAATTCTCTGAATTCCTTGAACTCTCTGAAGTCCTTGAACTAGTTGAATTTTCTGAATCCCCTGAATCCCTTGAATTCGTTAAATTTGTTGAATTCATCTTTGTTGAATTCGTTGAAATTGTTAAATTCTCTGAATTCTCTGAATTCCCCGAATTCCTGGAATTCTCTGAATTCCCTGAATTCCTTGCATTCGTTGAATTCCTTTAATTCGCTGAATGTCTTCAATTTGATTAAAGCCTTGCTTTCTCGGAATCCCTCAAATTCTCTCAAATCCTTAAATTCTTGGAATTTTCTGGATTCCCTGAACTCTCTAAATGACTAAAATTGTCTGAATTCTCTGAATTCTTTGAATTCTTTGAAATCCTTGAATTCTTCGAATTCCTCGAATTCTCTGAATTCCTCGAATTCTCTAAAGTCCCCGAATTCTCTGAATTCCTTAAATTATCTGAATTATCTGAATCCCCTGAATTCCTTGAGTTCGTTGAATCCCCTGAATTAGCTGAATGTCTTCACTTGGCTGAAAGCCCTGCTTTCTCTGAACCCCTTGAATTCTCTCAATTCATTAAATTCTTGGAATTCGAGCAATTCTCTGAATTCCTTGAACTAGTTGAATTGTCTGAATCCCCTAAATCCCTTGAATTCGTTGAATCTGTTGAATCCCCTAAATGCCTTGAATTCGTTAAATCTGTTGAATTCATCAAATTTATTGAATTCGTTGAATCTGTTGAATTCTCGGAATTCCTTGAATTTCTTGTATCCGTTGTATTCCTTGAATTCGCTAAATTCAGGGAATTCGTTGAGATCTTTGAATTTCCTAAATTCTTCGAATTCCTTGAATTCGTTGAATTCCGTGAATTCTTTAAATTCCTTCAATTCTTTAAATTCCTTAAATTCCTTAAATTCCTTGAATTCCTTGAATTCCTTGAATTTTTTAAATTCTTTGAATTCTTTGAATTCTTTGAATTTCTTGAATTCTTTGAATTCCTTGAATCCTCTGAATTCCTTGAATCCTCTGAATTCCTTGAATTCTCTGAATTCCTTGAATTCTCTGAATTCCTTGAATTCTCTGAATTCCTCGAATTCTCTGAATTCCTTAAATTCTCTGAATTCTTCGAATTCCTTGAATTCTCTAAATTACAAAAATTCTCTGAATTCTCTGAATTCTTTGAATTCTTTGAAATCCTTGAATTCTTCGAATTCCTCTAATTCTCTTAATTCCTCGTATTCTCTAAACTCCTCGAATTCTCTGAATTCCCTAGATTATCTGAATTCCCTGAATTTCTTGAGTTCGTCGAATTCCCTGAATTAGCTAAATGTCTTCAATTTACTGCAAGCCATGATTTCTCTGAATCCCTTGAATTCTCTTAATTCCATGAATACTTGGAATTCCTGAAGTCCTTGAACTAGTTTAATTTTCTGAATCCCCTAAATACCTTGAATTCCTTGAATTCTTTGAATTCCTTGAATTCGCTGAATTCCTCGAATTCTCTGAATTCCTTGATATCTCTGAATTCCTTAAATTCTCTTAATTCTCTGAAATCGCTAAATTTCTTGAGTTCGTTGAATTCCTTGAATTCGCTGAATGTCTTCAATTCGCTGAAAGCCTTGCTTTCTCGGAATCTCTCGAATTCTCTGAATCCTTGAATTCTCTCAAATCCTTAAATTCTTGGAATTCTCTGAATTCCTTGAACTCTCTGAATTCCTCGAATTCTCTCAATTCCTTAAATTCTTGGAATTCAAGGAATTCTCTGAATTCCTTGAACTCTCTAAAGTCCTTGAACTAGTTGAATTTTTTGAATCCCCTGAATCCCTTGAATTCGTTAAATTTGTTGAATTCATCAAATTTGTTGGATTCGCTGAATTCCTTGAATTCGCTGAATGCCTTTAATTGGCCGAATGTCTAGAATTCTCTGAATCTCTTAAATTCTCTGAATTCCGTGAATTCTATAAATTTTTCGAATAACATACATTTTTCGAATTCTTGCGAATCTCTGGAACTCTATGAATTCCTTGAGAGTGAGCCGGATTATTACAGGATTTTCAAAATTTTGCACATGTCAAAATGTATTCTCCAATTTGTTCTTCAGAATTAGAAATTTGCTGGTTATAGTCTAAAAAATGTGTATTATTATCTAACATTCGAACTTTGAGCTGCAAAATTTCATTATTCAACTAGGAAATATCGATTCAAAAAAATTGAATGGATTTCTGAAACTTACCTTTGGAGTAATGCGTACAGTTTTGATGTTAGGAACCAATTATGAATTTAGCTTTCGAAAAGTGCCTGAAACTATGCCATTTTGTGTGAAATAATAAAAAGAGGGAATCATTAAGGTTTTAGTTGCTTTTATGCAAGTTAAACTGTGGAATCCGTCGAACTTAGTGCTAGAATAATCATTAAAGTTTAGCATGGGACGTGGCCACAAGAAATGCCTAGGCGGCGCAACGATCCATACATTTCCCATTCTTGAACAATTTATAAACATATTTTCAAGTTTTTAAATTGTTTCAACGGTTGAAAATTTATTATACTTAGACATAAAGGATCACCCTCGTATAAAACCTCACGTAAGGGCATAAACGTGCAGAGTTGAGCAACTGACATCTGTGCACGGGCACAGTTAGGCAAGTTATGTCTGAGCACGTGCACAGATGGGCTCCTGCGGACTTGGACGTGCATAGTTGTCCGTCCGGCCATCGGCGTGCACAGTTGGGCATGTGCAAAGTTGTCCGTCACCCCTATCAGGCTATATCAAATCGTAAAAGGAAAGCCTAAAAAATAACCACCTCCGAGAAAATCCTTGTCAAGAAAGCACAGCCCTTGACACTGAAAAAGCTGCATAAGTTTTATGTATTTCAATTTTTTTTACCTAAAAAATCGTTTCGAACGATTTTTCGTCTTTTTTGAATCGCAAAATGAACGCCTGCAAAAAAGCATGCCCCAAAAAAAGACGGACCTGTGAGACGAAATAATGGGTACGTCAAATATGTTTTACTATTATTTTATAAATTAAAAATACTGCTTGTAGTCCACACAGGAATCTATTGAATCGTGCAAACCGCAGGCGGAAAAGATTAACGAATTCCGAGAAAGAAAGATCTAATATCGATTTGGAGTGAAATAGAGAAACTATTTCTCTCCTTAGATTGTTCAACTTTCTAATAAAGCGCTTATTAATACTTTTCGCAAGAAAAATAATTTTAAAGAGAGAAAAAATTTACACTAGTTAACACTATACAGTATACATTATGGTGGTCCGAAAAACTAAATTTATTTTTTGTCTGTCTCATCTCTCCGTTTTCTTTAATTTGGGGTATAATTAATTGCAAAATTGTTTATAAAATTTAAAAATATGTTTAACTCATGGTCCCAGGCATCAGTAGACCATCGATAAAAATAAATCCCTACTAAAAAAAGGTCAGGAATCGTCACAAATAGTCAGGAGTTCTGACGATTTCTGAACATCCTGATCATTTCTGACTACCCTGATTATTTCTGATTTCTGATTTCTCGATCATATATTTATCTCGCGCTTCGCGCTCGATTATGTATTCACCTCGCGCTGCGCGCTCGGGCGTATTCACATCGCGCTTTACGCTCGATTCCTCTAGATCTTTGAACTTCGTGTTCGACTTCGATGAAAGAAAAAGTTTATTTCTAAATATTAGAAAATTATCAAAACCTCTACATATGAAGTGATTGTTAAATTTGTTTTTATTTTAGACTGAAAAGGAAATTTATTTACTCAAGGTTCTATCGACCTTAAGGAACACATTCTCATCCAGATACTCGCGCTTCGCGCTCGATATTTGATTTCAAATTCATTTGAACCTTGTGTTCCACGCTCGGTTCTGTGCACCGTATAATAGAAACAAAAAAGTTTGAGCGCACTTACGGCGCGCGATTTGGGCGTCGCGCTTCGCGATTTGTATTTGATTTCAAATCAAGAATAATTATATAAATTAAGCGACAAATTTTATTAGTTAAAATGTTATTTTAGATTTTCCGTTTTTCAAAAAAGTTATTTTTTTCATTTTGAATATATTCCTACAACGAAAATGGATTTTTCCAAAGTTTTCCAAAAATTTGATTTCTTTTACTGTCAATGTTATTTTCACGAATAAAATAAAAACTACGCGTCCTATCGAAACATGATGGATACAAAATTTGTACCTCTTCTTTGAATGAACAAATGTCTTCGTCATGTTTTTCGTAGCTTGTGTTATTCGTCTAAAAATTTATTTTTTCTATTTTCAATGCTGTTTTTTATGAATAAAACAAAAACTACGCGTCATATCAAAAAGTGAGTAATAACAAATTTGTAGATCTTTTTTAGATGCATAATTTTGGTCCAGTCATCTTTTGTCGTATCTTGCATAGTTTCACAGCAAAATGGAATTTTTGATTTCTCATTATTTTGTTGTGCGATCAGAATTTAAATTTTTTATTTTTTTGAAAAATTCAAAAAGTTATTATGAAAATATTGTAAGGTGTTCAAAAATCAACGTTTTTCTTCTCTTGACTTTTTTTCATAACGTGCGTTTTTCGGCTTAAAATGTTCATTTTCGTTTGTTTTTTGGAATTTTGAAAATGCTATAACTCTGGTAATTTTTTTTTTATCTGAAAAAGTCATTAGGATATTTTTTTGCTCTTTTTGCTTACTACTAACAACCGTCCATACAATTTCCAAATCTTCAAAAAAAGTGTTCTCAAAAATTTTCAAAATGTGCTCACTTTTTGAATTTTCATCCGAAATAGCTGGTTAACGAACTTGTTCTTTCTTTTTAGGCCCTAAAAAAGTGTGCCAAAGCACAACCCAATCTGATTATTTTTTCGAAAGTTATCGTGCCTACAGACAGACAGACACCTTGGTAAAAACCTTTTTTTCTGGCTCAGGGGGTCTCAAAACGTGGAGATTTGATGAAAACCGACCAAGTCAAATTTTACATAAAACCAATACCTTCTCATTAGAATGAGAATGTAATAGAATGTGTATAAATAAATATGAATAAATAATATAAATAACCTGAGAAATATAAAAGGGATTAAGTTTTATGGAATTCTATTCTTGGAACCTTAATAAAGAGATTATTCTTTAAATACAAGTTCTGACGATCACTGAACATTTTCTCATGAATTTATGACTTTCTTTTAGTAGGGTTATAGAGTGTATAGAGGGTTGAACGTTCATAATATGCTTTTTTCATATACCTTAGATATTTTCAACTTTGAATAATTTAAAATGATCATGTAAAAGTCAAAATGTGTGCCAACGATATAAAACTACGCTTAAACTTTTTTAGGCCACCTCTTAGGACAATATTTTGCTTCTTTCCCAGTTCTTTACATAATTTCTCATGAGAAGAGTCCTAGAGTGACTTCCGGAATATCAAACAAATATTCAATAGTTTCTTTAATCATTTGATGAAGTTTGAGGTCTTTGCGTAAAGTGTGTAACAGTTTTACAAGGATTTCAGAAAATATGTCTGGGATTTATTAAAAGGTAATGTCACTTAATACAAAGTTTAAGAAATTAACATTCAATAACATTGTCGATTTCACTTTTACACATATGAAAAACATATTTTCCTTCTTTCATAAAGATATATATTTTGTTTCTTTTTTAGTATAGACGCAACTCTTAATAAACTTAGGTTTTTAAATGAATCTGCATCACAAATTAGAAGTGAAGAACGCTTTATTTGAAAGAATCCAATGAAAAAATTAAGAAAGCAAGAAAATACATGTTTCTTTTGTGTAAAAGTGAAATCAACAACATTTTATTCAAAAAATGATTTTTTAAATTGTTCATTAGTTTGTATTAGGTGATATTACATTTTGGCAAGTTTCAGAATCATTTTCTGACATCCTTATAAAACTGTTACTCATTTTACGCAAAAAGACGTTATTTCGCCACTTTTATTACAGGTTGTTTAAAGGCTCAAAACCGGTCCTCCAACTATCTTTAAATGATTAAAGAATCTATTAAATACTCATGCGATATTTCAGAAGTCATTCTAGGACTTTTCGTATGAGAAATTATGTGAAGAACTGTGATAGAAGCCAAATATCGTTCTAAGGGATAGTTTACAAAAGTTTGAGTATAGTTTCCTCTCAATCCCACACATGGTAACTTTTGCAAGGTTATTTTTAATATTTTATTAAAGATTGAAAGTCTGAAAGATTTGGAGGATGCTGCCCCAACTGAAAATTTGTGTACAGGAACTTCGGAGGATCCTGCACATGTTCCTGTACAGGTTCCTTCACAGAGTGAATTGAGACGCTGGTTCATTTACAGGAACTTATTTAGGATTCTACACATGCGCCTGCATAAGAACTAATCCGCGAGGGGTCGCTAGTGGATTGGCTCTCTCGATAGTAAGTTGCATCTTCGAAGGAATAAAAGGAAGGCAACTTTATAGCTGTGAGCCACATGAGTTTTCGCAACGGCTTTCTACTTCTTCTATTTGTTGCAATACAATTTTCAATTATGAAAAATATTTACTGTAACGAGAAAAATCATTTACCCTGAAAAAAATACGTAGCAGTACATTTAAGAAGAATCAAACCTCTACACCAGAGCCTCGATAGATGAACAATCTCGGGGCTTGCCTGAAAATAGCCTTGTTCATATAGCGCGTGCAGCGAAACGTAAACAGTCAGGGCCGCCTGAACCGTTTCCGTAATATTGCGCAATCTACTTGACTGTGTAGTAGTAAATGCGTCCCTTCAGAGGCGGAGTCGCAACCTTCTCTCGCCCTGCCCCCTGAGAAACTGTGGGGACCAGCAATTCTAGGAATTCATATAGTGCGTGCGATCGCGCGTTCAAATATTGAGGCTCTGGTGTGTTTGTTCTCAATCACTCAATCCCTATCACGGGACTTATTCGACCAGGGGAAATTGGAACTGTACATAATGAAGATCGCTTGATATAAAATTGTTTCGTTGCTTTAACTGGACCATATTATCTTCATATAAATTCAACATGATTTGCTAGAAAATAGGTTAATATAAGGCAAAAACAAACCTTATTTAACTTCAGGAAGATGCATGGTGAAGATTTGTGATAACCGTAACTGTTTGCCTTCGTACAATGATTCCATTGCTTGACGTCTACGTTACAAACTTTTCCAGGTGGTGGAGGCCTGCCATAATCACATTGTATCCTTTGTTCACCGGTACCTGATAAACTATTCTGTTCGTAACCTGTAAATCAAAATTTTAGTGTTAGGGTTGCGTACTGAGCTCCGGCAAATTTTGTCGGAATAGAATTTTCTAGACTGGCAGATTTTAATGGACTTAAAATTTTTAGTCCAGCAAATTTTGGCGTCAACAAGCTTTCTTTTCCGCCAAGATTTTTTCAAATTTAACTGAATGGTACAATATTTTATAATTGTATCATAAAACAAGGAAGATTAATTTGTAAATACACACCATCTGTCATATAATTAGGAACACAAAACAATATATAAAGACACTAAGAATTGCGCATTGCTTCTCATAATACAATTTAGCATTGTATTGCTGATTGTTCAACAGATATCAGCCCTCCGGTTCCAATTTCTCGATTTTCTATAATATTATATTTGACCAATCACTCTTCCGTGACTACCCATTGACGGAAGCTACGTACATTCCTCCCTTACCGATTGTGTTTACCCCGTGCGCCTGTCTTGCTGGGTCCTTCTTATTCATACCTCCATGCACGCGAAAGAGTAAAATCTTCAGGTCCCTATATACTGACTACCGGACGTGTTAATATAGGTCCACCAGAACTATGATTCTGCCAAGTTTCAACCCGATCTAGATAAATTTAGGTGACAACACTTTACGTATTTCACCCCATATGTTCCCTCTTAGAGCTATACATTTTCATTATCTTTTAATTCTCAATGTAAGGGTATAAAAGTACTAATGTTGACATTCAATTCCGACTTATACTTTCGAATACTGAGATGATAGCGTTTGTTTTCCATTCACAAAATAACTTTTTTTTTAATTAACTTAGCCAAATTCTTTAAAAAGCTTTTACAAATATATTTTAAAGTTCTAATTTTCCAATTTATTATTTAGATATTACTTTTAATCATAATACCTGCTTCGTATTTTTAACTCTGCGTTCGCATTCACGCATTATATCTCGTTGACCAGTTACGAGAAAGAAAGTCATAGCTTAAACTTTCCGAGCAATCGTTCCTAACACACGTGGAGTGGCTAGTGGCTACTGAAATGGTGTTGGTATTATAAGGCGCCCTACTGACTATGGAATGGCCAAACGTCTCTTCTCTGGATTTTTGGTTTCAGACCCAAAAAATAGCTTTATTTTTAAATTAAAAAAGAGCAACAGCATTTTTTGGAAAAGCTCTCTTTTTCCTCCTTATTCTCAGCCTTTAGATTATGTCATAAAAATGTGTTACATAAAACAATTCATCCTTGTAGACATAATTTGAAAGGTTCTAAAACCCGATTCGTATCAGGCTGGCCGAGCTTCCTTTCTCGGAAACAATAAACGGATTCTCAGCAGCATTATTGCGATCTTTTGGGGCGAACAACTCTTCCTACCCCTGTGAAAAAATCAACGTTGGAGAATAAATGTGGGCGTCCACATGAAAAGGGCCCTTATGGCTGGTATGCAGTTACGTATAGGGGCATATAGCGAGTGCCATTAACACACGTGTTATGCTTTTTCTTCGGACGTGAGATAGACCTACTTCCGGTTCCTTTCGAAACATGAATACAGTGCTAATAGATTTATTATGGGTTCCAGCATCATCCCTCACTCAAACCTGAAAATAATAATTTTGAACTCTACTTACAAATACGTGAATATCTCCTAAACTAGAATCGGCCATAAGAGCCCTTTTCACGTGGATGTCCACATATAAGGAAGAAGGGCAGGTACCACATTCAGTTTTTTTCCTGGCCAGTCGAAAATCTACAGGCTTTGCCGCTCTTTACTCTAAGTCAGTTCTCCGTTCAGCAGTCGTACCATTCTTCTCTGTCTTTCGCAAATTTCCGGCTCTTCACTCTTCACAATTCGGATCTTAGATCTTGGATCTTGGTCATAAACTCAGTTATCAGTTGCAGTCTCATTTCAGTTCCAGATCATTTAGAAGCCCAGGTAAACTTCATTAAAATTTCACTCTACCCAGTCTCATAACAGTTCAGTGAATTCCGACAATCGATTCTTTAGTTTATTGGATATTTCATTATTGACTGTGATAACCTAGGATACATTGGTTATCAATGTGGTGCCTAAATCTGGTGTCTCAGGTTTCTATCATAATAAGGCGATTAAATATATATAATCACAAGTTTGTCATCAGGACAACCACGGGATTTCGCGCGAGCGGGTGCTAATCTGAAAAACTGCACCCGGTCCCAGCGAAATCGCGGTAAAATTTAAGCCGCAAACGCGTCTCACGAACTTGAGATAGGTGGTTACAGTCTGCGACGGATTCAATACGATGATCCGGCAAAAGTCTCGTGCACCCTGAGGACAGGAAGCGACCCAAGGACGATCGCCTTCTGCATTTTCCCCGCAAGCGTCTTAGCATTTTGTTGACACGCAGGGATGCTTTTCAGACTATTAACCAGTAAAAGCTTGGCACTTCAAGAGCGCCGATGATCAGGACGATAAGTTCAACAGAATATTCCAGGTATAACTGTCACAAATCCCTTACAAGGTCTTTATGGTATACCTCTCTTTCTTTTCATTCTCCTTGGCTATGATGTTTCTATCAGCTGGTGCCAAAAATTCAATAACGAACATGTTTCGCTTCACTAATTCAAGGAGAAATATGTCAGGCCTTGAGTGCGCAACGGAAACAATTGTCGAAAATGCGAAGTTCCAGTATATACGGCACTTCTCGTTTTCGACAATAGACTCTATTTCTCTTAGTGCGGCATTGTGCCTTCGGATGTAGGTCATTCTTGTATGAGTTGCACAACTAAATATTATGTGTCCTAGATGCTCGAGGTGTGCATGACACGCTCTGCAGGTATCAATGGGAATATCTTGGCTGAAATGTGACTACGGCATGCTAGATTGGAAATGACACCGTCTTGAAATGCGAAAATGAAACCTTCCGTGCTCGACTTAAATCCGGGTGATTCAAGGAAATCAAACGTTACCTCATACGACATCAGCTGATCCTCCAGATTTCTGTGGAAGATGCCGTGCATTCTCTTATCGAGGAGCTGTTCGCGGAAGTTTTTCTACTGTTCTTTCTTAATCCAGGCCTTCAGGAGTGAGTAATCGAGATTAATAAGATTTGATGAATTTTGCTCACCCCTGATATTGAAGTCAAGGCCGAGTGTTCACATAAAATAACCAGAATCGTTCTTCTCAGAATGCATGTGTATTCAAGAAAGAAGTCAAGTAGTTCATCTTTCTCTCTGTCTCTCTCTTTTTCTCTCCGATATTCAATTGTAAAACTAAAAACAACAAAGTAAATACTATTTCAGAGAAGCCTTTAGTCAGATTCAAGCTGACAGGCCATTCTGGAGCAATCTTTAGTATGCAGCTTTCGAGGTTGTTCTTGCAAAAGTACTTTATCTTCATATAATCCTCAATTTGAGGAACAATTAACTTGAATTAAGTGAAATTTCGTACTTTGAAGAACACTCCAAACAAAATGTATAATAAATTTCTACCTTTTCATTTCTTTTGTGAATATTGGCCCAATTTACCTACATAGGAAATTAATTAATTTGGGTCGACTAAAAAGCCAGGATTCGAAAATATGTTGAATAGAAAATTTTAAAAATTAGAACAAATTTCAGAAAAATGAAATTTTTCACAGTTTCTAATAGTACAGAATTTCAAAATACACAATAATAGAAAATTTCCGAAATAAAAAATTAATTACAGGTAAATTTCTGAATCGAAGCAAGTGACGCAAAGGTGGATAATAAAATAACAAAGTAATAAAAAATAATGATATAAACTACGGTTAATTTCTCATAATAATAATAATAATAATATAATATATATAATATAATATAATAATAAACCTCGGTGGCTCAGTTGGTTAGACGCTCGGACTTCACCTCAGAGGTCCGGGGTTCGATCCCTGAGCCGGTACTTCTTGAAATTTTTCTATTTACCTTTACCGAGGTTCTGGTGGTTCGGAACCTACCTTAAGCTGTAGGTCCCCTCATTATGCACTTGACTGCAACTCAGTCCGTGAATGATGGGGTAAAAACCAGGCTTTGCCCAATATGTCAGCGCACACGCTCTTATCATGTCACTTCATTGTATCATAATCATGCTTCCGTGACTGATAATAAATACCGCGACTACCCAGTGTATAATATTTAAACAAACAAAAAATCCAACTGTAAACAAAAATGCCTTCGACATATTGGGCAATAACCATGTTAAGCCTAAGAGAAAAATGAGCTTCCTCATTTTTATAATAATGCTACCGAAGGTCCTACCGAAGGTGTTCTCTCGTCATCTCGGTAGGGCTTGAGCTTTCCTCTCATGAATTCGACGGTTATGCTGGCTGTAGCATCGTTACTGATAGGGTTTCCCATGCCAGACAGGCAGATAATGAAGAGGAAAGGGACTAAGAGGAACACCAAAAACCCATTTATCATGGAGAATTTCTTAAATCTATATAGACGGTGGTCGCTTCCCGAGGATCGTCGGGGCGACCCTGGTGCCACAGCTGGGGGTGGCAGCATGCAAGCCGGTGGTGGTGAGCTACGTTGAGGACAGGTAAATCTCACCGGGATACCCGAAAGGGCTACTGTCCAGCCAGAACATCGGCAAAAAGCGGTAAGCAGCAGGACATCAGTTGCGCCTGCGGAGGATGTTTCGACTGGGATCCCCTAGCCGACCACTTCCGCAGGAATGCTGCGGCAGCGTATCAACATTCAAGCCCAACATTATGAGTACTTGATGCGCTGCCAATTTGAACACGAGACGGTAGCGACCACAACTTCTCTCGACGGGATGGTCTTTCGCCAAAATTTTGTAGCGAATTTTCCGTAAATGAGAACAGTAACACAAGGCGACCTTAAACAGCGAAGGCGTCAGATTATAGATAAGAACCTCCTCCCTAAAAGAACCATCAACCGGATAAGATCAGAGGTTGAGAATGCATTCCGCCAGCAACTCCAGGGTGCGCAGGCCAAAAAGAGGATTAGGTGGATGCCGGAAATGAATGGAGACGTGATCAGATGTCTCTTTCAGGCAACAGCACGGGGCGGACCCATCAGGGGCGAACAACATCGTCTCTTCTTGGGTATTCATCCCGAACTAGCCCATAGAGTGACTGAACAACATCTTGCTGATCAGTTAGGATCCATTAGGTTCATATACCCGTGACACGAGACACTATAGACGAGCAGGGGCCGGATCTGGGGGATGCAGCAGGGCGACTGTCTCATGGTCGACAGTCGTTAGGTTTGTAGCCACCGGAACCTGCCCCTGCTCCTGCTGAACTCGTTGAAGACCTAAATGAGGAAAGCCTGCGTCTTATGGTGTGCTTCACTGATGCCATCCTAGAGTTAGCAGATCAAGAATCACCGATGAGCAAAGGTCTGCCGAAATTTAGAGTCAATAAGGACCTTCTCTGGTTAGTTGACAGCTTAAACACCAAGATACTGACTCTGTTCTTGCAGCGGGATATGAGCTTCCTGCAGGTGCAGACTCTTGCATATTGCGCTGCAGTCGCGTGTGCTAGGATGATAAGCATAAAACTCAGAGGCCAAGCTACTACCAACTATGCCCCAAGAAAGATGTCAGTCCCTCCATGGAAGTTTCGACTTCAAGGCGAGATTAGTAAAATAAGAGCAAAAATGGGACGGTTGTACCAATTTCGAAAGGGCAATCGGTCTCAGAGACTGACTCGCCATGTGGAGGAGTTCCTTCGCCCACATAACATCAGTTAACGAACATCTACGAACCTGGACGAAGTGATTGCCTATCTTAAGCAGAGGCTCATGGTCCTGTCAGCGCGGCTGCGACGATTTAAGAGAGCGATCATGAGAAGGAATGACAATAGGACTTTTGTAGCAGATGAAAAACGTTTCTATCGCGGACTTCAGAAAGCAAAAACAAATTATTGTGAACCACCTAGGACCGAGGAAATGGTCAGATACTAGTCGAGCATCTGGGGTACTCACAGTTTAAGTCAACTAGACACGACGTGGCTTCGCCTAGAAAAGGACAGAGTTGCACGGTTGCCTGGGATGAATAGCCTATCTATCTCAGCATCCGGTGTGACTCGTATCCTAAAGAGGGCTAAGAACTGGAAAGAGCCGGTTTTGGATGGGGTGCACAGCTTCTGGTATAATTGCCTGGAGGTTCTGCACCCTGCCCTTGTTGGGGCCCTTCAAAACATCTTGGAGAACCCAGATTCCTTGCCTTCTTTTATGACGGAAGCTGTAACGTATATGATACCCAAAAAGGTCGATGCTGGTAGTACTAGTGATTACCGACCAATCACCTGCCTCTTGACCCTCTATAAGTGTCTCACGGCTATCATTTCTGACTTCGTCTGTGAACATTGTGAGACGAACAACGTCCTCTCCGAAGAACAAAAAAGTTGCTATCAAGGCTCGCGTTGTTGCAAGGACCAAGACACGATCGACAGTGTGGTTGTATTGCATGCGAAACACCACCAACGCAATTTGCACATGGCCTACATTGACTACCAACAGGCGTTTCCCTCCATACCCTACGATTATTCACTTGAGGTCCTCAAGACATATAAGATCTGTCCGCGCGTTATCCAATTTTTGGATCACGCTATGCACACGTGGTGCAGAAGGATTAAATGTTTCAGTCGTGGCATGATGAGGGATACCAGATCCTTGCCCATCAAACGAGGAATCTTCCAGGGTGATTCATTCAGTGCACTATGGTTTTGTTTAGCATTGAACCCACTAAGTTGGACACTAAACAACACGTCCTATGGGTTAAAAATTGAGGTGGGAGTGGATGAGTCTCAATTCACCAACCTCCTGTACATGGACGATATAAAGGTGTATGCAAGCTTAGAGTCGAAACTGGACAGCCTACTTAACATCTTGCTGCAGTTCTCCTATGACATCAGGATGTTTCTGGGTTTGGACAAAGGCAGAAAGCTGCATTTTTCCTGTGTAGAGATAAATGCTGCGCTGATACTGGATGACCACACTCTGATTGAGGCGATGACTGATGAAGAATCGTACAGGTACCTTGGCATATTGCAGGCGAGGGGTCCACTCCACTCTGCAATTAAAAACGCGCTTGAGACTGCTTTTTCGGGTCGCCTTAGTCGGATTCTGGCGTCTGGCCTCAGTTCGAAGAACATCATAAAGGCAGTCAACACCCATGCAATTGCTCAACAGAATCATCCGCGTGAAAATGTCTGAGCACCGAATGCACCATGAAAGGACAGCTGTAGAGAGAATAGTTCTTCCACGCAAGCTTGGAGACAGAGGGATTTTGGATGTTTGTCGATTGTGTGACTTTCAGGTGACGCAATTGCGCGAATATTTACAAAACAGGACCAACATCTCACTCTACAACTACATCTGTAGAGTTGAACTGTATACCCCCTTAAAACTGGCAAACGTTGATTTCCACAATATCGGACATCTCAACGCTGAACAGCTAGCTGCTCAGTGGCGAGGTAAACAATTGCACAAACAACACCCCCAAACATTTGATCTTCCTTGCGTGGATAGTGAGGCCTCAAACCTCTGGTTAAGGTGGGGAGAACTCTTTCCGGAAACGGAGCGATTTGTCATTGCTATCCAGGACACGGTAATCAAGACGAGTAATTACCAAAAACACATCCTCAATATGGTGGCAGTTATTGACAGATTCCGCATTTGTGGAAATCCCAATGAGAACATCGAGCACATCATTGATGGATGTACGATGCTTGCCTCGCAAGAATACACTCGCAGACATAATGATGTAGCTGGGATCATTCACCAACAAATTTCCTTGAACACTGGCTTACTATAGAGTTTTGAGCCTTACTACAAATATAGCCCAGTTAAAGTACTGGAGAACGAACACCATCTCCTTTACTGGTACAGGACCATTCTGACTGACCATCGAGTCATACACAATCATCCAGATGTCCTCTGGTTAGATAAACGTGCTCAACACGCGAGAATAATAGACGTAAGCGTTCCCCTCAACAACAAAATTAGGCTCCGATATACTGAGAAGATCCAGAAATATTCGGAGCTGAAGCAGGAAGAACTGGGAGCTCGAAATTCGCTACATCTAATTCAGAAGGCAGTATTGCTGAACACGTGCCGCATCGTCCAGAGTTTTCTGGGAGTGAACAATGATAGCGGCTGAAATCGCCCTCTGTGGCCATCCCGCGTACACGATAGATGACTGTGATAATCACATTTTTAATTTTCGATTTTTAATTTTTGACTTTTAATTTTTGACCTTTTTTTGTATATGTGTATGTCCGTGTGCGTGTGTGAAGTTGTGTTTGTATCCTGCCGTCTAATCTGAATAAAGTAAATATTTTGAATCGTTAATCTCAGTCGTTGGCATTGGAACTAGCGTTTGTATGAAAAATGGATCCCTATAAATGGGCTCTCCAGAATGAATTTTAAACCCCTATAGGGCTCTCCGGGACGAATGTGTGGATCCCTATAAACGGGCTCTCTAGTATAAACGTTGGATCTCCATAATCGGGCACTCCAGGATGAATGTTGGAACCCTATGAACGGGCTCTCCAGGATGGATGTTGGATCCCAATAGGGCTCTCTAGTGTGAATGTGAGATCCCTATATATGGGCTCTGCATTGTATGTAGTCGCGAATTATGGCGCGTGCGCAACCAGAATATAGAGTTCCGGAACAACGACTGAAATGAACGAATCTAATAATCACTTGCCGCGTTTCGCGACCGTGTTTAGTAGCGATGTACCAGGTCATGAGTACCTGTGGGATGGATGGTGGGCCCATTTGAGTAATTCCGTAGTGTAATAATGTGGCGTAGGGATGTGGCCACCCCCTCGCCCAAGAGCTTCGGCTCTTGCAGTCAGCCACGTTCCATTGGGCAACTCCCCAATGCGACGAATTATACGGTTACGTCACTAGTATCGCGCAGTGAAACCTACAATATATGAGAATGTGTTCGCACAGCGGCCAGATTTTCTTCTCTGTAAAAGTGCTTTTTTAGATTTACGTAGTCCTTACTTCCACTTTCGGAAGATTGATGTATTCCTAGGACCCACAGGTAATGTTTTATAAAATTTTAAATTTCTGTGTAAGGCGAAAAAATTCAATTTTATTATGTTGGCCTATGAATCATCCGAACTCGGGAAAACATTTCTATTTTCTTTCTAAAAGTCTTTCTTCAAATTTACCTAGTTTAGAAAATCTTGAAGTTCGTTTTATATCAAAATGTGAATTTTACCAATAGACCAGTGGAATTAGACATAAAAATCAAGTCAATTAACAAAAATTCCGAAGGTCTTCAAAAAAATTCTATAGTTGTTTTTTTTTATATGTTGAACATAAAATAACATTTTGCAAAACGTGATCAGGCAAGAAATTTGTTTAAAAAAATTAATTTGCAACATTTGCCCCCCCCCCATTGCTTCACGAAAATTCAAAACATTTTGCAAACTTGAGTGAGTCATTATAAATTCAGTCTCTATCTTGTATTAAATTTGCAAAACTTTCGTGATACGGCAACATTATTAATTATGAACGAATTATTATTTTGTTTATCACTCCCCAGCGAAAATACAGAAGGTTTTGCAAAATGTTGTTTCTGCTTTTTTTCATTGAAAAGAGACTATTGTATGATTTGCAAAAATAAAGAAATAACGCAAATTAACGTTTTTTAAATTATTGTTAAATTTTTTCCAATCCGACTCTTAAAATTCCAGCGAAAATTGCGAAGGTTGTATTTTTGCGTAGCAAATGTTAGAAATGTCGAGATTGGGAAATTATCAAATTTGCAAAACGTTGTTCGGTCGGCAATAATATTAAAATTGCAATTAAACAAATTAGGCACTTCGTTAAACTAGCCAAAAAATACAAACATTTCGCAAATCGTACTGAGTGATAATTAACTTACTATGGCCAATGGCCATACCACGCTGAAAAAACCAGTTCTCGTTAGATCACTGAAGTTAAGCAGTGTTGGGCGCGGTTAGTACTTGGATGGGTGACCGTTCGGGAATACTACTTACTGCGAGCTGTTGGCGTGTCGTGGGTGTGGTGAGCCCACACTTGTAGTTATTGACTACAAGAAACTATCCACCTGAAAACACTGCCCGAATCGGGTAGTGTCACGCCTACCCCGAAAGGGAAATGGCTTAATGGTATACTACTAACGTCCTATTTTCATGGTATCTTGTTTCTGTAAACAAATTTTTGAAAGTAATAAAATAACTGCGGATGTAGAAAAAAGAGGAAAGATTTGAAAAAAAAACGAGTGACCATATGCAATTCAGGAATTTTTGTGAACATTTTTTGATAAGTGAATCATTTTTTAAAAATAATTTTTGTAAGGTAACCAGAGCATGATTAAAATTTTTAATTTATTTTGAAAATTAGGACAATTTTAGAGAAGATTGTATATTATAAGAAAAGTGTGAATAAATAACCCAGCTAACCTGTTACCATCCTGAAAGGTTCCTGAATGATCACATGTTATCAGAGGAATTGTTACTTGTATGTCAGTCTCCTAGCAGGTAACGGCATAATCGCCGTAGTTTATTAGGGAGGCTTGTTTGCAACCGTTCCCTGTCAGACTAGTAACATGGTGGTAACAGCCGGCAGCGATCTTACTGGACGAAAAACTTCTTGCGCATGCGCAAGGAATAGGCATTCATTGGCTCTGTGATTTCCCGCACAATTGAAAAGTGCAAACGTAAATAGCTTTGACCTTGATTTTGGAATATTTTGTTTATATTTTTGAATAATATAAACATAATAATAATTATACTTATTTTTATAGAAATAATGTATTACAATAACAATATTTTACTTAGTTATTTAATTTTCATTTATACATATACATTTTGGGTCTAACCTGTAATGTAATTTCTTTTTCGTAAGGGTTCAGCTGATAAATATCTGTTTCTTTATAAAAGATATCTTCACATATTATTTCACTTTTCTGGAACTGATTTATCGTTTAATTATGTCCCTTTCCAACATTTTTGCAAAAGTATTCATAATTATAATTCCGAAACGATATATATTTTGAGGTTAAGCTGCCATTGCACGTTGCGTTTCTAAACATCACGTTGTTACAAGCATGTGATTACAATGGCGGGATAATGTTACCTGCTTCGCTTGTAATTTTTTACTACTTTGAGTGGGAAATATATTGTCACTAGGTGACCAGCAGGGAAGTCACCAGTGACTGCTTTTCTGAATCTTGTTACAATTATGTGACTATTCGGACTAGTAACTGTGTTAGCTGGGAACGATATTGCCTTTCCTCCCATGTATTTATTGTATTGCATATCGAGGGACGAGAGACGGGGATGTTATTTCCGATAACTGAGGTATGAAACCAAAATTTCTATCATAATATTCAAAAATTAAAAAATTTTAGAAATTTATAGTCTCGCCGTTATTGATTGAGATGGTTTACCTCTCTTAATTTTTCAAAAGCCATTCGTGAGTTCGAATAAGCGTATATTTTTCACCTTCAATGTAATCACACTTGATATTTGAGTAAAAATGACGCTTCACCGTTCTCTACTCAAAGATTTCTCTCAAAGCTTCTAGTGGGAAACAAACTTTGTGAACTATAAACACCGATTACAGACAGTACTATGAAACACATTTTTTACTTTAGGCTATTCTGAAATTTAAGCTTGAATGTTTAGGACAATTTTCTGTTGTTTTATTATTCACATTATATAATTTGTACATAATCTGTATACATTCGTATCCAATATGGAAATTGAAGAATTTTTTGGTTGTTATTGAAGGCAGATTCAAATTCAGAGATTACATCCTTTCAACTGTAAAATATATAAATCCAAAAATCTGAATATTAAAAAACAGAAAGTACAGGAAATATATACAGACACATTGTATCCGAAAGGTTCGTAGACATTTTCCTATAAAACGAAAATGATCTAAATTTTGTATTCCGTCCTTCCCGTTATGATTGACAATTCTGTTGATGGGCCATTCCCCGTCAAAGTTTACATTTTATACGTGTAACCCCCCGATTTCCAAAAATGGAATAACCACAATAATTGACCAATAGTAATGCTTCCTGTATTCATACTTTATAAAAGTATTACTAGTAATTCTAGTAATGCTAGTAATGCTTTTATAAAATTTCAATACAGGAAGCATTCCTACAGGTCAATTATTGAGGTTACTCGATTTTTAGAAACCAGGGGGCTTACACGTATAAAATTTACACTTTGACTGAGAATGATCCTGAAAGTAAAGTGTCGCTAAAACTATTGATTTTTGTGAGATGTTTTAAGTTCAAAAATAAACTTTAAGGCTTTCAAACACAATACAACTTCTGCGATTTGCGAAATGTTTGTATTTTTTGGCTAGTTCAACAAAGTACCTAATTTGTTTAATTGCAATATTAATATTGTTGCCGGTCGCGCAACTTTTTGAATATTCAATATTTTTTAGATTTCGACTTTTACAAAAAATTGTTACCCAAAAACGCAATATTTGCAATTCACGCAGGAATTTTATGAGTGGAATTGCAAAAATGCAACAATAATTTAAAAAACGATGATGTCCGTTATGCATACAGTTTTGCAAATCATATAATAGTATCTTCTCAATGGAAAGAAGCAGAAATAGCAATTTGCGAAACCTTCGGTATTTTCGCTGGGGATTCATGAACAAAATAATAATTTGTTTATAATTAATAATGTTGCCAAGTAGTAAACAGTTTGCAAATCTAATATGATGCTAGTACTTAGTTGATTATTAATCAGTATGATTTGCAAAATTTTTGTAATTTTTGGCTAGTTTAGAAAAGTGAATAATTTGTTCAATTTTAATATTATTGCCGCCCGAGCAACGTTTTGCAAATTTAATAATTTTCAAATCTCGACATTTTCAACATTTTCTACCCAAAAACGGAAACTTCGCAATTTTTGATGGAATTTTAGGAGTCGAATTGCAAAAAATTTAACAATAATTTAAGAAACGATCATTTGCGTTATTTATTCAGTTTGCAAATCATATAATAACCTCTTTTTAATGAAAAAAATCAGAACAAACATTTTGCAAAACCTTCGGTATTTTCGCTGGGGAGTGATTAATAAAATAATAATTTGTTTATAATTATTAATGTTGCCAAGTTGTAAGCAGTTTGCAAATGTTATATAACGTTGGTGATAAGTTGTTCATCACTCAGTACGATTGGCAAAATGTTTGTAATTTATGGTTAGTTTACTAAAGTAACTAATTTGTTTAATTGCAATTTTAATATCATTGCCAGCCGAGCAATGTTTTGCAAATTTGATGATCTTCCAATCTCGACATTTCTAACATTTGCTACCCAAAAACACAACCTTCGTAATTTTCGCTGAAATTTTAAGAGTCGAATTGCAAGAAATTTAACAATAACTTAAAAAACGATAATTTGCGTTATTTATTTAGTTTTGTGAATCATATAATAGTATCCTTTCAATGAAAGAAAGCAGAAACAACATTTTGCAAAACCTTCGGTATTTTCGCTGGGGAGTGATTTAAAAAATAATAATTTGTTTATAATGAATCATGTTGTCGTATCACAAACGTTTTGCAAATTTAATACAAGATAGAGACCAAATTTATAATTACTCACCCGAGTTTGCAAAATGTTTTGAATTTTCGTGGAGCAACGGGGGGCAAATGTTGCAAATTAATTTTTTTAAACAAATTGCCGACCCGATCACGTTTTGCAAAATGTTATTTTATGTTCAACATATAAAAAAACAACTATAGAATTTTTTGAAGACCTTTGGAATTTTTGTTAATTGATTAGCTATTTCCACTAGTCTACAAGGGTGGTCTATAAATAAGTGAAGCTTTTTCCCTATAACCACAGCAACTTCATGTTGAACGGGCGCAGAGAAAAAATTTATTCATGAAAAATTACCCAATTGGTTCGGCAACTCAAGGACATTACTGCATTTGGAGAAAGTTTAAAGTTATTTTACGATTCAATACAAAACAGAACTATAAATAATAGAAAAAATTGTTGTAAGAACTCAAGTCCAAAAGTGAAGATTCTGAAATGTAATAATTGTTGTAAGGTAGACGTTTCCGTTATGGTGTTAGTCCCAGTTGTCGTACTGCCAATTTTCTTACTTTTTATTTAGTTTCAAAGAATGTAAATTCTATTTAGTACTATAAAATGCTGAAAATAAATGGGCTTTATCATTAAATGTTACTTTTAACATAGTTTTAAACAATATATTAAAATTATAACCAAGTTTCACGATTATCGGGACCGTCACGATTACTGGGACATTTACCTTAAGGCCATGCGACAAGCGGGTCACATGACCGGATTCGTACCTTACCGACACTTTTTTTTTTCAACTTATTTTCACACGAACAGCCACATCGAGTTGAAAATTTGGAATAATAAATTCGAAGCACTAAAAAGGTGGGCCTGGTCCTAAATTGTAATAATCATGAAAAAAGTTTCTTTTGTAAAAAATTTTTGTGTGCTTTTTTCATGATTATTACAATTTAGGACCAGAACCACCTTTCTTAGTGCTTCTTATTTATTATCCCAAATTTTCAACTCGATGCGGCTATTCGTGGAAAAATAAGTTGGCAAATAAAAAAAGTGCCGGTAAGGTAAGAATCTGGCTACGTGACATACTCATCACATGGCCTTAAGGATTGTATATTTTCAAAGATTTCAAGTTGTATTACGGGAAAAGCACGTCAACATTCTTAGGGCTGAAAATTAAAGCCGTATCCCCCCGAGGAACTTAAAAATTTTTTATTTCGGTTAATATTGTAAGATTTCAGAAAAGAGCCAACTATGTAGATTGTAAACCATCATTTCCTTCAAATGAATATTGCTCATTATGTTACTGAAAATAAAAGTAGAATGGATTTTAAATTGAGGTGTGAAGAAACCGGTGACGAAAAAGCATCAGACTGTATTGGACGACTAACTGCGAGGCTACTTTCATGCATTATATTATATTAAATAAATCCTGTGGAAGTTTTTTAAAATATTTTTTATCTCAAAATGAAAAGGTTTTTAAATGATACGGTTTAAATGTTCTACGTTATATCTTTTTGAATTAAAAACTAGATTATTAGACAATTTCTTAGATAAACTCTTTTTCAAAACATAGAATTCTTATGAGTTTTAAATACAAAATCTTCAAACTTTTTTGAAATGAATGGAATGTTTTTAGTCGCATCAACTGCCAGGGTCATTAGCGACTGTAGTATTGGGTTAATTATAAACTGTAGGGTATATGTGGGGTAGTGTATCAAGGGACAGAAGCAAAGCTTTCTGCAAACACATCCAGTTCGTATCCTGCTTTGGGAATCGAACCCGCGCCATCGTAGCAACCAAGGTTGCAGTGCTGGAACATAAGGCAATCATGATACCATCTGAACCACGATGACTCCCTATTCTTCAAAAATGAATTATAATAAATAAAAGAGGCTACAAATTTCAGTACTTTAAATCGAAACCCTTCATACTAGTTAACCACTTTCCTCACAGCGTGAGGTATTGGCGGGATAACCCTTTTATCTCCCAACATATCCTGCGCACATCCTAGGAATATCGCGAGTGATATCGTACAGGGCGGGAATCTCGATACATATGCCTGGAATGTCCCAAGGATATCTCAGAATATCCTGAGGATATCGAATTATAATGTCCCAATTCCATATGACAAGGATGTTCCCAAGATATCAAAATTCTATAATTTAGTATATCACTGGAAATTCTGATATATCTACTGCCAATTATATGTATATTCGATCGTGTACATAAAATAACTCATCATTTAATAATATTAGTTCTTTTCGGCGATTCTGTTCAAAGTATAACATTACAAATTACCATAATAGTAAAGCCCATCTAAAGTCACTTCTAAGTAAATTCCACCATGGCTGTCAGTGTGCGAAAATTATCGCACAATAATAATAAGTAACGCTTTAACAAATGTCAACAATTTCTTGAATAATCGTGCCAGTTTATAATACATTCTCATTCGTATTGTGTAAACAAATGCGGTGCATATTATTCTGATTCTTTTTTGTCATAAAAATTGATTTTTCTGTTATACTCATAGTGAAAAGTGCGATCTCCAAACTGCGCAATTTAGAGGTTATAGATGCAATAACAATCAGCTCCTAGATTTTCAGAAAGTGGTTTGTTTTTTCTTGTAAGTATTGGTTATGAGAATAACTTGCGGTAATAATTTTTTGATAATTATACTCAGATAGAATTCGAAAGAAACCGAATATTTGAGATCGGTATACAGCCGATTTTTTTTAAACGGATTTTTGTGAATCTTTATGTTTTCAGGCATTCTACATATTTCAATTTACATAAATGCATTCTAGAAATATTGTGCACTGCCAAAAATCTATATATCTCGCCCAGGACCTTATGTGGATATCGTACGAGGCGGAAATGTCGATATCCTTTGAATATGCCAGGGATATCCCGGTAGATTTTGGGGTCATATTTCCGAATACCCCATGTCCTGCCAAGATATCCTAGGGATATGCCAAAGATATCATTTTGTTGTCAGTGATATAAGTTTGACAATTAAACTTACAAAATGGAATCACGTATAATTTAAGATTTTTAATTAGTAGACACTTTTAAATTGTTCCACAATTATACATCTTATGCGGTCAAGGCGGGCGCATAAGCTTTCACAGAAATGTAGAAGATCGGCACTTTTCCAAGGAGCAAATTTTTTCTTTCCTCAGATTATCAGGACTTAATTCAAGTACAGAGAGTGTCATGCACACAATGAGTACCTAGAACACATACTATTGAGGTGTCCTTACCACGCGAAAACTACGTATCTCTATGAGCATGATTCGGCTCTCAGACACGGAGAAAGTGGATAGTCAGATTCAATTTCATGTATTGTTAACTTGAAGTTCACTTTTTGCATTGTACAAGAAAAAATTTAAATAGTTTTTGATACTGCATGAGGTAGTAATCTCAAAATATAAAAAATATAAAGTCAGCTTTACTACTTCAAATTGTAAAAAGAAAGATTAGTAGAATAAGCAGCTTCAATAACCATTTGAAATAGTACAGCTGAACATGTAAATTGTATGAATAACTAATTTTCATAGTAAGCAAAGAATTGTGACTTTGACTTTTGCAAGTGATTCCGATCTCCTTTTTCGCATTACAATAAGCACTAAGCGAGATTGTCAGCCGTACTATTTGAAACGGTAAGTAAATAAGTTCAGTGGCATAACTAGAAACGTGTAGGCACCCTCCGCAAAATTTTTTAGGAGGTCCGTTTGAAATTAAAGAAGAAGGCCGATTTAAAACTTGCTGATCAGTAAGACGACAGATTTTCGCTTCTAAATTTAGGAGAACCCCCTCAACAGCGACAAAGTGGGGGTTTGCTTTACAGTAGTTACGCCACTGAAATTTTACAAAGTGAAATTGTCGGAAAATATTTTATAATGTTTTCTGTTGTACCAAAATACTACACTGAAAAAAAGAAATTTGGATCCGAAGAAATGCATTTCTTTGATTGTATTCATTTGAGCCAAAAACAGTTTACTTAATTGTAATGAATATTTTTTAAAAGCAACAAACTCGTGCATTGATTCAAAGAAATAATTTCTTCGAGCGCCATTTCCTTGGAATAAAGAAATATTTCTTGGCCTCAAAATATGAGATAATTAACTCAAGGAATTGATATCTTAAAAACTAAGAACATATTTTCCTTGAATCTTGCTTTCGCATCCAAAGAAATATTTTTTTAGGACAATAATTTTGAGCCTTTGAATTAAAACATATTTTATTTGAAATAAGTAACTCATCGATGCGTGAAGCAAATATTTTGGTTTCTTTGAATCAAAAAATTATTGACGTAAATGAAAGCAATGTTAATTAAGTGAATGCCATATTTCTTTCATGTAAGGGGACTGATACTGTTGTTCTAATAGAAAATGTCATTAGTCGAATAAAGTAATTTTCTCACGTAAGTAATAATTCATTCAATTGGAAGATATGTTTCTTTTGATAAATAGAGTGAAGCGATTTATGTCCAATAAATATTCCCTTCAAGTGAAGAAATATATTTTTGAAATAACTTCATATACCATTCGTTCGACAAAATATTTTGGTGAAATTCCTTATTTGTACCGAGTAGTTCAGGACTATGCCGCCAGGTGCGCAGAGTTTATAGTGTCACAATAGAAATGGATTCTCCAGTCTTTAAGTTAGCCATACATATTCACCGAAGATATAATCTGAAATATGTGGTGCTTGGTGTTTATCAGTCTTCCTAAACATTGGTCGGTTGGTCTTGCTTGAAATTCTTTTTCGTACTACGCGAAAATTAAAATAAATATATTGTTATAAATTATAATCATTATAATTGCAATAAATTTTTTTGTCAATGAATGGGCCTGCATAATTTTTATACTTCAACTATTCAAAATTTTTAAATAATAGGAAAACTTTCTGTTTGCGTAAATTGTTCTTTGAATCAATATTTTCACAACTCTGTTACGTCTTTTTTTTTTTGAACAATATGCCGCGTATTAAAAACAAATAAATAATTATTTTAGTTGAAAAAAATTTCTGTGTTGCAAAGAAATGTTTAGTTTACCAAAGAATACGCTTATTTGAATTAAAGAATCATTTGTTTGGTTCAAAAAAAACTTTCACTCAGTCAGAGTTACATTTATTTGTATGTAATAATTATCTTCTTGAACTTACACAATACTTCTCTACATCACGGAACTCACCTATCATATAAAATACTTATTTATTACAGTCAATAACAAATCTATTTCGCTCAAGGAAGATTTCGCTGTGTCGAGTAAGTATTTCTATGCCTTAAGCATGGCGTTCCTCAGATCCCAAAAAAAGATTTCTTTAATCTGAAGAAATGTTTCTTCGGCCATATTCTGCTCTACCATTTCTTTGAATCAAAGAAAATTCCTTTGATTCAAATAGGTTTTGTCTTTTCAGTGTAGTTGAGATCATTATTATAAATAAACATAGCGAGTAACGTCTACTTTATACTTCAACATCGTTTTTTTTTGTTTGGTACAAACTTTTCAGAATTTAAAAATATTCTGAAGAACTATATAACAAAAATATATTTTCTTATTTTTTTCACATTTTCAACCAAAAACCCTTCCCGCTGCTTTTCATCGTGCGCTGTGCGCGGCTCGGGAGTTTGAGCGCGCCTAGGGTGCCCGACTACCGTTCTCGCGCTGCATTGACAAATGTAATTTGTTGATTTGAATTCTCTTTGCTTAAAGCTCCTTCGGCTTTCACGAACACATTTTCATCAGGTATCTCGTGGTCCACACTCGATTTTATCGAAAATGCAAACTTTTCTACATTATGTTCAACTCTATTATATCAAATGTATATTATAATTATTTCTTTAACTCAGTCTGGGGTTGCTTATCCAGATATTACAAAATAAAGTACAAATTTTATTTTTCATGATTACTCTGATATTTATTCCTTACTTTGCTCTAATTTTAATTCTCAGCTACCCTGGAAAATGTATCATTTCAATAAATGTATATTATTAAAATTCATAATATGCATTGGTATTGAAACAAAAGTATTTGCATCGTCTTTTTTAATAATTAAAGAAGTGCACATCCTATTAAAAGACTGTTAATTAACATTTAATTGCAAATTGCGTCATTTTTCCATAAATTTAATTTGTTTATTCTCAATGTTATTTTTTACGGTTTAAACTGAAAATATGCATCCTAGCGTAAGATGGTTCTCAGAAAATTTATAGATATTATTCGGTTGAAAATTTTTGTTAAATAAAATGTTGCTGTAACTTGTGTCCTTTTTCCAAAGAGTTAATTTTTTTATTTTTAATATATTTTTATAACAAGAGTTTATAAAAAACTTGTAGATATTCGTTGGTTGAACAACTTTTGTTTCTTCATTTGTTTCGTCCCTTGTGTCGTTTTTTCAAACAATTTTATTTTTCAATCTTATTTTTTACAAATAAAAGAAAATCTACTCGTCTTAACTAAAAATTATGAATAACAAATTTTTAAATCATTCTTGGGTGAAAAACTTGTATCTATAAATTTTTATCAGAAAGCAATCATAAAAATGGCGTGTTTGTATGCCTCCATGGACAAACGCAAAAGTACACGTTTCGAGCAGTGTCCGGTAATGCGTTGGATGAATTACAAAATAGGATTCACTAAGCACGGCGTGACGTACAGTTCAAAATAGAGCTCGATTTGTGCTTGCACCGTGTATTTTCGTAACGTTAGAGAGAAACCGTGGTTGACAAAGATATAAAGAGAATTCATAGCGAATTGGTGAGTCGATGTTTCTAACGAAGAGTGTAGCGTGTTCCTATCGCCTCGCACATTATACTTTGTTGTATCATTCACGCTTGTTAGAACAAAAATGCAGTAGAGCTCATGCGTACCTTCACCGACTTGAAACGTGATTTTGCATTTTTCCATGGAGACAATGAAATCACGCCATTTATTATTTTGTTCTGAAAAGTATCGGTCGTGACTCCTATGGACTGACGGCTTTTCTTTTTGAATCTCGCGCCATGTTTCAAAAAGGCCGTCAGTACCTTGTGTCGTTGTTAAAAATATTTAATTTTTTTATTTTAAATGTTATTTCTTACGATTAAGTCAAAAGATACGCGTCCTATAAAAAAATTACTGATGACAAATTTGAATGAGTTTTCATTCTTTCTTGGAAGAGCAACTTTTGTTTGTCATTTTTTGCATAGCCTGTGTCGTTTGTCCAAAAATGTAAGTGTTTTATTTTTAATTTTTTATACGAATGTAACCAAAATTACGCGTCCTACCAAAGAATGATAAGTAACAATTTGTAGCTATTTTTTGGGTGAACAACTTTTGTTTTTATTTATTTTTTTCGTAGCTTATGTCATTTGTCCAAAAATTTAATTTTTTATGTTTAATGTTGCTTTTTACGAATAAAACAAAAACTGCATGTCCTATAAAAAACTGATTGACAACGAATTGGAAGACCTTCTTTGCTTAAAAAATGTTTGTTGATTCATTCTTTTCGTATCTTACATATTTTGACCTCAAAATGGAATTTTTTTTTTTCGTTATTTTTTCTGCGATCAAAATTCAAATTTTCGATCGTGGGTGCAGTTCCGAATAGCTGAATTTTCCGATTTTATTGAAACATCGTATACTTATGTAGTTTGACGCGCTGATTACGAATATGATAGTGAAAATATGCGACTCAGCGATTTTCATGGTGAAAACCATAAATTGGTGATAGATCTAACCGTCAGCTCTCTCTCTATTGTTAATTGCCGTGGCGACAGGCCCTAAGTGGCGACGAGACACCGCAAGTAATGGCAGCAAACACTGAACCCCTACCCCTTTCAAGCCTATCGTGGGGGCGGGAAGGCACCCCTGTGATAGGGCACAAAAAATAACTTGGGTCGCACACGACCACCTTTCCCAGGTATTGTTGGGGCGGGAAGGCATCCCTGTGACAGGTCAAATAAATAACTTAGGTCACACAGACCCCCATTCCCAGGTGTTGTGGGGCGGGAAGGCACCCATGTGACAGGTCACAGCAATAACTCAGGTTACACACGACCCCCTTTCCCAGGTGTTGTGGGGGCGGGAAGGCACCCCGTGACAGGTCACAGAAATAACTTAGCTCACACACGACCCCCTTTTCTAGGTGTTCTGGGGCGGGAAGGCTGTGAGGGCGGGAAGGCATACCTGTGACAGGTCACGGAAATAACTAAGGTCACACACGACCCCCTTTCCCAGGTTTAATGGGGGCGGGAAGGCAGCCCTGTGACAGTTCACAGAAATAACATAGGTCACACACGACCCCCTTTCCTAGGTGTTCTGGGGCGGGAAGGCATCCCTGTGACAGGTCACAGAAATAAATTAGGTCACACACAACCTCCTTTCCCAGGTGTTGTGGGGGCGGTAAGGCACCCCTGTGAGAGGTCACAGAAATAACTTATGTCACACACGTCCTTCTTTCCAGCCTATCGTGGGGGCGGAAAGGCATTCCTGTGATAGGTCACAGAAATAACTCAGGTCACACACGACCCTCTTTTCCAGGTGTTGTGGAGGCGGGAGTGTACCCCTGCGACAGGTGACAGAAATAACTTAGGTCACACACGACCCCTTTCCCAGGTGTTGTGGAAGCGGGAAGAAAGCCCTGTGACAGGCCACATAAATAACTTAGGTCACACACGACCCCCTTTCCCTGGTGTTGTGGGGGCGGAAAAACACCCCTGTGACAGGTCACAGAAATAACTTAGGTCACACACGACCCCC
>CAKNXH010000630.1:101183-132153 GCA_932178445.1 Andricus quercusramuli | reverse complement strand
CCCCCCCCCCCCCGAGTCCGAGCCACGTGGTTTTACACTGAGGTGTTAAAAAAAAACGCACGGTCAGAAAACAGAAATTTTTTCACTGAAAACAATAATAAGTCCAAAAATATAACAACAGAAAGTAAATGAATTTTAACCCAAATAGTCGATTTTTAAACCAGAATGATTATCTCTTTACCCGCAAAAAAATAAATTTTCAACAAAATACATGAATCGTCAATTAGGGACCTTGCACAAACCACGCAACACCCTGGAGGAGAGGGGGAGGGGGCTACAAGAATGACACGGTGGACTACATGGGGGGCGGGGGGTCAAAAAAGTGGCCAAAATTAGACCTAGAGGTTTATGGAAGCCCTAATACTGTCAGTCACTTGCCCAAACCAGAGGAGGTCGAAGAATTTTGGAGAGATGTCTACCAAGTCCAATATCCACCAAAAGAAGAATCAGAGAACATAAATAGTTTCAAGGAGCTGTGCAGTGCCCCCATAATACCTGAGGCAAAATGCCCCGATATTTCCTTTCAACCCACCAGCAACGGGCCCGCATTTTCGCCTCACAACTAGAGTCGGAAGAACGTATTCCGGAAGGGTTGGTGGAAGGACGCATAGTGCTCCTGCCTAAGATGGGCAACTTAGCTTACCCTAACAATTACGGGCCAATAACTTGTCTAAACAAACTGTACGAGATCTTGACAGCTATCCTAAACGTTAGGATTGTTCGCACAATCGGATCTGTGTGGCGAGAGATGTATGAACGACGCGACTGAAAGAAAGGCGTAGCAGGATGTCGGGAGAACCTGCTTATCGATAGATGTGTCTGTTGGAAAACGTGATGGTTCATCCACACATCGTGAGGTGCATAGAGAGATCAATGCAGCTTTGGAAACTCAGATATACTATCTCATCTGGAAAACATAGTGTGACAACTAACAACATCAGCTTCCAGAGAGGTATCTTTCAGGGTGAAATCATGAGCCCTCTCCTCTTTTGCCTCACATTATTGCCACTATCTCTCGCACTTCGCCATTCCGAAGGGTACTAGAAGTACTAGAAGTAGAAGGCAACTAGATATAGCTTTAGAGATAGTCGAAAAATACATTCGGAATATGGGAATGGCGTTTCGGTTAGACAAATGCGCCAAGGTTTATTTGAAGCAATACAAACTTGATGACATCCCCGAAGACTCTGGAGCTCGTCGACGGAAGCGCTATAAGACGTATTTGCACTGGAGATACCTATACATACCTGGGCGTGCCACGCCGTCAAGGTGGGTGTGGAATACTAAATCTTGGTTGACTTCAAAACAGAATTATTCTGGGTACAGCACATATAGTTGCAAATGAACGAGACCCTCTTCTTACAATGATCAGGAAACACGAAGAAGCGGACAAAGGAACGTTTTTGTACAAAGCAGCAGGGAGGCTGCTGAAACACTTGGCCTCGACTTCAATATCAGGCGTGAGCAAAATGCATCAAACATTGTCCATCTAGAGTACTGACAGCTGAAGGCCCGGATCAAGAAAGCACAGGACAAAAACTTCTGCGAACAGCTTCTCGAAAAGAGAATGCACAGTATCTATCACAGAAATGTGAACAATCGGTCGATGTCGTATGACGTAACGTTTGCTTGCCTTCAATTACCCACGGTGATCAGGGAGGACGAATAGGTATAACAAAAATGGCAATAAAATCGGTTTGCGGGATAATATTCGGGCACGAATATACATCAAAAATCCGTTTGGATTGAAATCCTAGCTGATCCTGTTTTCGAGATATCGTCAAATTACGTATTTCAGCTATTTTACCAATGGAAGGTAATGGGCTGTACCTTAAGTATGCATTCAAATACATATAAAATTATTTTTTTTATACTAGGTGTGTGTTGAATAGATAAATATATCACAACGACAGGCCAGCGAAACCCTCGTGTGTCTTGAGGACACGAAGCGACCCAAGGATGCCAGCTCTCTGCATCCATCTCGCAAGTGCCCTGGCATATTTTTAGTTGCAGTTATGTTGTATTCGGACGGAGCCGAGTATTCTATCACGACTATAGTTCGTTTCTCGAAGTCTTAGAGAACAATGTCAGGCCTCGAGTGCGTAACGGAGACTGCTGCCCGAAAATCGTAGTTCCAGAAGTATATATATATATATATATATATATATATATACAAAGGTGTTGAACATATATATATTTATCTACTCTACACATAGCTAGTATACAAATAATAATTATATGAGCATTTAAATGCATACTTAAGGTACAGCTCATTACGTTCCATTGATGAAATAGCTAAAATACGTAATTTGACGATATCTCGAAAACAGGATCAGCTAGGATTTCAATTCGAACGGATTTTTGATGCATATCGTGCCCGAATATCATCCCGTAAACGAATTTTATTGCCATTTTTGTGATACCTATTCGTCCTTCCTCACCACCGTGTACCCTGATTGAAGTCGGGCACAGAGGGTTTCATGTTGGCATGTGATGACGTTGTCATTTCCACTTGAGCATACCGTCGTCATATTTTGAGCCAAGACATTCCTGATGATAGCTGCAGAGTGTTTCATGCACACTTCGAGCATCTAAGACACATACTATCTAGTTTTCCAACACATGTGGGAACTTCATATTCTCGGCAATTGTTTCTGTTGCGCACTTGAGACCTGACATAGCTCTCCTTGACTTCGAGAAACGAACCATTTTCGTTATCGAATTTTCGGCATTAGCTGACAAAAACTTCATGGCCAAAGAGAATGAAAAGAAAGAGATGTAATGATCTTATAAGGGAGTTTCGATGGCTATACCTGGAATATCCTGTTGAGCTAGTCGTCCTGATCATCGGTGCTCTGGTAGGTGCAAGACTTTCACTGTTTAATAGCCTGAAAAGCATCCCTGCGTGACAACAGAATGCTAAGACACTTGCGGGAATAATGGAGAAGGCGGTCATCCCTGGGTGGCTCTGTGCCCTGAAGAGTGAACGAGACTTTTGCGGAATCATCGTATTAAGTCCATCGCAGACTGTAAACACCTATCTCACGGTCGTGAGACGTGGTTACAGTTAAAACTTTACCACGATTTCGCCGGGAGCGGTCACAATTTTTCAGAATAGCTGCCGCTCTCGGCGAGAACACGCGGCTGTCCTTATGACAAACTTTCAACTATATATACTCCTATATGCCGGGAATGGGCAGATGAGACCATATGAACTTTCATCTAACACTACACAGATGAAGGCTGGTGACTTTCGCAGTATAAAACACCAACCAACTACGACTTTCTCGGTTCCAGTTCTATCCACAAACACTTCCCCTCCATTAACCAAAGTTTGGTGGGACTGAAGTTATAACTGAACTGTCAATCCTACGACGACTAACTACTTAATTTGGATATGATTTCGACTCGCAAAATGAATTTCTTGCAGAAAGATGGTAGTTGGGCGTACATTTTAAACAAAGAATAATATAAACAATAAACTAGCTTTCGAATGGACTGATCCTTTGATTGACGGAAGGCATGCACCCGATAAAGGTATTGGTCAAGTTTCAAGCGATGAACGGAGACTGGGCATTCAGAGTGCTAGAGCGGTGAATGATCTTAAGGTAAGAGTATTGTGAGAAACTATGCACGCAGGGAAGTTGAATATTTTATGTGTACCTGAAATAATGAAAAGGGATGCGACATTAGAAACATAGAAAATGGGGTTTTGGAAGGCGGACTTGAATAATGTTCAGGAGTAGATAGTGAATTACATGATGACTCAGAAGTCAGTTTGATTATGAATGAGAGAGCAAGTCAGCATTTCAGGAATAATAGATTTGTATCTCCTAGATTGTTGTGGGTTTGAATGAAAGTAAGAATCAGAAGATTATTCATCATAGCGTGCTACGCCTCAGTTGATAGTGATCCGAGCGAAGTAAGAAATGCCTTCTGGGACACTTCATATGATACTATATGTCCTTGCGATCATGGTGAAAGAATCATTCTACTAGGATATATGAACGGATGGGTCGGCGTCCAACGTCAATTTACAGAAAGGGTGCTAGATAATTTTGGTAATCCAAGAGCAAACGATAGCGGAAAAAGATTAGTTAGCTTATGCTTCGACCAGAGCTTATTTAGTACGAATACTTGGTTTTGACATAAAATGTCAGGGATGGAGGAGAAAAAGGACCAGAAAAGTTAAATAAACGCAAATCAAGATTGAGAATCTACAGAAGTAAACTTTAGGAAGTCCTGAAAAAGTGCGGAGTCAATGGATGGCCCCTACAAACAATAAAAAGAATATATGCTAGTGGCAAAGCGAGTGTAAGTGTGAACGGAAAACTGAGTGATTGGTTCAATATTATGCAAGGTGTTAGACAAGGATTCCGTATGTCCTCATGGCAATTTATTATTTTCATGGACAAGTGCCCAAGAATGGCTCTCTTTGACAAAGAATGTGTAGATGTCGGGACAGTGAGGGTGCGTGGGTTAGCGTTCACACATGATGAGGTTGTTATGGCAAAGTCTATCGCGGACTTGCAAAAAATTTTGAGGAAACTGAATACAAATATAAAGAACATGCAGCTCAAAATTAACGTCAATGAAACAAAAATGATGGTGTTTGAAGGGAAGGATGAGAAAACAATGTGCATGTTCAGAGAATGAAAGATAAACAAGTAACGAAACAAGTGTATCAAGGTAAAGTAAATGGCAGTGTGCCCAGAGGCAGGCCGCGGAAAGAACGGTTAGAATGTGTGAATAAGGCTATAATTCGAAGAGACATGAAAAGCTGTAGAAATACAAGAGCTTGCATAAGAAAATGCATGGACCTGAAGGAAGCTAGAGAGGCATGCTAGGACAGAAATGTGTGGCGACCAATAGTTCATAAGAAATTCATTAAGAAGTGTGTCAGTGAAGTGAATGACACCTGAAACAAAAGACCTTGGATACTAATGGGCCCGAGTGGGGAGCTTCACAGGATTACTTTTTGAGGCTCTTCATTTGGGGTGATCGCTAGAGAGACTTATCAGCAACCTGGGTCGGAGCAGTATTGCGAAATGAACGTGTTATTTGGATAAATAACACGGGAATTCTAGATCAATCTAAACATCTATATACCCTCCCCCACATTACACCCATCCTCACGCAGTCAGCCGCGCTTGCCCCGGGAGGGAAATATCTTAATGGTATAATAATAATAATGATATATCTTGAGTTCTGAAGCGATTTAGAGAGGCTGTCTAGCGCAAAAGACTAATGAAGTGGAAAGTCAGCGCCTGGGCGTTGCACTATGACAATCCGACTGCACAGTCCGCGAATTCAATCCGAAAATCCGGCAGAAGTCTCGTGCATCCTGAGGACACGGGGAGACACAAGGATGGCCGCCTTCTGCATTTACGCCGCAAGTGTCTCAGAATGTCGTGGACACTCAAGTTTGAGTGTCCGAACAATCCTATCATTAAAGATAGCTATAAAGATCTCGAGCAACGTGATAAGACAAGTTATTGGCCTGTAATTCGTAGGTCAGACAAGTTGCCTGTCTTCGGAAGGAACACTGTGCGTCCTTTCACCAGTCATTCCTCAAGTGTTATGAGGGCAGTGCCTATTCTTGAAGCTATTTACATAATTTCATTGTGTTTTCCTCTGGTTTTGGCGGATGTTCGACAGTAACTGGAGGGGCTCGGAACAATCGAGATGGGTCAGAGAAAAACTGTTTATTTTCTCTGACCCACTTCTCCCTCTGCTCGGAACTTTTCTTAGCGTCACATAATATTTGTATTCTGTCAGCAATATGCTGCCTGGTAGTCAGCAGCTTCGACATTTTCAGTGTGTATTGATGGATTTTTAGTTCGCGCGCGAATGTCGAACCCTGGCAGTAAACTTTCTGCCACATGTTATGTAGTCAATCACACACTGAATGGGGGACGCGTACTGTTTGATCTAGTTTACAGTTTACACAGACTTAACTTTAAAGGAGGTTTCACATTCACATCTCAGACTCAGATTTATGTTTTAATTGCATATATATTATTATGAGAAGTTGTAGGCTCCGGAAGCTACGATTCTGGTTCCTGAAAGCGAAAAATTTCAACGCAACTGGCACGTTTACATCAGCCACTCCTGCTCCTTCCATCCCAGAAGGTAAGCAAGAGCGGAAAATTGACAAAAGAGACTTCGCACAACACTGTTCCTAGGAGTCTGGTCTCTAGCCGCGGATGACCTTACGCGGCAGATGGAACAGTTGGAGATGAAGGCTCTACCTCCGCATATTCCTTGAGAGCTACCAGTCTTTGTAAAATGTTATGAAGAACAGTGTTGACGGACAAGATGAAGTGATCCCAGGAGAACAAACTTTTGCATCCGGTTCGCGATGGAATGAGCCTGACGCTGGCGAGCCGGAACCTTTTGGAGTTGGCTAAGAAATAAAGCTTTCATACTTTCAAGACAGCCGATTATGAGAACTACAAGATATACTTTGTAGCCTACTCAGCCTACTCAGCTCGAAAAAAAAGTGCTTCATATTTTGCCCGTGTTTCTTCCTCCTTTGCCATGATATTACCATCAGCTGGTGGCGAGAATTAAATCGCGTAAATAATCTTCGTCTTTAGATCATAAAGGACAATATCAGGCTTAGTAGCACTGATACGTTGAGTAGTGCAGAATAGGATATTCCAGTAGAGCTTACACTGATCATTCCTGAAATGCCAACATAACACTTTAGAGCCCAATGTGTCTCTCTATGCACCCGTAGCATGCATACTTTGAGCACGACTTTTGAACACAAAAGGTTTTTTGTGATTATAGGCCAGGTGTAGCGTCGCTGAAATCAAATGGCAAGACAAGCTGCTCTGCAGCCATATCTGCGGCATGGTATAGAACCGCCGCAGCCTAGACGTCTTCATGTTGATCTACGTGTCGCGTGAGAGAATCTGTGCTATTTAGAACTGAGCGGGGTGTAGCCAAAATTGTTTTTCAAAGGAGAAACTCCAAGCTTAGCAGGCTTCTACCTCCTTCATCTCGAGGAATGCATATTCAAGAAACGAAAGATCTAGGATGATGACTGCGATTGATTGCTTGTCATCATCTTGCGTGTGCTTCGGTCAAGTTGCTTCAACCATCGACGTTCCATTTTACTGCCTCAAATGTGTAGAGCAGCATGGGAATGGCCAGCATATAGGTCGCTTGGATCTTATTCTTCCCAGATAATTCGGAATCCCAAATTTTTCTGAGAATTTGGCGATACCTTTTTTTGAGAACCGTTTTTAACACATACACATTGTGGGTTTCCGCTTGAGGTATTCCAAGATATGTATATGTTTCTCCATTGCCAAGATGTTGAATGGTATTTCCGCCTATAAGTTGAACATTCTGATCGTCACGAGATGATGTAGTTTCTAGTCTTCCTTGGTGTAGGTGGACGCGTAGGTCTCCAGAGCTTTTGCCTCGGAGCACAATAGATAGAGGCAAGAGGAAGATGCAGAAAGGTGTCGAACTTAGAGAGTCTCCTTGGAAGACTCCCCTCTTATATGTGATGTAGTTCGTATTCACTTGTCTTTTGTCAGATGTTATGACAAATTTTTTCAGCCACAAAAGCATACGCTCATTCATGCATATCACTATTTTTGGATGCACCTCCAGGTACTCAAGGAGCTTGATAAGTAAGTAGCTCCTGGTTCGCGTTATCGAATGCCGTACGGTAGTCAATTCAAGCCATGCACAGATTGCGTCGATACCTGATCGAGTCCTGGGTCTATACCTCCTACCTGTCTATTAACAGTCTATAACCAGGGTCCTACCTGTCTACTAAGAGGTTCTCCCGGCAACCTGGCTTCCTGATGGTCTAGAAAATTTCTCACAATGCGACAGGTGTTTAATAATACCTCCTTCTGAGCTGCTGCTAATACCCTACTGACTCCTAAATATTCAAGATGTTCAGTGCATCTTGTGTGCATATTGCTTGTAGCCAAAATCGAAATAAGATGAATAGATGCATGTTTAACATTCCTCCATATTGTCTTTATTTCATGCCTCAGCTCGCTATACTTATGGATTTTGATTGTATAGTTTGCCTGCAAATTTTGGTTAAGTGGACAAGCAATTTCGATGATGTGGACTCTTCCAGCTTTTTTTATCGCATCACGATGTCGGATCGATTGGCTCGGATGTAATGATGCGTGTGGATAGTAACATCTTAATATAAGACGTAGTTTTCGGTTTCTAAAACGGGCATTGGAATTTATCTATAGAAAGGCATCTATTCTGTTAGAAGTCCTAGGTTTGGGGTAAGTTGTTGCTCTATAATGTCCGCCACATCATTATGTCAGTGCGTATATTCTCTTTGTGACATTAAGCGAAAACCATCAGTAATGTGCTCGATAGATTCGTTGGTATCTCCACATAATCGGCACCGGTCAAACACGTCTTGCTGTAATACGTGTTTGCGATAATTTCTGGTGCTGACAACCCTGTCCGGAATCTCAATGACGAATCCTTCCGTTTCTGGATATAGGATGCCCTTTCTCAGTTAAATATTGGATACCTGACTATCCACCTCATATTAATCTAACTTTTTTGGGTGCTCGCCGTAGATAACTTCCTGTCTCCATTGCGTTCCTAATTCCTCTGTGATTTCTGCCCTGATATTCAAGGCCTTCTCTGAGGATAAATTCAAGGTCGTGTAGTCAAAATTCGCTTTACAGATAGTGTTATAAAGCGTAAGATCTCGCTTGCTGTTAAAATAGTCTCGCAACTGTATAACATGTGCCTTGCACAGTTTCCTGACATCTACAACGCCCCTACCGCCTCTACTTCGTGGTAGAACTACCCTTTCTATCACCAAATTACTATGGTGCATTCGGTGCTTGGTCAGTTTTACGCGGGTGATTCTCTGTAATCGATCGAGGTCGGTGTTTGACCTCGGGTTCGATTTTGTTGCCTTCTTGCACTACGTTTCTTGTACAGACGCAGTCTAGCAGAAAGAACATCAAGTCTCTGCCGCTGGGAGTCTATAATCTCATCCAATATTGCTGGTGGTTATGTCTCCATATACAGAGGGTGGATGCTCTAAGCAACATGGTGTATCAGCTTTCTGGTTCTATTTCCTTTTTTTATATCGAGTCAGTGGACCCAATTTGCACCTCACTTTGCTGACATCCCTATTCATCCTAATTTCCCATGGTGGAACTCGCTCCCTTCCTGGGGCAAAGACTGCATTTGTAAGCCTAGTTCTGCGGCCCAACGTTCGAACGGTTGCCACAGCTGCACGATATACAAGAGTTTGCACTTCTAACGCAGCTTGTGTTGCATTAAAATGCATAGGTAATACCTTGCTGTTCAAGTGTTCTATTAGTGCACGCAGATCATTTGTGATGTTCATCTTGGGCAGAGAATGCCTTTATGTTGGTTCTACATGTCTGAAATCTAGTAAGGCATTACCAAAATTCATTTCAAGGTGCTGTAATTTTCCTGGGAATTCGCTGTTCAGACCGTCGATAATAATGTCCGGATGTGGTTCTATTGAATCCGGTACTTGATGATCATTATCTCTAACACCTATGCTTTAAGCTTCAATCAGGTCTTCGTTGTCCACATCTTCCAAGGGAAGTTCATCAATAGGAAGCAGCTGTTTCACTTTCATTTCGATATCAGCTATTTCAACATCCGAAAGCAATGTATTTGCAGATATTGAGCGTTTTTGATCTGCTAGATTCTGCTTGTTTACTCTTGTGTCTCGTTCTGGTTACTTAAGTAAGAAGAGTCAATTATGTTCTCTCCTTACACTTTGCCCACTTTTCTTTGCCAAAAAATAAAAGTGCATTACATCTCTGTTCATATGGTATGCCCATTCTAATTGCCTTCTTGGTTGTTGAACCTGCGCTTCTAGCTCTGGTTGTATTAGGCCATCGACCTCTGGAGAATGTGGTGGTGCTGGATCATTACCAGGTTGTAGAAGGACACCAATTGCCGCTGCTTGTTCATGTGATGCCCCTACTTCTAACTGATGTTCATTGCCGTCGTCTCTCCACGCCAAATCAGCTTGTTGTTTAATCTCCATGAATCGATTTTCTGAGATGTGTAGATTAGTCCTGATGTCCTTCACCCTGGCGATAAGATTTCTTATCGCGACTTTCTCTATTTGAGGATACTTTACAGCAAGTTTCATTGTAAAATTATATCCTTTTTCGCGTTGGTTTTTTCAAACTCATTGTGGTATTCCACTTAATGCTCTCCCACAGTATTTCTGTTGAGGTAGTTGGCTGCAAATAGCCAACGCTAGCAGCAGCAGCAGGCACAGATGATGTTTCACTGCATACCGTATGTCACAGATGTTCTTGCTGGCCAGCTGTTTGATAAGTGAGATCTGCCTGACCATCTCGCAGCTCACCATCACCATCGTCCCGCATGCTGTGACCCCAGCGGTGGCTCCAGGGGCACCCCGACGATCCTAGGGAAGCGACAAGCATTTTAAAATTTTCAAAAGAGCCTCCATTCAAATTAATGGGTTTTGGCGTTCCTCCTAGTCACTTTTCTCTTCGTTTTCTGCCTGTCTGACATGGGTAACCCTTTCAGTAGCAATGCTGAAGCCAATATAGCCGTCAAATTCATGATTTTCCTTTCAGGGTAGGCATGACTCACTCGGTAATAAATTTAATACTTTTTTACGATTTTTCAATCGATTCTCGAAAAATCTATTTTTGTGTTGCCGATTCTTTAGCGAATCGATTTACATGTTCTGATTCAGAATCGATTGAAAATTGATTCTTTTAAGAGAATCGAACATCCCTAGTGCTGTCTTGCCCAGCCTATCTTTGTGCAGAGTTGATTCATACGTCTTTTGGTCTTATGATCAGCCGTTGGTCTTGTTCTACATCTAGCACCCGTCAAAGTTCTTGCTGCTTCATACATACACACTACAGTTAAAGGGCGCAAATCCTAATAGTGTGAAGTGCCACATTCCAAATTTTTCAGGGCGCCAGAAAAACATCCTAATTTCCATGTATGGACATGAAAATTTATAACATTCGATTTTTATGTTTTTCTTTACCGAATTGATTATATTATGTAGTTGAATCAACGAATTCTAATGAACCTCAGAGTTATTTGCTCTCAAAGTGTAGGGAGAGTTAAGTCAAAGGGGCATGCCAGTCCAATTTCTATGAATTCCATTTTCGCAACAGTGTGTATTATGAGAAAATTTGCACAAGTATCGCTTTTTTTGCGATTCACCATTACTACTGCAATCAAAATTATTGTAATAAGATTTTCATACCAAATTGTCTGTTGAGGATTGAAGATTTATACCTGTTATGCAGAATTCCCGTTTTGTTTGGAAGAATTGTTTCTTTTCAATGTGATAATAAAATGTTGTCAACAAAGTGATGCGTTCAAAACACTGACATTTGCGAAAATATCAATCTGGAATGAAATCTTCTGTGCCTCGCCAAACCAGACAACGCTACAATTGGTCAAATCGATGGCAAATGGAGAATAAAGCCTAAGATGTTTATTAAAATTGGGCCCGTTCAGAATAAAAAAAAGGATTTTTCATGAGAATCCATTGGACTTAAGAGAAATAGGACTACCACAGGTAGTGGACTTAAAAATCGACAAACTTCCAAAATTTATGCACAAAAATTTGTTGGCCGATTCGCGATTTTCCAACTACGTTAGTGTTGACCTAAGGCTAGAAAATAATTTAATAAAAAGAAAAACATATTTTGAAAAAAGTGGCACTTAACACTATTAGGATTTCCGCCCTTTAATTGACGTTCTTCCTCTATTGGATACCTGCCCGCGATTGGTCTCAGCGTTACCTCTCTTTCTCTATTTCCGTCCTGTTCTACCTGCGGTAGAGTATGCGCTCAGCTTATATAACCCCTTTTCCGGAGGTTATCGGCATGGTTTGGCAGCAGTTGGTGGAAACACTGCGATTGTTCTGGGTGTTTCTCAAACTATAGAGCATTAAGTCTCGCCATGTAACCTTTTCGCTTAGGAGCCATACTTGTATCGTAGCACTCCAGCAGGTTCTCTAGCCAGGTCTGACGACCATAATATGGGTGGTCAGGTGCACAACGGAACCACATCGACCGGCCGGCATGTTTTTTGCATTTGGAGGTTACAAACCAGTGATAACTTCGCCCCTCTGAAAGCACCGAACACAAGGACTATTATTTCAAACAAATATTTTAGGTACAAACGCTGCAAATTCCTTCTAGGGTGTCGCTACCTCTCCTCCGTTTGTTTTGGATAACCGACTCTACCTTTTTCGGAGCGTGCGGCAGTGCAGGGTCGGGGCCAACACCATAAGAGCAATAAGATGGCAGTAATGGACTTTTAGGACCGCATTGAGTCTGTAGAGATACGTCATTCCCGCGTGTGGTTGACAAGCTCTGCACCTATCGCTGGGATCTTCTTGCGTGAAATACAATTCGGATATACTGTGGTGTTAAAGACATCGCCCTGGCACGAGAAAATAAAACGCTCTGTACCTGAATTAGGTCCAGATGATCTCAGGAAAGGAAAAGTTAGCTCCGTGTACGAGGGCTGATCTTCTACATTTCTGTGAAAGTTTCCGTGCATTTTTTGTCACGGAGCAGTTGACGGATGTTTTCATCCTCTGTTTTCTTCACTTGGGCTTCAGACAAGTTATTTACCTGTAGTTCCCTAGGTTTCCCTGCA
Organism: Andricus quercusramuli; assembly: GCA_932178445.1. Taxonomy (NCBI): domain Eukaryota; kingdom Metazoa; phylum Arthropoda; class Insecta; order Hymenoptera; family Cynipidae; genus Andricus; species Andricus quercusramuli. Next base: position 119,484 of record CAKNXH010000630.1, on the reverse strand, counting down.
GCAGAGAAGTTCTTCGGGCCCCTAAGTGCTTTCTTTACCTCTTCAGCAATCACTGATGGACATTTCTCGTCAGATGTTATGAGTTTGTCGCAAACCTCCTTGAAGCGGATGATAGTTTCAGTGTTTTCGTTTAATTTCCGAGGTGCGATCTTTTAAATGTTATTCAGTCCATCAATTAGAAGTGTTTATCGACAGGGAAGAAATATGCGATAAACTCTTTATCTTTCGGTTGTAGTCAGCGGAGGGCATTGATTGTAATAGCACCGGAGTGGAAACATGCTTGGCATAGTCAGAGGCCTTTCTTTACATATAGTGTTTGTATTTGTATTTATTCAAGAAAAGTCCCTAGGGCTAAATAGCCCTCTAAGGAACAGGATGATATAGGGTCATTACAAATTTGTGCAATCACTGATCGGCAGAATACTTGATTAATCTTATAATCTAATCTATAAACTAAATTAAATAAATGAATAGAGTCGACCTCAAAGTACGTATTAAATTAGGTATGAGATTAATGCGTTGTGATTAACATTAGGTGGTTAAATGGTAGATCTTGTGCATGTTATGGTACAAATAAAAAGAGAAAAACTATGTGTAAAAGAAATACTTTGCAAAAGTTAATGAAAACAAAAGAAAATTCGAAGATGAAATGTTCAATAACTAAATATGAGAGTTTACCAGTGAGTGATTTCAAGAGTTGGGTTAGGAGTATTGTACAAATATTTGAAAAAGAGATTCTTGAAATGATACAGGGAAGGTGGATTTCTAATATCATATGGTATTTTATTCCATAGTCGGGCGCCCCTTACTATAAATGATCTTTGAAGCTGACTCGTTCTGTGAAAAGGAATCTTAAGGATTTCATGTCTTTTACGAAGCTTAGACTGTGCTGGAAGGTCTCTGTCTACAAATTGGAATAGGTTGAATAAATACTCGGGAGCTTTGTTCTGAAAAAGAGTGTAGAGCCAATTACCCATAAAGAATTGTCTTCTCTTCGCAACATTAAGGAGACCAGCCTTAAGTTTGTGTGGAGTCATGTGTTCGTATTTAGGCAAATTGTAGATAAAACGGACACAGGCATTTAACGCACGCTCAAGCTTTAAATTTAAATCTTCGGTCAAATCATCATAAACTAAACAGCCATAGTCAAAATGGGGCAAAATTAGTCTTCTAACCAAAAGTATCCGAGTGGAGGTTGCTAAAGATTCCTTATTCCAATGAAGTTGTTGTAGAATTCTGTATGTTTTCCTTGAGATATTCTTTACCTGTTCCTTCCAGGACAAGGTACGGTTATGGAAGTATCCCAGATCTTTAACCACTTCCGAAAAAGGGATAGTAAGATTCTCGATACGGAGAGGTGGAAATGATGCCAGTGTTTCAAGCGACGGAGATGAAGTAGTTCCAACGACAATTGCCTGAGTTTACCCCGGGTTAAGAGTAAGTCAATTTTTCCAGGCCCAGAGGATAACGCGATTGATATCCTCCTGGACTAGAACAAGTAACCCACTTAATGAAGATATTGGTCCAGATAAATAGATTTTGAAATCGTCAGCGTATTTATGATATCTGCAATGTCGAAGCTTACTTCCAAGGTCAGAAGTGAAGAAATTGAAAAGGAGGGGTGCCAGAATGAAGCCCTGAGGAACCCCACTTTTGACTTCCCATCAATCAGAAAGCTCACCACTACTATTAATAATTCTGTGAGACCGATTATAAAAATAAGATTGAAACCACTGTATAACAGAGCTTGACACGTTAAAGGATTTTAGCTTTTGTAGCAGTAACTTATGATTGACGATAGCTGAAGCCTTCGTGAAATCAAACAGAACAACAATCGTGATCTCCCTATTATCCATTGCTAATTTGAGATCAGTCCTTACTTTAAGGGAAGCAGTAAGAGTGATATGCTTTGCCCGAAAACCTGATTGCATCGGGTCAATGGCCTTAGATAATTCGAGAAATTTAGAAAGTTGCAGGTGAACAATTTTTTCAAGTGGTTTAGACAGTGCACATAGAATAGAAATTGGCCGGAAGTCTTTCGGGGAAGTAGGTTTAAAAATTTTAGAAACTGGGCATATAACAGCCTTTCTCCAGATATCTGGGAAGATACCGACCTGAAGGGAAGCATTATAGATATGCAATAGAATAGGAAAGATAATTGGAAGGGCAAGTTTAATCATTTTCATTGATATTCCATCAGTTCCAATGGCATTTGATTTGATTTCAAGTATTTTTTCCAAAAGTATTTGAGGTGTGATGTCATCGAAAAAGAAGTCAGAGTCATTAAATGTTGAATTAAGAGGGATAGTGGAAGATGATGATGAACTATTTTTTACAAACGCTTTAGTTTTACCTGAAATTGGTTTTAAACAATTTGATATGTATTTTGCTAAATTATATGTTGCAGAACCTACTGCGGAAACAATCAACCGCCATTTTAAGTCTGGTTTGTGGACTTTTGAGAAAGCATATGCTTTAGAGACAATACTGTTATGTGTTTTCAATTTGTATGCCAAACTTTCATTTACGAACCTTTTGTTTTCCCATGTAATTAGAATATCATTGCATGTTTGCTCCAAAGTTGGAGCAAGACTAGTTTTGATTTTTTTCTATAAAGTGTCATTATTTAGTAAATTCTCTACAGTTGTTATATAATCATTTCGATTTGCAACAACAGTTACATTGCCTTTATCAGCTTTCAATAATATTAAATCTGTATGTTTAGTTTGAAATTTTTCGATAGGTTGATCAATTTCATTTATATTATTAAATTTATTTATGAAATTATTATTTGATATTATTTGAGTAGTAGTTTTTCTAATATTTAGTTTTAGTTCGTCATTATCAACATTTTTTATGCAATTTTCAATATTGGCTATGATGTTATTTGTCGGTATTTTGTTAACATTAAAAGGAATACCATGTTTGTTTCCTAGTGCTAACATTTCTGCAATTTCATTTGGCATTTGTATATTTGATGAGTTTTTGAAACATTTTTGTAATCTGAAATCTGAATATGATGCTTTTGATTTCAAATTTCTTTTCTTTAATAAATCAAAATTTTTAATACATTTATTTCTTTTTTCGTATTTCAATTTATTAAGACTCAAATCTTCTATGTTGAAAAAAGTTTGAATTGAAATGTCTTTTACAGTATATGATGAACGGAATTTTAAATGATTGGATAAATGTCCTAAATCTTTTATGTTTCTGACTGAATAGTTGGGATTTACAAAAAGAGCTTAAAAATATTAAAGTTCCTGATTCACACTCTATAGTTTAACTTGATGTAGTATCTATGTACGATAATATTCCATTAGACCTTGCATTAGATTGTATTGAAGAAAAATTAAATTTAAACCACAATTTAACAAGAATCTCCAAAAACGAATTTTTAATTGCCACCAGAACAGTATTAAATAACACAGTTTTCTCTTTTAATAATACATTTTTGAAACAAATTTCAGGTTGGCCCATGGGCTCTCCATTATCCCCCATTGTTTCGAATTTAGTCATGGAAGATATAGAAAGAAGGGCTCTAAATGATTTAACTTTTACTCCTATTCTTTACAAACGATGCGTGGACGTAAATTCACTATTGAAAAAGAAATTAATAATTCTGTTGCTTATCTAGATTTATTAATCATAAAAACTCCAGAAGGTAATTTAACTACAAATTGGTATAAAAAATCATCTTGGTCAGGACGTTATTTGAATTATAACTCACATAATTTATTTTATCAAAAGTTGGTCTCATTAAAGGTCTTATTGATAGATGTGTAAAATTAAGCGATGTTAAATTCCGTAAAGAAAATCTATATCAACTAAAAATTACTCACGTGCAAAATAATTACCCACTTCAATTAATAAATAAAATCATCAAAGAAAGAATCCATGAGATTTATAATAATTCAACTAAAAATACAAAATGGAATGAAAATCACAATAAATCAGAACTAAAAGTTTCTTTACCATATGTGACGTGCGGTGAAGAAAGGGGGCTTACTTTGGAAAGCGAGATTTTTCAGGACGAGCTGTCGAAGTGGACCCGATAGACGCGACTTTTAGTAGAGAGGAAAGACCACGAAATCTTCCCTCTCCACTTGCGACTGCATTCTCACGCATGTAGCGGCGCTGCTCACGGACGGGGTATAGATGAGACGCGGAGATGTAGTGGTTAGTGCTGGGAGGTATTTCACGGGATGTCGACCTCTCGAGCGAAAGCACGATTTCTCGGGTACCTATCTACTCAATTATTAGCAATAATAACGCTCGTAATTTTTTTCGATGGTTTCATTCAAAAGAGCAACTCAAAAACTATCGAAAGGTGTAAAAACCTCGATTTCGATGTTTTTCGAGTAAGCCCCCTTTCTTCGGCGCACGTCACATATGTTGAAGGTCTTTCGGAACGTCTTAGAGGCTCTTTAAAAAAATACAATATTATTGTTTATTTCACAAACAACCACACACTTAATAAATTTCCTTTTTTTAAAAATAAAGATAAAGACAATAAAGAAAACTCATCATGTATTGTATATATGATAAATTGTAAATGTAGAATAAAATTTATATTGGTGAGACTGGCAGGAGACTAAAAACTCGCATTTATGAACATAAATCGAACAAGTCACGCCTACCCCGGAAGGGAAAAGGCTTAATGGTATAATGGTATAGCGAGATTGTGAATTAGGCAATCAAAGCACTGGTTTGTCAAAACATGCATGGCAATTCAATCACTATTTTGATTTTGAGAATAAAAATATAAAAATTTTAGCACGTGAAAATAATAAAGACAAACGAAGAATTCTAGAGTCCATTTTTATAAATAAATTTATTAAAAATTCAATCAATTTAAAAACTGGAATGTTAAATATAAATAAAATTTATCAACCATTTTAAAACCAATTTAGATATCAATTTTAAAAAAATAAAAATGTAATATATATTTTTAAATCCAATTTACTTTGGCGCACTTTTAATTTGGCTCTCTATTTTATATCCGCCCTTCTTAATTACTCATGAAAATATGACTTCATCCATAATGTATTATGTTAGTTCATGTTTGTCCTTTCAAATCAAAGCACTGTTTTCGTTCGAAAATTTGAGGTTTCAATTTTAATGTTTTAAACAATAAATAAACAACTAAATTTCGTTTACTCCCAAAATATGTTGTTTCTCTTGTGAAAATAACCAAAAATTGAAATGTCTTGGATGATTTACCACAGGTAAATTGAAAATATGTATTACCTTGAAGAAGGCCTGCAACAAGGTCGAAACGTACGTTGGTTTCATCAAATTGACGAATAAAGATTGATTCATGACAACTGAATCCACTAGTATTTGTACTGGACCGTATGACCAAAATAATTTATTCTTAGATGAATTGACTTAATTATTAATAACAACGGTCGAAGAAAATTGCACAGTTTGTAGATATTCCATCACTGTACATAGATACTTAGTATAGACCCAATAGAAAAATGTCCCTGTGTTACGAAGCAGGTATATTTGTGGATAATATATGCATTTTTTACCGCTCATCCGGATCAGAAGTAACCCTTTTTCAGCTAGTAATATTCAAAACTATCTACGATTTTGTAAATTTTATTCAGAATCCGCAATATTATCTCAATCGAGTTGAAACTTAACATTTCTCCTTACAGTCAGCCATAGAATATGAATAAAATATCACATTTTAATTATCAACACTGTAAGTCTATTTTCTAGGGTGTCATTAGTGAAAAAAATGGATTTTGCTAGTTTTTGGTGCTAATTCTGAATTTGTTGCTGTTTTTTTAATGCAAATTGGTTCTGGCACATAAAACACCATTTCATGCTGATAATTAGATGTTTACATAAATTGTATAAGCAATTTATTATTCTTTTTCGTCATTTTCTCATAGAATATAGTTAGAAGGTCGCGGTTTTTTCACAAATTTTCCACTTGTTCAATTTTTATTCAGAGGGAGGTGATAGTTCATCAGTATTAAAAGAGTGATTGTATTAACAATTTATTATTATTGTTAATAATATTCTCTGTGAATAATGCTACAAAATTGCAGTTTTTCAAGAAAAAGTTTCACTTTGATACAATTTTCAATTAGAATGAGCTAAATAACTAATGATAGTCAAGGAAATTGATTGTTCAAACAATTGATTAGAGGAAAACTCTCGAATTTGATATAGGGCTTGAATTTGAGCCACCTGGATTTCTGGAAAACTAAAACATGTACTAGGTTGGTGACAGTGGGAACTGAACGCACTTAAGTGTAGTGGGAAAATAGTGACAGTTTCACTGTTTCATTCGCTTCACAAAAAGTGTGAGACAGAAAAATAAACAATCGGATATCCTGAGTTCATTTCATGAAAGTCTTAAATGTTTATTCATTATTTCGGGAATGTAGTTTTTCCAACAAATAATGTATGTAGTAGTGAAGTAGGGTTAGTAGAATAGTATTGCTCGGTAGATATGAAGATGCTTCTGTTTATGGGTTATGCTTTTTAAACATGAACATTTTGTACCGGGTGGCTCTAATTTGATATACCATGGGTGGCTCGAATTTGATATACCATGGGTGGCTCGAATTTGATATACCAGAAAATCCCAGTTAGACATTATCCAGCTCCCTGAATGTTAAAAAAATGGGTTCATGTATTCATGCACGTATGCGTGTGTATGTATGTGCTTGTTTAGTGTGGATTCATGTGATCCTAACAATGACGAGTGTAGTGTGTATACTAACGCTTATTGTTTAATTTGTCTTCTTTGCAGCTTTCAGAATGTCAAATACCAGATTCGATTATACCTTGCATCGCCCTAAATAATATTAATAAATATTTTCATATCGGAAACTTGCTTATTTTTCATGTATTTCGATGTTTTTATAGGTATATAAAATTAGAGCCACCATTTACCGATTTTCGAAAAACTCGATTTTCATAAAATCTTTATTTAAGAAAAACTTGTAGATGATATAAAAAAATCAATCGAGCCACCCGAAAGTTTATTAAATAACCTTTCGAATGACCTATTGTTGGTCGAATTTCGGTTCATAGAGCCCCGGCAATCCATTGAAAAGTAGTTGGTTTATCAAATTCGAGCCCTTTTCTCTATTATTTTTAATTATTCATTTGAATAATGCTAGAAAGATACGTTTTTTCTTAAATTACTTACTTTTTATCTAATTTTCAATTGGAGTTGAGTAATAATTAACTCAAGGTCAAAAAAAGAATTGTTTAAACAATTTATTAGCATTCTTAATGATATTCTCTTTTCTTAATGGTAGAATGCTGCAGTTTTTTTTTTTTAATTTTCAACTGTTTGTCTATTTTTCATTGGGCGAGACTTGACAATTAATTAGATTTAGCAAAAATGATTGTTTAAACCAATTATTGCTTTTTATGACTATCTTTAACCATATAAATGTCTGATAGTTTGCGGTTTTTTGGCAATTTTTACCTTTCAGCCCTTTTCTCACTTAGTGAGGTAATAATCAATGGAAGCTAACAAAAAGTTGTTTCAAATATCTAATATTGTTTATAACTATCTTTTCTTAGATAAGTGCTAGAAAGTTGTGGTTTCTTCTAAAATCTTCAACTTTGCTTCCCCTCTTTAGTTATTAACAAATAATAAGTCAACCTCAACCAAAATTATTTTTCAAATAGTAATAATCTTTCACGCGAATTATTTTCGCTCTGTTCCTTATACTTAAAAAATTAATTTAAATAAAAAAGGCTATTTTATACAAGAGGCAAGCACAAATAATGGAATAATCAGGAGAAGGTGGAAGGACTAGGTGAAGCAAAGTTAAAGATTTTAGAAAAATCTAAAACTTTCTAGCACTTGCTTGAGAAAAGATAGTTATAAGCAATATTAAATTGTTTAAACAACTTTTTTGTAAACTTCCATTGATTATTACCTCATTAAGCGAAAAAAGGGTAAAAAGGTAAAAATTGCTGAAAAAGGCGCAACTACCAGGCATTGATATAGATGAAGATAGTCATAAACTACAGTAATTTGTTTAAAAAATTATTTTTGCTGAATCTTATTAATTATTAAGTCTCGCCTAATCAAAAATAGACAAACAGTTGAAAATTCCAGAAAAAAACCGCAGCATTCTACCATGAAGCAAAGAGAATACTATGAACGATGCCAATCATTTGTTTAGACATATATTTTTGTTGACTTGAATTAATTATTACTTCACTCCACTTGAAAATTGGACAAAAAGCCAGATATTTAAGAAAAAAACCGCATCTTTCTAGCAATATTCAAATATAATATTAATATTGATAATAATAAATTGTTTAAACAATTAATTTTTTGACTCTCATTGATTATTTAGACGTTTAGAGACTCAGATAACAAGGTCGTCATTAGCCGGGGCGTCTAACGTTACAGATCCGTTCGAGTAAGAGGATCAATAGCCTGGATACTAATTAATTTGAAAAGTCTCAAATGCCTCGGAAATGTTAGGGCTTTTTTTATCTCCCCGCTGGCTGTTATGTCAGTAAATTGGTGTGATAATATTTTCCCAGTCATAATTGAAGTAGGACGGTTTTATGCTACGGTGAATTGCGAGAATAAGATCTTTCAAGCATATAAACTTTTCCAGAATCTCCAATTTTATACCTTTAATTATAAATGATGAATCTTCTATTTTTTCTGCAAGAAATCATAATTTAGGTATGATCTGGCTATCTCTCCATGAAAAATTCTTTGCAATCCAATTACCCGTCAGCTGATCTCTTCTCAACTCGAGGGGGACCTCGTTCCCCTCTGACAGCAATAACGCCACTGAAACGGTTCCCGTATATCCCAACGCTGTCCGAAGGGCGCCATGCTATTTAAAATCCAAAATCTTCGGGCTTATTCTGCTTGTAGAGACGAAAAGGGGAAAGCGCCATTCTAGGTATGCACGCAGCAGCCCTATATACGCCAACAGCATAAGTCCGAACCGGCCCCCAGCTAATCCTGCTCATTATTTTGAGTATGTTACAGTAGAAGTCCGATAAGTTTCTCATTTCGGGGCTGTAGGGGAGGAAAATTCCAGGAATTGCGGACTTATCAGATGCCCCCTCTAGTAGCACAATATTACGTGCGCGCATGCGTAAGAATGATGCGCAAATCATATGCAAAATAGCACACGTAGTGGGAGAACGCCAATTAGTGTGCGTGCCATGCGTGTGATGACGTTTTAAGGGGAGTGTACACTTATCGGACTGCAACTTATCGGACTAGTACTGTAATCGCTTGCCTAACTCTACTAGCGATGTACATTATGTGGCTTTCCCATAGTAGCATTTTGTCAATTCAACACCAATGCTTTAATATGTTCCACGCAGAAAATCCTTCCGAGGCAAGGTTTAGAGAGGGCTCCCTGAAACTTTGCCTCTTTCTCGACAATACCACGAATTGATATTCAATCGTAAAGGCACTCATGACCCACCCCAAACATACTCCTAAATTTGGTTAAATGACTCTTTTAGCACTCTTTGTGCGTACTCGATATCCTCGAATACGAAGTATATCAGAAAACTGTCCGCGAAGTGAGAAGTTATGATAGCTAAAGAAAGATAGACAATTTCCGATATCATAATATCAGGCCTCACAAATTTGAAGGGTCTTTTTATGTGAATGACACACAATTAACCACAGATCTGCCCCTTCTGAAGCCATATTGATTATTTGATATGATACAGTTTTTCTCGGCCTAGAATTAAATTTGGTTGCTGTTAAGTTTCTTGAAGAGCTTTCATATCGTGGAAGCAAGGGATGAGATACGGTAACTTCTTCTCCCAGGTTTAACGATGAATATCATGAGAAAATTACGCCATGACGTGAAGAACCTGGCACCATTAGATTCATCAGATATGTCTGTACTTTCAAGGAAGTCTCCAAATGAGCTGGCCGGTTCCCATCCCCACTCGTAAAGAGAATATTTCTAGATTGTTGTTCAGTTGGAAGTGGCGTGATAGACTCGGCGCATCAGAGGGCTTGTTAGAAACTCAGCGTCGACAGGAGCGTATGATATCAGGACAGGTAATAAGATAGACACAGGAGATGAGAAATAATATACTTGAGTAGACCCAGCAGAGCCGGAGCTATACATTTGGCCGCCCGTGTGCAAAATTTTTTCCGCTGCCCCTCCCCCACCATTACCCCACCCTTCCCCTTTTCTTTGAGAAAGAAAAAAATAAATTTTCTACATAAATATGCTTTATTTTTATTTAAACATTATTTATATTACTTACATTATTGTTTTTTTTTCAAACGGTTTTTCGTCATAGCCACGGACTAAGTCAAGTGACTGATGAGATGAGGATGTTATAAGTTATTTCAATACGTTGTTTGAAATCATTTACGATGATGTTGTAGGTATAAAATTAGAAGCATGGTGTAGTTTGCAGTTTGGCTTTGCCGCTGTTATCCTTACACAGCGGCCGTAAGTGTTGAAGGTGACACCAGTCGCCTCTGGATGCTTTCTTAGAGCTACCATGTATCACGCCATAGGTTCTTAGTCACTTGCTTCCTGATGGTCTAGGAAGTTTCTCACAATGCGACAGGTATTTAATAAAACCGCCTTTTGAGCTGCCGCCAGTATCCTACTGACCTCTAAATGTTCAAGATGTTCAGTGCATCTTGCGTGCACATTACCTGTAGCCGAAATCACAATAGGATGAATAGATGCATGTTTCACATTCCTCCATATTGCCTTATAACTTCATGCCTTAGCTCGCTATACTTATGAATCTTGGTTGTATAGGTTGCCTGCAAATTTCGGTCAAGCGGACAAGCAATGTCGATGATGTAGACTCTTCCACCTTTCTTCTCTTGGATCACGATGTCAGGTCGATTGGCTCGGATGTAATGATCCGTCTGGATAGTCACATCCCAATATAAGATGTAATCTTCATTTTCTAAAACGGTCATTGGAATGTATCTATAGAAAGGCATCCATTCTGTTAAGAGTCCTAGGTTTAGGGCAAGTTGTTGATGTATAATTCCCGCCACATCATTATGTCTGTGCGTATATTCTCTTTTAGCCATTACGCGACAACCATCAATAACTTACATTATTGATATTATTTACATTATAAATATCATTTACATTATTATTATACACATTATTTACATCATTTAGGGGAGACCATCCTAGAATAGGTAATGATCCTACAGTAGATAATCATTAATTATAAGCCTAACTATTAGTAAAATAATCAATTCTAATTATAATATATTAATACGTATCGCGCCTGAACTATTAATTATATCAAATAATTATTTGACTTGAATTAGTATTTTGAATTAATGGTTATCTACTGCTGTTATCTACTACTCGTCTTGCTTCAATCTGGGCAAATTCTTCGACCAGTTCAGACACATCCAATTAATTCCAATAAATAAATAAGTCAAGTTTGTCAGTCTCTTTTCCGCCATTGCTGTTCGGAAGTAGTTTTTTATTATTTTCAATTTTGAAAAGGATCGCTCTGCGCTTGCGAGAGATACAGGCAAAGTGTTTAGAAATCGGTATAGGTTATGAACGTATTTGGAAACATGAGATGCAAGTTTTCTTTTAGTATGAACGTCAAAATTTCATTTGCACCCATGTTTGGCTTGAGGTAAGTTCTTAATGCAGAAAGTTCATCATAAAAATCCACGCCTACTATATCTGAGCGATTTTCTTCTTCTTTGGTGAGATTTTCTTGAAAATTTTTGCACTATTCAAGAACCTCTAACTTATTCATCTTTAGAAGGGTAGTGCTGTTAAATACAAAGCCGAAAATATCGTTGAATTGTTTATTAAACTCAAACCGCTCTTTCAAAGACATGATTATTACGTCCAATATTCTGAAGTAAAAATCCACTTTGAAACTTTTCTCGGGATCATCTACTCTTTGTCGCGTACCCAACAGGTTTTTGAACTTGATATCTACCTTTGAAGCTGTCCAGAGTCAACATTTAGACCATACTTTGAACCTGCAGCTCCTCATTAGAACCTGCTTTGACGCTATTTAAACCTATAGCCCCTACTTTGAGGTTTTTACTCCTAGAAAATAAAACATTAGAGCAGGCATGCCCAACTCGGGGAAATTTCCTCCGGGAACACATGTTCCGAGTTCCCTACTCTTTCTCCTAGAGAGCGGGAGTGGTGGTAAACGCTTGCGAGAATCTCTCCTCTGTGACGTACGCGTCTACCACGCGCATGCGTCTACCACCACTCCCGCTCTTTAGTAGAAAGAGTAGGGAACTCTGAACATGTGTTCCCGGAGGAAATTTCCCCGAGTTGGGCATGTCTGCATTAGAGCCTCCTTTGACTCCGTTTGAACCTACAGGCCCTTCTTTGAATATTTAGAAGCTACACCCAGGAAACAAGAACCCATTGAAAAGGCGACTCCGTGAATTGCGTATCTTTCATTTGCAGATTAAGATTTTTAAAACTGAATCGGTTTGCGACTATGTGAATCAGTCAGTTTCTCGATATTAGCAGTAATAAAATATCTGTAAGCAAAAAGGAAAGGATTCTTTCTAAAAATGTTTATTTTCTTATCAAACCGAAACTAAAGTTTCCATTTGAGCCTTAAGTTATCGAATGCTATCATCCCAAGAAGTCAGAAAAGAATATAAATAGGATTTTCGACTTGCGAAAGACAACCAAATTTGGAGGTTACGGACAAAAAAATTAAATAAAAAATTGTCGGACTACTCTGTAATTTAAACCTAAATCGGTTTCATTCTCTTGAGGAATCCTTCCACTAAACTGAAGTGAAGGTCAACGATATTTCACAAATAAGTTTTCAAATTATATGATAAAAAACACTACAAACAATGAATTGTATACATCATGAGGTTCGTCTCAATATTAAGTTCCTGGGGTACAGTTGATAGTAAATGTATTTCTGCAGAGAAGGGAACTCGAAATAAAAATGTATAACCATTACCGAAATTCCGCCATTATTATTATTATTATTATTATTATTATTATTATTATTGCCAGTGTTTTTAGCTTCAAGGTTGGGTCTAAATTGAATTGAAATCGCAGCTTATTTTTAACCTACTTTGCTGCTCCAGCGCCTACTAAGGTAGGATTTATAGGTTCAAAGTAGGGCCTAAATTTCGACTCGGGGTTGCTGAATGTGTAGCTGCAGTTAGATATTCTTTGAAAGCTTTGCCAGTTCTTTTTTCAGTGAAAAACTTACTTAAAACTTCAAGAATTTTAATAAATTCCGGTAGATTCATGTGAGGATCTTGCAAACGTTTACTGGCCACATTGATCTGCAATAGAACTTTATTCCATATTACAATGGAACATATGAACTTAAAGCTCTTGATTTTTGTTGCTAAGCATAGAGCTTTGTGTCTCGCTGATAAGTCACTGTTTTCCTCTGAGATTTTAATTAAACTATCATGAACTTTATCAACGTGGTGTCGTAAAAGTCTCACAGAGTCATCCCTGCAAGACCTTCACGTCCCTTTATTGTTAAACTAAAATTAATAAAAAATTAGGTTTCATGTCCATGATCGTGTCACTGAAAGATACTTCCTTAAATAATTAAGAAACTAAAATAGATAAATAAATTTTAAGAATCGAAAAAAATGTAAGTTTTCAAATAATATCTTACCTTAATCTTGGTTTAGATGCACCTTATTTCAAAGCTGCCTCCTCTTACTGCTTTCCTTCGACAACAAACATTACACAGAACTTAACATAACAACAAATAATTGCAACTGACCTACCTTCGTTGCTCTAGGCCTGATGTTGCTTGAGTATAGTATATTATAGTTCTTACCTACATTTATGAACAATTACGTTAAACTTCTAAGGTACCTACGAAGCGACATCTCAAGTCAAGACTCAAGCGATCATAGTACAGCTACATAGAAGTGATGAGTTATTTTTGAAAAATCGAATTCTCGAATTCGATTTTTAACATTTTGTAAGGAGAAATTTTAAAAACGTAACTTTTATGCAATTTCATTAAAACGCATTGTCTTCGAAACATGTTTGAGTACAAATTCAAAATTTTCATTATCACGGTTCCGTTCCAGAACACCGAATATAGCAAGGGCGGCGAAAAAATGTCTCCTAGAATAATAATATAAATGGAACAAAACCATTTTCATTCATCATTTTTTTCAAATTTCTCAAAAAATTTCGTCTACGGTATATATGGTGTATGGAGAAATATAAAAAGCGTAACTTTCATGTAATTTAATTAAAAAGCATGGTTTTTGGAACATGTTTGAGTAAAAAGTCGAAATTATTGTTATCACGGTTCCGTTGCAGGACACCGAATATACCAAGGGCGGCGAAAAAATGTCCCCAAATTTTAGTTGTATGTATAGCAATGCATTTATTTGATTCAACAAAACTTTGATTGATTTAATCAAACATTTTTTAAATCGTGTTGAAGAGTGCATGTAAAATTATACATATTTCGGTATTCAAACATTTTTTGAGTAGAACAATTAAAAGAAAAGTTATTCCACCTAGTTTTACTTTCGATTTCGTGAATTTACAGCAATTATTTGTCCAAGAAATGCTTCTTGCGAGAAGATTATCGATACATTTTTGAAAGGTCTCAAGGATTAGTATATATGTAATGCCGATCATAAAGTCTACATTCAAATATCCCTGAACCTAGAAATACTTTATTACTGGGAAGAAATGGGCTCAGAAATGGGTTCCAAATGGGCTTCAGACGAAAATTCAGAGAAAATCGAGGGGAAAATCGCAGAAGACAAAGGCACCAGAAAAGGCCCACTAGAAACTTTATTGCGTTAAGAGATTAGTCGCCTCTTAACGACCAAACCCTTTTTGGTGCCCCTCATATTCCGTGCAGTTTGGCCGCCCCCACCAAGAGCCAAACTTGGCCGCCCGTGTGCCCCGCACACATTGCACCCTATTACGCGCCGGCTCTGAGACCCAGGAAGTATGGTTTTGCTTCAAATGCTTGATGCCTCCATTGGAGGTTGTTTAGACAAATGCGCGACATAAAGAATAAAATAGAAATAGGGTACTATCAGTTCATGAAATGAACAATAATAACTTTAACAATGAGTCTTATGGTTCGGTACAGCCAACGTTTTTATCGTCACTTAATATTAAATATATAGTGTCTGAAAATAATTTTGAATTGAGACCAAGATCGAAAAAAGTAAAATTCAGAATTTGTAAAAATTCTGAAATTTTTTAAGTCTAGTCATCCGGAAATTTCAAATTGTGAGTTGGAAAACTTACCTCACAAAAGTTTCCTGAATGGGTAATAATCAAAATTTTAACTTTTTTATCATCCTCATACTTGAATTTTTGAAAATATAAACAAGAAATTATACATTTAGTTCTCTGTTCTATTAATTCATCAACAAATCTGTCTGGAAAACCATTGATTTTAGGTGTGTGCGAAAGGATTTCTAAAATTTTCTAGTGGAAAGAGACATGGGAAAGTTTTACGGCTCGGTCAACTAAATAAATTGTTAATAGTACTAGTTTTATAAGGAGGATAAGTAATAGAATAGAAATTATTGTATCTGCCAGAACAAACAGGTTTACGGAACCAGTTAGTGTAAATTTTACCATTATTATTGGAGAGTTGTACATTAGGGTGGTCCAAATTTATACCTGTAAAAATTCGACTTTCGATTTTTGGTGATAAAACCCCCCCATTTTGTTCGTTTTCCGGAAAGAGAATTTCCGTAATTTTTTTTTTCTTTATTCAACGTTAACCCGTGCCCCCGGGCTTTTGAAATTAACATGGGGTTTTAAATGGGAAAAGCCCGATTTTCAAAAAAATGAAAAAAACAAGTACTTGTTATACATTTTTTGACAATTAAAGTATTGTCACCTCTCGAGGAGTGTTTAAGGAATAATTTCCACCCACTAGCTTTTAATTTGGAAACACTTGAACCCCCCTTTGATTGTGACCGGAAAATGCCCCAAAAATGCAAAATAGCAATTTTTTATCAAATTCATGATAAAGACGGTATTTTAAAGAAAATTTTCAATATGAATTATTTTTGAACGATAAGTGACGAGTTTTAAAGTATATTTTAAATAATTTGAAATTGTTTAAACAATCAGTATTTGTTTGAACAATTTTTTTCCCCCTGTAAATCGTGAAAAGTTATTATCTTTCGGAATATATCGTACAAAGTTGATGAATGTCAAGAGTAGTAGTTCTTTTTCAACTTATTTGGTAATTATTTTAACAATTTTCATTTGTTTAAACAATTTTTTCTTACTAAAATCGTAAAAAGTTATTATTTTTAGAAAATAATGACACAATTAAAGAATGTTGAAAGCAGTACATTTTGGAAGGATGTTTGCTAATTATTTAAACAATTTTGATTTGTTTAAACAATTTTTCCCCCTGTGAAGCGTGAAAAATTATTACTTCCTAGAATTAATGATACAATTAAAGGAATTTGAGAGAAAATTTGCGAAGAAAAAAAATTTTAAACAAACAAAAACTGTTTAAACAAATAAAAATTGGTTTAAAAGTTGCTGAATATTCTATAGAAAAAAATATTACTCTCAAATTCCTTTAATTGTGTCATTAATTCCAGAAAGTAATAATTTTTCACGCTTTACAGGGGGAAAAAATTGTTTAAACAAATCAAAATAATTTAAATAATTACCAAACATCCTTCAAAAATGTACTGCCTCCAAAATTCTCTAATTGTGTCATTATTTTCAGAAAATAATAACTTTTTACGATTTTATGGAGAAAAAATTGTTTAAAAGAATGAAAATTGTTTAAATAATTACCAAATAAGTTAAATCAGAAGTACTACTCTTGCCATTCATCAACTTTGCACGATTTATTCCGAAAGATAATAACTTTTCATGATTTACAGGGGAAAAAAAATTGTTTAAACAAATACTAATTGTTTAAACAATTTCAAATTATTCAAAATATACTTTAAAACCCGTTACTTATCGATTAAAAATAATTCCTGTTGACAAATTTTTCAAAAATACCGTCCTTAGCATGAATTTGATAGAAAGCTGCTATTTTGCATTTTTGGGGCATTTTCCGGGCACAATTAGAGGGGTTCAGGTGTGTAGAAATTGAAAGCTATTGGATGGAAATTATTCCTTAAATACTCCTCAAGAGGTGACAATACATTAATTGACAAAAAATGTATAACAAGTACTTCTTTTTCACATTTTTTTGAAAATCGAGCTTTTCCCATTTAAAACCCCATGTTAATTTCAAAAGCCCGGAGGCACGGGTTAACGTTGGATAAAAAAAAAATGAAAAATTACGGAATTTATTTTCCCGGAAAACGAACAAAATGGGGGGGGGGTTTATCACCAAAAATCGAAAGTCGAATTTTTGGACCACCCTATTGTACATCTAAAAAGGAAATACTTTTGTCTTGCTCATATTCGATCGTGAATTGTAATCTGTTGTGTTATTTATTGAACAAATCTTTAATAGTTTCAATTTGGTTGCGAGGTAGACAAGACAAAATGTTGTCGACATATCGATAGAAAAACAATGGAAAAAGATTTTGATTTTGAGAGAGAACATCATGTTCCAACAATTACATTACCAAATCAGATGCTGCGGCAGAGATAGGTGAACCCATAGGTACGCCATATGTCTGTTTATAAAATTTTCCTTGAAAGTTGCAATGAGCATTCTTCAAACAGAATTCCAATAATTGTATAAAAAATTCATAAGGTAATTTAGTATGGTTTTTGATTAAGTTCCATTTGTTTTTTACAGCATCAAGAACAAGATCGTGTGAAATGTTAGTGAAAAGTGATTTGACGTCATGACTAAATAATTCATATCCATCAGTGAATGTAAACTCAGAAACCTTTTCCACAAAGTTCCAGCTATCTTTAACATGCCGAAAAGTATTATCTAAGGTCTCGTTAATAGACTTTGCTAAGTACCTTGAGATGTAGTATAAAGATGATCCTATAAATTAATAGAACAGAGGGTTAACAAAATTCGGACTCCTCATCATAATATCAACGATGGATTAAACAACGACTTGAACTTAGATCGTTCGATTGTTTTACCTTACAATCCACAAATGTCCAGAATTCTTCAAAAATTATACAAGAAACAAGATATCAAAATCATTTTCAAACCTGTTAAAGATCCCTTCAATTTGTTCATAAACCAAAAAGATCCAATTCCGAAAAACAAAATTAAGAATATAGTCTATAAATTAACATGCTTGGATTTTGAGCAATGTTATATCGGTGAATCCAAACGTTACATTGATGTAAGAATAAAGGAACACATGAGAGACTGTAACAACAACAGACTCAACACCGCT
>CAKNXH010000630.1:70415-101173 GCA_932178445.1 Andricus quercusramuli | reverse complement strand
TAAAGGAACACATGAGAGACTGTAACAACAACAGACTCAACACCGCTGTCTCGAAGCACGCAACTTTAAACAGACATTCCTTTGATTTCGAAAACGTTACTATTCTAGCTAAAGAAGCACACTATTTCAAACGTATGTTCATGGAAATGTTTTACATGATTAAGAATACTAATAGTGTTAATTTCCGAACTGACATAGATAATATGAGCATAACATATAACAGCCTCATCCATGCCTCCCAATGATATATATTTTCTTCATTCTTAAGGGTGTTGGTTAACTCCGACTTGAAATTTTTTTTTATAGGCACGGCACTGACTCCATATATAATTTTTATCAAGTATTTGAGAGCGAAAGAAATAAAACTTGTCAAATACCCGGGGTTTTGCGAGATCCTCGGATCAACGAAATTTATAGGAATGAAGCCTTTCGCTGAGGGAATAACTATTTTCGCGGAAATGATTAATTTTTCGAAAGGGAGAAATCTGCGGATAGCAGAAGACAGCATTTGAACGGCGAGAACCGTTCGCAAATTTATTTTTTTACTCACAATTCTGACATCACAGAAGTATTTTCAGAGGCTAACTGATATTCGAAGACCCAAATGTTGATGATGGCGAACGTAAATTTCGCGAAATACGTCGCGAAATGGAGAAAAATGTAGAATAAAATTAAGATGTCCTGTATGTGAGGAACATAAGACTGTATTGGTAAGGAGCAAAGCAAACTCGCTAACAGACCGGCTGTCAAATTCGCGCTCCGAATCTTCAATGCTCTGAAGTCCGCACCACACATTGCCACTCGCGAAATCGATTGTGGCGCAAATATTTAAAAAGTTTTTGAAGACAGCAACTGCAAATGCACCAATTTCATACATAAATCAATTTATGATTGTATGTGAATTTGTAAATTTACCCAGTCTCAAATTATAACTTTGAAGTTATGATTTGAACATTTTGAAATTATAAATTATAAATTTATCAAGTTATCCAGCAATAAATTCCGAAACCATCAAATTCGATTTCTGGAATTTCGAAATTAGGCCCTCTGCAAATTTATTTATAAATTCCAAGTTTATCAAGTGACTACTGAGTGAAGAGCGGTGGGGTAATGGTCTAGGTTCAAGGCTACAGAATCTGCCGTCATGCGTTCGCGTCCTCGTACTCTCGTCAATTTTTTTTTGTTTCTAAACATTACCATGAATATGCATCAATATTATGAAAATATTAATAAATTTTTATATTTTTTGAATTGGGTGGAGCAACAAAAATCTTTTTTGTGATAAGCTTTTGGAGGGCGGGGGTGCTAAAAAATGCCCTTTGTCCCCCAATAAATTATCAATAAAATCAATAGAATGAACGAATGAAACGGATAAAATAAATCAAATAAATGAAATCAATAAAGTCAATAAAATCAATAAAATCAATAAAATCAATGAAATCAGTGATGTATTAATATTTTTATAATATTTATGCATATTCACGGTAATTTTTAAAAACAAAAACAAAATTGACGAGAGTACGAGGACGCGAACGCATGACGGCAGATTCTGTAGCCTTGAACCTAGACCATTACCCCACCGCTCTTTACTCAGTAGTCCTCTAATTCAAACCAATAGTTATATTGCGCGGATTTCTTGTAACCCTTTTTTCTCGTAAACCGCTTTCCATCTCAGTAAACTGTTTCAGCTTTTTTTATCTCAAATGACGCCCTCTTCGCTCACAAAAGATGATCACAATCCGTGACCCCCGTTACAAGCTTCTTCATATAATTAATTTATAGTTGGACCACTTGATAAACTTGGAATTTATAAATAAATTTGCAGAGGGCCTAATTTCGAAATTCCAGAAATCGAATTTGATGGTTTCGGAATTTATTGCTGGATAACTTGATAAATTTATAATTTTCAAATCATAATTTTAAAGTTATAATTTGAAGCTGGGTAAATTTACAAATTTACATACAATCATAAATTGATTTATCTATAAAATTGGTGCATTTGCAGTTGCTGTCTTGAAAAACTTTTTAAATATTTGCGCCACGATTTCGCGAGTGGCAATGTGTGGTGCGGACTTCAGAGCATTGAAGATTCCGAGCGCGAATTTGACAGCCGGTCTGTTGGCGAGTTTGCTTTGCTGCTTACCAATGCAGTCTTATGTTCCTCACATACAAGACATCTCAATTTTATTCTACATTTTTCTCCATTTCGCGACGTATTCCGCGAAATTTAGGTTCGCCATCATCAACATTTGGGTGTTCGAATATCAGTTAGCCTCTGAAAATACTTCTGTGATGTCAGAATTGTGAGTAAAAAAATAAATTTTCGAACGGTTCTCGCCGTTCAAATGCTGTCTTCTGCTATCCGCAGATTTCTCCCTTTCGAAAAATTAATCATTTCCGCGAAAATAGTTATTCCCCCAGCGAAAGGCTTCATTCCTATAAATTTCGTTGATCCGAGGATCTCGCAAAACCCCGGGTATTTGACAAGTTTTATTTCTTTCGCTCTCAAATAATGGGGAAAAATTATATATGGAGTTAGTGCCGTGCCTATAAAAAAAAATTTCAAGTCGGAGTTAACCAACACCCTTAACTTCTAATGTTACACCCCGAAAATAATTGCTCCTTCATCTTGCTCATCTCTTTCTTTTTCTTCTCTTTTACAACAATGTACCGTTCACGCTTCATAAGAGATACGTCATGCGCCATAGATATAATCAATGTACTACCATGTCAATGTGAATCAACCTATCAACTATATACCACCTGTGTTTCTTGCCGTTTTCATTCCGTCTGCTGGACGGCAAGAAAACAAATGTGTTTTAATATGTCAACAATAATTTTAATCTGTAATTAAGTCCGTCCAGCAGACGAAGACAATACAATAGTATTTATAACCTTCAAAAATTACAATTAGACCAACAGGTAATAACTTTCAATAATATGAATTCTATGATTTTTATATCTTTATCTCAATTGTCACGACACTTCATTTAATTATACTCCTGCTCCAATTTGTATTATCTTTGTTCATACTTAGTTCATACTTAGTTTCTCAAAAACCGACGCTATATCTGTCCTTTTTAAGTCTTCACGCTTACTAGTTATGTATTTTTATCACACAGGTTTACATTTACAGTAGAAAAATTTGTACTGATGAGGACTGTCGACGAGCAGTCGAAACGTCTTGTAACGTTTATGATCTGAGTGTCCCTCAAACATAAATTACATTAAAATTGGACCAGTAATCTACATTACTTTCCATCTTCAATAATATATGAGAGGTTGAATTGAAAGCTTTCCGGTAGTCAATCCAGGCCATTGACAGGATACGGTAATCCTTTCGTTTAGGACAACTATAAAGATCTTATACAATGTGTTCAAAAAAGTTATTGGCCTGTAATTCTTTGGGTTGGACAAGTCGCTTTTTTCGGTAAGAGTATAATGCGTACTATCACCAGCCACTGCGAAATGGGCGTCTCCGACTATAAATATGAGATGAACATGCGGGCCAGATTCTGCTGTGTAGAAGTAAACTTCTTTCAGCAGAAGTTCTTCATACCATCTGGTCCTGCAGCGGAAAAGTTCATCGTGTCCCAAAGTCCTTTTTTCACCTCTTCGGCAGTCATTGATGGATATTCCTTCTCAGATGTTATGAGATTGTCGCAAAACTCCAGGAAGCGGTTGATATTATTCGTATCTTCTTTCAACTCCAGTGTTTTCGGGATCTTGTACACCAAGAGGAAATGCTTACTTCCCTCGTCTGATCTCGTCTAACGCTACGTTAGTATGGTTTATTTCAAACTATGATAGCACACATTCTTACTGAATTATTAAGACTTCTTACTGAATTAGTAATACCTCTTACTACTTCAGTAAGAATGTGTGCTATCATAGTTTGAAATAAACCATACTAACGTAGCGTGATACGAAATCAGGCAAGAGAAGTAAGTATTTTCTATCGGTGTATATATCTCTCCAAAAAGTCTCTTTATCGTTGAGCTTGGGTAGCTTTCTGACAGAAACAGGGAGATCACCGAGGAAGCGCGATGGGTCTACCAAATGTTATGTAGTCAATCACACACTAAACATGGGACGCATTATGTCTTGTCCATCTAATCTTCTCGTTCAGTTGATGCAAGCTTCTTATTGTCTTCTGGTCCATCATCAGTTTTAGCCTTCGATTTGCATCAGCCGAAGCTATCACAGCACCATAGACTGTACAATCGATGGTCCGGAGATCGGATTCTTCCGAAATAACCTCACAAGGGAAGGTATCCACTTCAGCCAGGTCTTGGGGCTTAGAAGGAACCTGGATGTTAAGGTTGATTTTTGTCTTGAAATCGCGATCATTTCTCAGGAGATGCCGAGTTTCCGCGGTTGGTCTTAATATGGCTTTCTCCTCTCCTCTCCTCCTCTCGCTTGGGAAGGCGCTCCGCGTACATATCTTTTTTTCGAGAGGTATACGGCTTGATATTGCAAAGACTGATGCGAATCTTGCTGAAGCTCTAGGTGTTTCTGGCACCAAAAAGTGTGCATGCGCGCGATAAAGCCTCCGTGAACAGGGATAATACTGGAATCGTAGCAGTCCAGCAAGTTATCCTTGAGTTGATTCGTCCACTCAATGTGGACGTTTCGTCGGTTCGTCGTCGTGTTTCCATCAAAATTATTTTTAGCACTGTGAACTCTAAGGTAATCGCATTTTTTGCCGACCCATTGTCGGGTAATCTGCGCATTTGATTGTTTTGAACCAAAGCAATCAAGATCTTAAAATGTTCATTCAGACAAAAAAATTATTCACTTACAAACTAAATATTTGTTGCCTCGTTTGATAGAATAATTCTACCGTACGCTGGTTTGAAAAGAAATTTCCTAAGCTTTCAATTTATTCTACTTAAACAGTCGTAAATTTAGTTTCTGCACAGGTGCTCGTCTTTGAAGTGATGTATGAATTTTCAAACAGTCAAAGGAAATGTACGCAAACTTTCTGTCGGCAGTGTAACAGACCCAGGGGTGGGGGTGGGTCAATAGATTCTGTTACGATCTGCTACGGGAGGAGGGAGGGGGTATTTATTTTTTCGGCACACATCCTCTGCCGATCCAAAAACAAAAAACTTTGAAACTCAGATGAAAATTTTGGACTGAGAATTGATTTTACCATGAGACACTGTTTTAGCCCACTGTGCGATTAAGTGCGTGAAGAGCGCGTCGAAAGAAAATATTCAAAAACTGGTAAAATATCAAGACATGATAATAAGATAATAATGTATTGAACTGAAACGTTTGGTATAAGTCTTCGAAGGATACAATTTCGCTTCGGGGTATCTCAAATATTTTGTGAAAGAAGAGATTTAAATTTTCAGTGGTACATAGTACCGTATCGGGCTTCGAGCCAGCGACCAAGGGTTCGATTCCCAAGGCCGGAGTCAATTTTTACTGACTCTCACTCTTCACGCTTCCAACACTCGACTGTCAGTCAGTCATATTCTTATAAATATCACAGGAGAAATAATACAATAGTACTGAAAATACTCTTGTGATGATAACTGTATTCTGTACTTTCACACCACTAGTACTCTACTGAGCAGCAACTGACATGGTACCAGGTCAGTACCAAGACAGTACCAGCGGCATTTTAGTATCGCTTCAGGTATAAGCCATCATCATTAGGCTAGTAGGGGAAAGTGAGGTATGGCTAATAATGGTCATGTTTCTGGAGTTTTATAATACTTTTTTTTCTTTGCATGAAATAGCTTCGTTGAGTACCAAAGTAAGCTATGTTACGTGAAAAAATTAATATGAAAATGAACAAACACGAACATTATTTGCAAGAGTCGTCATGCCCCGCACTGACACCTTACTTTCCCCTACAGTACATATTCATCAGTTATTACCAAGAAAATTACAAAGTGCAAATATCGTCTCTCACCTGCAAGGAATTTGTTCAGTTCTTTTACCCAGTGGCCATAATTTCCTTGGTCTGTGGCTTTGTACCAGATCAATGTGCTCTCGACGTTACTCTCTGGTGGCATGGGTCGGAATCCAAGTCCGGGATTGTTACCAATTAGGGACTTCTCTTGTTGCCATTTAGGGTGATGTGGGTCCAAAGTTTGGTAAAAAACCGCCAACATGGCACCAAAGAAACCAGTAAGTACAGCGTAGAAAAGAATGTAGAATAACAGGATCTTGGCTGAAACAAATATTCATATTTAATAGGCTGATGTGATCATCAATAATTCAAAAAAAAAAAATAAAATAAAATAAAAGTAAGAATGCTACTCAATGTCAAATGAAAAAATCCCGAAATAGTTGAAAAAAATTTGTTATGAACACATATTAAATCACATTCTCAAATAGTTTACTGTCAATTATGCTGTCTCAACCGCATCAGCGATGTTCCAGATATTGTGGTTACGCTTATTAACTTCATATGAGAACGCTAAGACAATTATGATCTGCAAACTAATTGGCCTGAATTGGATTCAAGTAAGATGCATTGCACTTGCTGGATTAATGGCAAATGCCAGAGGTGGGCATATTTTTAATAACTTATTTATTTTAAAAGCTATCAATTATTACTAATTTTAAGAGCTATCAATTAATACTTTTCCATATTAAAACACTTTCAGATTATTCAATTTGGAGCTCTTTAAACTTCAAATTAATAAATCATTACGACTTTCTATTTTAAATCAAAGAATGTTCAAACACTTATATTTTTAACCACACGTTTTTTATGTTTCAACCTGAAAATATTCGCGTTTTTCACGGCTTTTATTCAAAATTTGTATTTATCAAATGCCTCTTTGTGATCGTTTTCAACGGAAAATTATACCATTTTTCACTTTTTAGTTTTCAATTTACTTAACTTAAGATTTTTAATGCTTCAAATTTAAAAATCTTGTTGAAAAGTGTCACACTTGGTCATATTTTGGAAAAGTACAATTTTCAATTGAACACTTTAAATTTATATGGGACTTGAGGTATTATAAGGACAAAAGCGCAGGTCATGGATAAAAAATATTCAATTATGTGTTCAAGAATCTTAATGCTATTATTCTGGTGTTATATAACAGATAATTCATTTTTTATAATGATGAGGAATAAATTTATAAGTATACAAACATTATAAATCTAATCAATTCTATTTTTTGCCTAACTTATTGTCATATCCATTCTTCACAAATTCTCATTTTCTCCATGAAAAAATTCTCTTTAACTTAACCATATCCAATTTAGAACAAAAAATCGCAAATATAATTATTTGTTTATAAAAAAAGTTTGCTGATAATTTTTTTGTAGCAATACAAACATTTATTTTCAAAAATAGATATGGTAAAGTTGTCGGGAATCTTTTCGACGACAAGATGATTCATGACATGCTTTCTTCTATAGTTTTCCCATATATATATCTTTTGCATTAGCGTAACGCTAAGGCGAGAAGTGTTGCTTGAACAATCCCATACCACCATTAATAGAATTGCGTTTCTTCAAAGAATAAATTAATATTTTTTCCAGGACTTGTCCTCGCCTTCTTATAATACCTTAATAAACTAATTTTGTTATTTGGAACATATAAAATTGCACATTAAAAAAATTTTCAATGGTCCAAATTGAACAGTTCAATCTCAAAACTTGAAAAATAAAACAACTTAAAATTTAAAAATGTTAAAATTGCGCAAAATTTTGAATTCCAAACAGAAATATAGAGAGTTTTAAATCGAACGCGCAATAAAATGAAATTATTAATTGTAAACTAATATTTCCGAAATAAATATATTTTACATTTTTAGAGTCAAACAACTTGAAGTTGAAATTTTAAAGCAATTAGAATAGAATAATCTTACATCCAAACATTGAAAATGGTTTAGTTTCGTTTTGGAATCTTTTAAATTGTATCGTTTGAAAGTAATTATATTTTATAGTTGAAAATAACTATTTGTGATACAAGTGCGCAAAGTAGGCGATTGCCGACAAGTGCAAAACTTGCAGCATAAACCGGAGCCTGGATACATGAGCCTCCGGCGAAGGAATGGAGAGCTGAAGCCAAATGCGGCAATTAAATGAGAAGCAATCCTCTGTGCGGACGTATATCACACGCTATTTTATGCAGTGATCATCCCAGAAATAATTAGCATGCGCCAAAATTATTCCCGCACAATCTGCTGGATTCAAGCACTTTGCATCGTTTTGAGGTATGGAAGTCCTCACTTTCGATATGGGTGTTGCAAAAAATAATTAAAACCAATGCTTGGTCAAATTATTAATTTCAACCTGAAATGTCCGAAATTAATTAAATGAATCCTTAAAATTAAACAGTTTTAAATTAAAAACTTTATGTAATGAAATAAATCCCCATTCAAAGCCTTCGATAGTGAGTAACCCGTATATTATAAGGATTACTTGAAATTGTACACTTTCAAAAACTTCAAAGCTAGAAAAATGAAGGAACTATTATTCTTAAGCTTACCGATTTTAATAATTTCACTACTAAGCATTCAAAACTGAAAAATATGCAATTTAACAGCTTAGAAGTAAACCATTATCAAATTTCGAGTATTTAAAATTGAAAATATTCTTATTTGAATTGCTGAAAAAAAGCACAAAATTAAAGGTGTTGGAACGGACCATACAAAAATGGCGAAATCTGTGAAGCACTCAAAACTTACCAACAACCTACGATAATTCGGTCTTGAGGTTTTAAAAAGGTACTTTGAACATTTTCTAGATCTCGGATAGAGTTCCGCACTGGCAGTATGGGGGAGAAGGGGTAATGCTCTGGATTTTTTAAAAAATACGGTAACGTATGAAATGCACGTATTGTCTAGACTATATGAGTTATTTAATTAATGATAACAATGAAATATTTTATTTCACTGAATATTCGACAAATGTTCATTTTTTTAAGTACTCATTTGTTTATTATGAATAATCGTAGACCCCTCATAAAAAATAAGTAATGGTAAGTATAGGAACCAGTACTTTTCTTGCGAAAAAGTGTTGGATTACCAATACTTATTCGCGAAAATAGTATTAGATTCAATACTTAACAATACTTATTTTTCATAAGGGATGTTTGAACAAATTTAAATGGACTTCCGTTTCCCGCGTGAAAGTGCATGGTGGCGGTGAAATTTGGTGCTGAGTTTTTCTGATAATTGTGGTGAAATTTGAGATGAGTGGATTGTGGATGAGTGCAGAGGGGTACTTTTGTGAGGGATTGATTAAGAGATTGAAAGATTGACAAGGGGGTGAGGATATTTTTGGAGATCAAAACAGATTTGTGTGGAAGTTGAGGTTAGGTGGGTCTGAGGTTTGTGACAGGGTGGGAGAACCAGGTTGGTCGTAGCAGGGCAGGGTAGAAGAGGAGAAAGGCAAGGCATGTAGACGCAACGATAGATAGGGGCAGAGAACAATAGAAGGCGGGATCGTTTGAATTGGTTTCATGACTAGTGGAGCAACTACTGGCAAGGAAAGCAGGGATTTAGATCAGGAAGTTTTCAGTACACCGGAAGCAGAGAACAAAGAAAGGAGCCCTGGTGGACCGGCCGAACGCAAACATTACGCTATAGCGTAACGGTAAAGTAATGGTAAAGTAATGGTAAAGTAATATGGCATTATAATTAATAAAGGAAACAAAATTAATATGTAAATTGTTGCAATTATGATAAAACGTTAAAATTTACATTAAATGGTCATGCCGTAATTGCAACAAGTTGCTTTCTCAGCGTTAAAAATAAAAAAACAACGTGGCTGTCATTCAAGTCGGGTCCCTGCAGACTGGCAACCCACTCAAAGCCACGTTAGCGGGTTGCCAATATGCACGGGCCCGACTGCATGACGTTCACTATGTTTTTTTATTTTTTAATGCTGTAAAAGCAACTTGTTGCAATTGCGGCATGACCGTTGAACGTAAATTTCAACGTTTTATTATAATTGCAACAGTTTACATATTAATTTTGTTTCCTTTATTAATTATAATGCCATATTACTTTACCATTACTTTACCGTTACTTTACCGTTACGCTGTAGCGTAATGTTTGCGTTCGGCCGGTCCGCCAGGGAGGGCAAGGAGAAGGTATAGGAAAACGGTAGAAAAGGATAGATTGAGGGCGAAGAGCGTGGGATCAATTAAGGCATTCATCAAAAGGGAGAGAGGGGAGAGGGAAAGCAGTGAAGACAAGGAAGATATAGGGGGAAGCTTGAAAAATCCAAAAATGTACAGATCGCCACCCGAAAAACATAGTTTTGTTGAGAAGAATGAGAAAAGTAAGGGGACAGAAAGAGGTCGAGCTGAGGATGCATATCCGATGGAAAAGAAAAAATTGAAAGTAACGCGCGAAATGGTGATCAAACTGTGAGTTCGGAGTTGGGGAGAGTGGGACGGAAGGATCGGAACAAGTTTTAACAAGGATTGATGCTAAGATATAGATAGAGGAAGTGTGAAGTGCAGTAACGGAAGAGCGAAGAGGGGAGAGAATGGTATTAGTGAAACTAAAGAAATGGGAACATAAGAGGGAAGTGATAACAAAGAAGAGGGTGCTATATGGAAAC
The DNA here is from genome assembly GCA_932178445.1 of Andricus quercusramuli. Lineage (NCBI taxonomy): Eukaryota > Metazoa > Arthropoda > Insecta > Hymenoptera > Cynipidae > Andricus > Andricus quercusramuli. The sequence goes on along the minus strand of CAKNXH010000630.1, from coordinate 90,622 downwards.
TCTGAGAGAAAAGAGGATGATTCGACATGGGTAGCAAGGAACATGCAGTATAAGTTGAGGAAATAGCGGAAGAGGAAAGAAAAAAAGGGAAGAAGAACATTGGTTAAGTATGGGAGAATACAGACAGAAGGTGTATGGTAGAATTGAGGCGAGGACAGGGAAGACTAAGTACAAAATGAGGTATCAGAAAACTAGGAGAGAAAGGAACGGGAGGTGAAGAAATAAGAAATAGTGGGAAACAAAAAGATACGAGAAACGAAAGTAGGGAAGATTGGCGGATATGCTACTGGAATATAGCAGGCTTAGAAAGAAAGGATAGGGAGTTTATGAGAAATTTGACACAATGGGATGTAGTAGTAATGATAGAGATGTGGCTAGATAAAAAGGGATGGGAAAGAGTGAGGGGAAGATTACAAAGAGGTTACAAATGGCAGGTTCTAGATGCAAAGAGGGAGAATAAAAAAGCAGAGCAATGACAGGAATGGTGATGGGAGTAAGGAACGAATGTATAACAGAGAATGATAAAAAAGAGTTCAAAGAACATAAAGATGGATTAATGGTAGAAGAGATGAATATGGGAGGAGAGGGATGGAAGATAGTGGGGGCTTATGTGAACGGTGATTTGCAGGAAAAATCAGAGCAGATGAGAGAACCGATGCAAGAAAATAAGTAAGAGATTAGGAAAAAATCCAAAGACAAGACACTGAATGGGGAGGGAAAGAAGTTGTTGAAGAGCCTAGGGGAGAATGGATGGTTTATTCTAAACGGAAGTACAGAGGGAAATGAGGAAAGGGAATATACACGTTCAGGAGGAAAGAGGGGAACGGTAATTGATTATGTGGTGGTGGACGACGAGGTAAGAGAGAAGGTTAAGAAATTAGAGGTGGGGAACTATACAGATTCGGATCACTTTTCCATAATAGTCACAGTAGAGGGAGAAATGAGTAATAACAGTGAGGCTACAAAAGACTCAAAAGTGAAAAAAGAAAGAAGAGGAGATTGGTCAATGGAAGGTAAAGAACAGTTTAAAGAGAAAGTCAGGAATATCAAAATGGGAGAAGGAAGTGTAAACGAGGAAATAAAAATAATGATAGGAGAAATAAAAGGAGTAAACTGGGAGTAAACAAGCAAAAAAAAAGAAGTTATTGGAGGAGGGGACAGAAGTGAATGGGATGAGGATTGTAAACGGAAGAAGAAGGAAGTGGGAAGGGCATTAGGAAAATCGAGAAAAGGGACAAGCAGTGAAGAAGAATAAAGGACAAAAAAGAAGGAGTATACTGAGTTGTGTGATCAAAAAAAAAAACAGGAGGAAAATAAAAGGTTTGAAGAAGAAGCGGAAAAGGCTAGGACGGAAGAAGGGGTTTGGAAGGTGGTAAATAAAGTGAGATGAAGAAGGAAAAGAGTAAACCAGGATATTGAGATGATAGAATGTAAAAAATATTTAATGTTATTACCAGGAGGGGTAGAGAGGAAAGTTGGGAAGGAAGGAAAAGATGGTAGGAAAACAGATGAGGAGAAGGACATTGCAAGAAAGGAAATTGTGAAGGTATTAGGGATGATAAAAGATGGAAAGGCACCTGGAATAGATGAGATTCCAAATGAAGTATGGAAATATGTGCGGACAGAATTAAAGGAATGGGCATGGATGATGTGCAATAGAGTATGGAGAGGACAGGGGTGGCCAGAGGTATGGAAAGAATGAGTAGTGATAACAATAGTGAAGAAAGGCAAAGGGGAAGAGGTTGAAGATTATAGAGGAGTGACACAATGGCCAGCACTGTATAAAGTATATGTGACTGTTTCATCGGAGAGGTTGAGAAAGGAAGTTGCGGAGAAAAAGATGGAGCCACCGAATCAGACAGAGTTTAGAAAAGGGATGGAGGTAATGGACAATATATATGTTCTGAACTATTCAGTGAATAAGAAGATTAAAAGGACGAAAGGGGCAATGATTGCAGTGTTCGTGAACTTGAATGCGGCGTTTGACTCATTAGACCGAGGCGAGATAGAAAAAGTTTTGGTGAAAAAGGGGATACGAGAGTGATTAATAAAGAGTGTTCCGAAAAGTTTTAAAGCGACGAAAAGCAAGATAAAGTTAGTAGAGCAAGTAGGAGATTGTTTCTGGTTGGTGAGAGGGGCAAGACAAGGATGTCCTCTTTGCCCACTTTTAATTAATATAATTATATCAGACTTTGAAGAAGAAATGAAGAGAAAAGGGTGAAGAGGAGTAAGGATAGGGAACGAAAAGATATATACACTGGCATACGCAGACGATATAGTGTTGATGGCAGAGAATGAAGAAGGGATGACGGGCTTAATTACAGGATTAGAGAAATACTTAGATGGAGAAAATTTGAATTTAAATGTAGAAAGACAAAGATAATGAGGTTTAGAAAAGGAGGGGGAAGAAAGAAAGAATGGACGGGGAGATGGAAGGGGAAAAAATTAGAAGAAGTAAAAGAGTTTAAGTATTTCGGATATACCCTGCAAGCAAATGGAGATCATAGAGCTCATATAAGAGAAATGATAAAAAAGGGAGCAGGGGTAATGAAACAGATATGGGGAATAGGAAAAAGAAGATTTAAACAGAATTGGAGAAGGAGAATGTGGCTATTTGATACGCTGGTATGGCCGGTATTAGGTTATGGAGTAGAGATATGGGGACAGTTAGATGATGCTAGGGCAGCAAATGAGAAAGAATGAAAGAATGGATGCAAAAAAAATTGCAAAATGGAGGTACAAGAGAAGTGAAAGAAAAAGTAAACGGAAGTCGCTTAAATAAGAAGCGTAAAGATTTATAAGTAATGGTTATGTAATAGCATAAGTAAATTGAGATGCGTTTGCGTTACCGCTCTCTCTCTCTCTCTCTCTCGCTTGCCCTCTCGCTTTCGATCACTCGCTCACTCGTTCGCTAACACGTTCCAAATTGCGCTGTCGTCAAAAATAGAATTAGGGCTTTGGATATAAAATTTTCTGTGAATAGGTGTAAGTAAATGTAAATAATAAGGATAAGATTTTACAAAACATGTTTTGTTTTCGTATTTTATTTTTGCTATTTTTCGAAAGATTGAAATATTTTTATGTTCTACTTTGCTTTTTAAGAATTCTGTTAAAGGGTTCAATAAATGAAAATTGCTTAAACAATTTATTATTAGTTAACAAATGACTGAGTATTTTTAAGTTACCGATTAATGATTATTTATTTCTAAACAACTTCTTAAAAGCGTCAGTGAACCGCAATATTACAAAAAATTCAAATTTTTCACTTACGGGGTTTTCTTTTGGGACCCATAAAAGTGGCTTAAAATTATTCAACTGCAAACTGCACCGCGCTCCTAATTTTGTACCTACAACATCATCGCAAATGATAACAAACATCGTATTAAAATAACTTATAACATCCTCATATCATCAGTCATTTGACTAAGTCCGCGGCTATGATGAAAAACCGGGTTCACTCGAGAACAAGATTGGAAAAATTATAATAATAGCCTCGGTGGCTCAGCTGGTTAGACGCTCGGACTTCACCTTAGAGGTCCGGGGTTCGATCCCTGAGCCGGTACCTCTTGAAATTTTTCTATATACTTTTACCGAAGTTCTGGTGGTTCGGATCCCACCTTAAGCTGTACGTCCCCTGCATCATGCACTTGACTGCAACCCAGTCCGAAAATGATGGGGTAAAAACCAGGCTTTGCCCAATATGTCAAGGCACACGCTCTTATCAGATCACTTTATTAAATTATAATAATGCATCCATGACTGATAATATATACCGGGACAGCCCCGTGCATACTACTTATTATAATAAAATCCAACTATAACCAAAAATGCCTTCGACATATTGGGCTGTAACCATCTTAAGCCCGAGACATTAATTAATAATATGTAATAATAATATTTGGCTGAGAAAAAGCGCCTTGTATCCAGAAACGGAAGGATTCGTCTTTGCGATTCAGGACAGGGTTGTCAGCACCAGAAATGATCGCAAACACGTGTTACATCAAGACGTGGTTGACCGGTGCCGACTATGTGGAGATACCAACGAGTCCACCCAGCACATGATTGATGGTTCTCGTGTAATGGCTTGAAGAGAATATACAAACAGAAATAATGATGTGGCGGGCATTATACATCAACAACTTGCCCTAAACCTAGGACTCTTAACAGAATGGATGCCTTTGTATACATACATTCCAATGCCCGCTTTAGAAAACGAAGACTACATCTTATATTGTGATGTTACTATCCAGACGGATCATTACATCCGGGCCAATCGACCCGACTTCGTGACGCAGGAAACAATAGGTGGAAGAGTCTACGTCATTGACATTGCTTGTCCACTTAACCAAAATTTTCAGGCAATCTATACAACCGAGATTGATAAGTATAGCGAGCTAAGGCATGAAGTAACGACAATATGGAGGAATGTGAAACATGCATCTATTCATCCTATTGTGATTTCGGCTACAGGCAATGTGTACGCAACATGCACTGAACATCTTGAACATGTAGGAGTCAGTAGGGTACTGGTAGCAGCTCAGAAGGCAGTTTCATTGAACACCTGTCGCATTGCGAGAAATTTTCTAGACCATCAGGAAGCGAGTGACTAAAAACCTGTGAAGTGGCAGATGCTAGCTCTAAGAAAGCATCCAGAGGCGACTATTGTCACCTCTAGCGCTTGCGGCCGCTGTGTATGGATAGCAGCGGTAAGACACGAACTCCGAACTGCACTATGCTCCTAATTTTGTGCCTACAACATCATCGCAGAAGATTTCAGACATAGTATTATATTAACTTATAACATCCTCATCTCATCAGTCACTTGACTTAGTCCGTGGCTATGATGAAAAACCGGGTGCACCCGAGAACAGGATTAAAAAAAAATTATTATTATTTATATTATTCATATTATTATTATTCGTTTCCAAATAATCCAAAAGATGTAAGTATAAGTATTATTTCAAAATAATTGAAAATTAATCATTAAACAGTATATTAAATCAGAGTGAATCAATTTATTAGTCAAATTAGTCAATAAAAGTTGAATTTTTTCCAAGTTCCTTTAAATTAGCAATATTTTCCCTCAGACCTTCTTCAATGAAATAGGTTGATTATGGACTTAAAATTTTCACTTTTATTATTTAAAATACTAGAGCTTTCTTTTTAGAAAAATCGGATTATTTTCCTAACACTTGGTTATCGATTTCACAGAAAATTTGATATAATTTGAGAACGCTGTAGAGAATTTACAAAAGTTTCTTTATTGTGGCGAGAAAATTCTAATAAATTCAGTATGAATAACACGATTTTTTTGCTTCCAATTCTTCAAAATTAGCAGATTATTTTTGTCATTAAGAAAATATGTCTCGCCGCATTTAAATTATTCGACAACGTACATTTAATATTTCTTTAACATTTGAAAAACTTAAAAAATACAATTTCAAGGTATTTATGTGTATGATGAACTTGAAAAAAGTAAAAAATCTATCATGTAATATTTCATTAAATCAAGACAGATGCACACAACAGCATTTCAATTTTTATTTGCCACGAGCACAACAAGTATCTTTAATGTTAATTAACAGTCGATAAATATGTTACATTTCTTAAATATTGCATTTCCATAGCAGCAGAAAAAAACAGAACTGGTGCGATATTCAAAATAAAAAAGTTATTCCAATGGACAAAAGAGTGATAATTTTTATAAAGTTGTGATAAATGATTAAAAACCATGATAAATGTATCTGAATAAGGAATATATTTTCATAAAAACACTGGAAGAAGGAAAAATACATTAAAAGTGAAATAATTACTCAAAGAATTCCGAAATAAACTCCTATGTCTGTTGGAATAATTCATCTATTTTGAATATCGCGCCAGTTCTATTTATTTCTCTTTTGCTGCTTTAGCGCTGCAATATTTAAGGAATTTAACCTATTTATCGCAAGCGTTGACGATCCGCAGGGACTTTTTGCCTCAAATATGGATTTGAGCTTCCCAGAGGAAAAAAATTGCCCCACGATGATCATTCGCTGTGCTAGCATTTGGAATTGATTTTTTCAGATGAATTTCCTAGGTTACAATACCCCCTACATGAGCTTTAAGGCGCTTCGTCGAGCTTCGTTTTTAGCCCATGTATTGGTTTTGACATGAATCCCGCTAAACGGATGAATTTTTCAATGTGATATTTGAACCACATAATCTGAAGGGCATAGTGCCTAACCTTAATGGCTCTTTTTTTAAATTGTCTTGTTTTTGTGTTTTTTTAATTAATCGAAAATATGGTTTATTTCTGCGCCGGTAAATATTTGAACCACATAATCTGAAGGGCATAATGCCTAACCTTAATGGCTCTATTTTTTAAATTGTCTCGTTTTTGTGTTTTTTTAATTAATCGAAAATATGGTTTATTTCTGCGCCTGTAAACGAGCAATCCGCCACCGGGAAAGTCCCCCCGTTGAACCGAAAACAAGCGCTGCGATTTTTCCTTGGAATTCAGACTAATTCACTGTGACGGTTTTCGAGTGTGCTGAACCCAGGGGGTCGCTCGTAAATCTTCCGCTCTTTCCATTGTTGCATCCTGAGACGATTCGAGCCGCTTGAACGAAATTGATAATTATTAAAATATGCATAAATTGAATTTTTATGTGCTGCATTAGGTTCATTACATAATTACGAGACGATTAAAAAAAAGATAGAAAAAAATCGGTTCACCCGTTCAATTTCTGTTGGGAGTTTTCGTAATGTTGCATTTTATTCGAGATTACCTTCAATATTGAGAATATTCACCAATCTTCCAAATCTTTTTTTCATTTTTTGATTCAAATTATATCATCTTCAAATTTTATCAGCTAATTAAAATGTCATCGATTCGTATTTTGCGCAATTTTCGATATTGTCACAGTATTCATTGTCGGTGATATTAACAAAATGTAAACATATTGCAAATTTTGCTTCAAAGTATCTTCGTAACTTGAAATTGCTTCATTTGATCAACTCGATCATTTTTTATCATGAAAATTTGTTGTATGGTATAATTTGTTCGTTTTATATTCAAATTATGTGAACAAATGCATAGTTGAGGCATTCATTGGCAGAAAGTAATCGTTTTTCTTTTTTGGTAACTTTAAATTATATGAGTGGTAATATGTAATTATTAAGATTGGTCATTCCATATTATTTGTTTATTTTCTAAACAAATTTTATAAACAAATGCATAGCTTGGTAATTTATGGACAGAAAGTAATACTTTTTTCCAATCATCATCAAGTTACATTTACATTTTTTAATTATTATCATTTTCTACTTTTTGTATAAATAAACAAAGGGAGAGAACAAGACATTTTTTAATTATTATTTTTTATCTTCGAATCAATGACTTCATTAATCCAATTCTCGACGAAAAGGAATCTCGCAGTATCCAAAGAATTATAAATAATTGACAGGATATAGAATGTAATTCTTGTAAACAAATTATATCAACGAAATGTCAACATATTGAAAATTTTGCTTGCAAAGTATATTTCTAAGTTGAAATCGCTTAATGTTAGCAACGGGATCATGTTCGATCATGAAAATTTGTTGTCCAGTATAATTTGTTTATTTAATAAACAAATTATGTTTAAAAAATGCATCGTTTAGGGGCTGTTTGGCAGAAAGTAATCGTTTTTCTTTCTTAGTCCTTTTAAATTATATGACTGATATTATTGAGTGATTAGGATGAGAATAATATGAATCAATATTATTTGTTTTTCTTATAAAGAAAGTTTATGAAGAAATGCACAGTTTGACCATTCATACGTAGAAAGCGATCGTTTGTCATTATTGCCTCCAAACGATATCACAGGAAATGTTTTTTCATGTTCTCGAAGAATCAGCTGAAACAATAATTTCATGATCCATTTGAAATTCATTCTGGCTCCACTTTAAAAAATGGTCCAACTATGCATTTTTTTATTAAAATTTTTTTATGACATAAACAAATAATATGGATTGACAATATTTTGTCAGCAAATATCAGCACTCATGTGATTTCAAGACGACTACAGAGAAAAACGGTCACTTTCTATCTCTAAATGCCCAAAGTGTGCACTTATTTACAGAAAAAAAACCAGATATTATCGACTGACAATTCTTGATCACTAAACATCACCACTTTTACAATTTCAAGACGGTGAGAAAGAGAAACTGTTACTGTCTGTCTATAAACGACCAAGTGATGCATTTGTTTATGAAATTTGTTTATTAAAAAAAAGTTATATGGTTTGACAATTCCTTGTGACTGAATATCACCACTTATTTAATTTGAAGACGAGTAGAAAGAAAAACGATTACTTTCTATTTATAAATGGTCACAAGACGCATTTATTGATGAAATTTATTTCAAACAAAACCAAATAATAATGAAAACATCACCACTTGCGTAACGTGAAGATGATTTAAAAAAAAGTATTGCTTTCTGCCTATAAACAACCAAACTATGCATTTGTTTATAAAATTTGTTTAGAAAATAAACAAATAATATGGAATGACCAATCTTAATAATTACATATTACCACTCATTTAATTTAAAGTTACCAAAAAAGAAAAACGATTACTTTCTGCCAATGAACGCACAACTATGCATTCATTCACATAATTTATTTATAAAACGAACAAATTATACCATACAACAAATTTTCATGATCAAAAATGATTGAGTTGATAAAATGAAGCAATTTCAAGTTACGAAGATACTTTGAAGCAAAATTTGCGATATGTTTACATTTTGTTAATATCACTTGTTTATAACAATTAGAATCGATGAATCGAATTGAATATTCAATGAATTGATTAATCATCCTTGACTCTGGTTTTTTTTCGATAAAGACCAAAGTAAATCACCCACCGACAATGAATACTGTGACAATATCGAAAATTGCGCAAAACACAAATCGATGAGAGTTTAATTAGCTAATAAGATTTGAAGATGATATAATTTGAAACAGAAAATGAAAAAAAGATTTGGAAGATTGGTGAATATTCTCAATATTGAAGGTAATCTCGAATAAAATGCAACATTACCAAAACTCCCACAGAAATGGAACGGGTGAACCGATTTTTTTCTATCTTTTTTTAATCGTCTCGTAATTATGTGATGAACCTAATGCAGCATATAAAAATTCAATTTATGCATATTTTAATAAATATCAATTTCGTTCAAGCGGCTCGAATCGTCTCAGGATGCAACAATGGAAAGAGCGGAAGATTTACGAGCGACCCCCTGGGTTCAGCATACTCGAAAACCGTCACGGTTAATTAGTCTAAATTCCAAGGAAAAATCGCAGCGCCTGTTTTCGGTTCAACGGGGGTACTTTCCCGGTGGCGGATTGCTCGTTTACAGGCGCAGAAATAAATCATATTTTCGATTAATTAAAAGAACACAAAAACAAGACAATTAAAAAAAATATGCCCGCTGCGCGGGCACATTCTCATTGCGCGCTACGCGCGCGGCTCGCTTCGCTCGCAAGTTTGAGCGCGCCTAGGGCGCGCGACTGTTGGTTCTCGCGCTTCGCGCTCGATAACTTATTTATCTCGCGTTACGCGCTCGATCTTTATATTTCCCACACATTTGTACACAGACCTTTTGAAATTAAAGGTCAAAGCATGAACAACTGTAATTTCATCGTTGTGAATTCTGTTTTGTTGAAGCACCTTCGGCTTTAACGAACACATTCTTATCACGTATCTCGTGCTTCGCACTCGATTTTGTCCAAAATGTGAGCTTTTCTACATATGTTCAATACTATTATATCTAATGTACATTATATTTACTTCTGTACCTCGATCTGGTACTATGAAGAGGGTTCTCAAAGCACCTACGGCCTTGACGATTACATTCTCATTGCGATACTCGCTCTTCGCGCTAATACAGACGATTGCTTTTGAAAAATAAAACCATGTGAAAACTAGTGAAAATTCTGATTAAAATTTTTCAATCTACCAGAAAATTTATTTTTCTACTTTTTGAAAGTTTTCAACATTTTGAAAAGTATATAACTTTTCTGATTTCCATCGAAATCAAAAATTTCATTTAGAGAATTTTCAATTCTTTCACCCATCTGTAAGAAACTTTCACAAAAAATTCTGAAACTGCAAAAAAAAATTTTTTTTTAATTTTGAAAATGTTCTAAAATTTTTAATTTTGGTTGGAAATGTCTGGTTAACAAACTTAACCTTCATTTTAAGACCCTTAAAAAGTTTACCAAAGGCTGACTCGATTGGACCAATCCTTCAAAAGTTAGCGTGGCGACAACATTCAGGTAACCATACAGACATACAGACAGACATACAGACAGACAGACACCGACAAAATTTTATGATTTTCGGACTCTGGGAGTGCCGGAACATAAAGATTCGTTAAAAACCAGAGATCGAAAATTTGGACGAATACAATACAGTCTTATGAATGAGAATGTAAAAAGAGCCATTAAGGTTAGGCACTATGCCCTTCAGATTATGTGGTTCAAATATTACATTGAACAATTCATCCGTTTAGCGGGATTCATGTCAAAACGAATACATGGGCTAAAAACTAAGCTCGACGAAGCGCCCTAAGGGTGTTGGTTAACTCCGACTTGGAATTTTTTTTTATAGGCACGGCACTGGCTCCATATATAATTTTTCCCAAGTATTTGAGAGCGAAAGAAAGAAAACTTGTCAAATATCCGGGGTTTTGCGAGATCCTCGGATCAACGAAAGTGATAGAAATGAAGCCTTTTGCTGAGGGAATAACTATTTTCGCGGAAATTATGAATTTTTCGAAAGGAAGAAATCTGCGGATAGCAGAAGACAGCATTTGAACGGCGAGAACCGTTCGCAAATTATTTTTTTTTGCTCACAATTCTGATATCACAGAAGTATTTTCAGAGGCTAACTGATTTTCGAAGACCCAAATGTTGATGATGGCGAAACTAAATTTCGCGAAATACGTCGCGAAATGGAGAAAAATGTAGAACAAAATTGAGATGTCCTGTATGTGAGGACCACAAGACTGTATTCATAAGCAGCAAAGCAAACTCTCCAACAGAATGGCTGTCAAATTCGCGCTCCGAATCTTCAATGCTCTGAAGTCCGCACCACACATTGCCACTCGCGAAATCGTGGCGCAAATATTTAAAAAGTTTTTCAAGACAGCAACTGCAAATGCACCAATTTTATAGATAAATCAATTTATGATTGTATGTAAATTTGTAAATTTACCCAGCTTCAAATTATAACTTTAAAATTATGATTTGAAAATTATAAATTTATCAAGTTATCCAGCAATAAATTCCGAAACCATCAAATTCGATTTCTGGAATTTCGAAATTAGGCCTTCTGCAAATTCATTTATAAATTCCAAGTTTATCATGTCGTCCAACTATAAATTAATTATATGAAGTAGCTTGTAACGGGGTCCACGGATTGTGGTCATCTTTTGTGAGCGAAGAGAGCCTGATTCGAGATAAAAAAAGCTGAAACAGTTTACTCAGATGGAAAGCGGTTTACGAGAAAAAAGGGTTACAAGAAATCCGCGCAATATAACTATCGGTTTGAATTATAGGATTACTGAGTAAGGAGCGGCGGGGTAATGGTCTAGGTTCAAGGCTACACAATCTGCCGTCATGCGTTCGCGTCCTCGCACTCTCGTCAATTTTTTTTTGTTTCTAAACATTACCGTGAATATGCATAAATATTATAAAAATATTAATAAATATTAATGTTTTTTGAATTGGGTGGAGCAACAAAAATCTTTTTTGTGATAAGCTTTTGGAGGGCGGGGGTGCTAAAAAATGCCCTTTATCCCCCAATAAATTATCAATAAAATGAAGAACATGAATAAAATCAATAGAATTAATAAAACGAATAAAACGGATAAAATGAATCAAATAAAATCAATAAAATCAATAAAATCAATGAAATCAGTGAAACCGATATAAATTTCATTTTATTGATTTGATTGATGTTGTTCTTTGATTGTTCGATTGATTTTAGTGATTCATTTGATTGTATTTTTTTTAAAATCGTACATTTATATTGAGTTTCTTTATTTTATTACAAAATACAATGAAATGAATCAATAAAATCAATAAATTGATTAAAATCACTAAAATCATGAAAATCAAATTATAATCAATAAAGTCAGAATTATACTGATTTCAGTGACTTCATTCAATTTATTGATTTTTTTTATTCATTTCATCGTATTTTTTGATAAAATAAAGAAAATCAGTATGAATGTCCCATTCTTTTATTAAAAAATACAATGAAATGAAGCAATGAAGTCAATAAATTGAACAAAATACTCAAATCAGATTATTATCTTGATTATTATATTGATTTTTTTATTTTTCATTTTATTGGTAATAATTTTTTTTTTTTTTTTTAGTGATTTTATTGATCTACTTGATTTGTTTGATAAAAACATAGAATGGAATAAATCAATACAAGCAATAAATTGAATGGAATCACCAGAATAAATAAAAGCGATTTATTATCAACAAAATCAATAAACTAAACAACATCAATGAAATCAATAAAATCCATACAATAAAAAAATTAATAAAATCAATGAATTGAATAAAATCACTAAAATCAGTATAATTTTGACTTTATTAATTTTCTTCAGTTTAGTGATTTTATTCAATTTATTGATTTTATTGGTGCTGTTCATTTATTTAATTTCATTGATAATAATTTTATTTTTATTGTTCTTAGTAATTTCATTCAATTTATTGATTTTTTTATTCATTTGAATGTATTTTTCAATAAAATGAAGAAAATCGGTATAAATATTCGATTCTTTTATTAAAAAAAAAACAAAAACAAATGACTCAATAAAATCAATAAATTGAATGACATTACCAAAATCGATAACGCATCGATTTATTATCAACAAAATCAGAAAGAAAACACATCAATGAAATCCACATTTTACTGATTTTATTCAATTTATTGAATTTATTGTTTTGATTGATTTATTTCATTTTACTGATTCTATTATTTTATTAATTTGATTGATTTGATTGATTATATTAAATTTATCGATTTTTTTAATTGCAAATATTCGGCTTTTTTGTTAAAAAATACAATCAAATGACTGAATGAAGTCAATAAATTGAATAAAATACTGAAATCAAATTATTATCAATAAAATCAAAATTGCACTGATTTTAGTGATTTCATTCATTTTATTGATTTTATTGTTTTCATTGATTTATTTTATTGATTCTATTGAGTTTGTTGATTTGATTGATTTGATTGATTCTGTTCAATATACTGATTTTTTATTGTAAATATTTGGCTCTTTTATTGAAAAACACAATCAAATGACTCAATGAAGTCAATAAACTAAATAAAATACTAAAATAAAATTATTATCAATAAAATCAAAATGGCACTGATTTTAGTGATTTTATTCAATTTATTGATTTTATTGTTTTCATTGATTTATTTTATTTGATTGATTCTATTGAGTTTGTTGATTTGATTGATTCGGTTCAATATACTGATTTTTTATTGTAAATATTTGGCTCTTTTATTAAAAAACACAATCAAATGACTCAATGAAGTCAATAAATTAAATAAAATACCAAAATAAAATTATTATTAATAAAATCAAAGTTGCACTGATTTTAGTGATTTCATTCATTTTATTGATTTTATTGTTTTCATTGATTTATTTTATTGATTCTATTGAGTTTGTTGATTTGATTGATTCTGTTCAACATACTGATTGCTGTTCAATATACTGATTGCTGTTCAATATACTGATTTTGTTGATTGCTGTTCAATATTCTGATTGCTGGATAACTTGATAAATTTATAATATTTATAATTTCAAAATTTTCAAATCATAATTTCAAAGTTATAATTTGAAGCTGGGTTAATTTATAAATTTACATACAATCATAAATTGATTTATCTATAAAATTGGTGCATTTGCAGTTGCTGTCTGGAAAAACTTTTTAAATATTTGCGCCACGAGTTCGCGAGTGGCAATGTGTGGTGCGGACTTCAGAGCATTGAAGATTCGGAGCGCGAATTTGACGGCCGGTCTGTTGAAGAGTTTGCTTTGCTGCTTACCAATACAGTCTTGTGGTCCTCACATACAGGACATCTCAATTTTGTTCTACATTGTTCTCCATTTCGCGACGTATTTCGCGAAATTTAGGTTCGCCATCATCAACATTGGGGTCTTCGAATATCAGTTAGCCTCTGAAAATACTTCTGTGATGTCAGAATTGTGAGTAAAAAAATAAATTTGCGAACGGTTCTCGCCGTTCAAAGGCTGTCTTCTGCTATTCTCAGCATTCTCCCTTTCGAAAAATTAATCATTTCCGCGAAAATAGTTATTCCCTCAGCCGTGCCCATAGAAAAAAAAATTCCAAGTCGGAGTTAACCAACACCCTTAAGTCAGCATAAACAGTCACTGAAGCGGCACTGACGGCCGAGTGCCGTTTCAGTGCCTTTTCATCGGCAGGGTAAGAAAAGTTGTATTATTATTATTATTATACCATTAAGCCTTTTCCCTTCCGGGGTAGGCGTGACTTGTTCGGTTGGAAAGTAGTGAAATAGGTATATAGGTATGAGGTTGATCGGTATATGGGTATAGGGTGGATGGGTATGTAGGTGTTATGTATAGATGTTTTAGATTGATCTGGAGTTCTCGTGTTATTTATATAAATGACACGTTCACTCCGCAACACTGCTCCGACCCAGGTCGCTGATCAATCTCTCTAGCGATCACCCCAAGTGAGGAGCCTCACAAAATTATTATGTATGGTTCCCCACTTGGGCCCATTAGTATCCAAGGTCTTTGTTTCAGGCATCATTCACTCTATTGTCAATCTGTTTATAAACTATTTGTCGCCACATATTTCTGTCCTGGCATACTACTCTAGCTTCATTCACGTCCATGCATTTTTTCATGCAGGCTCTTGTATTTCTATGGCTTCTTATGTCTCTTCGTATTAGTGTCCTTTATACCTTTATACACTTGCTTGGCCAGTCGTTCATCTTTCATTCTTTCATTCTTTCAAGATGTCCGAACCACCTTAGCTGATTTCTTTCCCATATGTCAACTAGTGTCTCCCCTGTACCACATTCTTTGAGGATTGTCTCGTTTCGTACTTTGTCCATCAGTGTTTTCCCGCATATTATGCGCAGAGGTTTCATGCCAATCGCGTTGATTTTACTCCTGTCCTTTTCTTGACAGGTCCATGTCTCGCTACCGTATAGTACAGTCGGTACGAAAATAGAGTTATGTATGGCCATTTTAGCTTTTTTTGATGTTTTTGTTTGTGAGGATGGACCTTGCTCTACCGATAACCTGCTTACCCTTATTTATGCGCCTATCTAGTTCCTCATCTATTTTTCCGTCGTTAGTGAATAGACTACCTAGATATACGTACTTGTCAACTTGTTCTAATTTCTCATCATTTAGGACTATGTTGCATATTGTTTTCTCACTTTTTCCCTCAAACACCATGACTTTCGTTTTATTCACGTTAATTTTGAGCTCCATGTTCTTCATGCTTGTATTAAGTTTATTCAACACTCTTTGCAAGTCTTCGACTGATTCTGCCATAACAATCTTGTCATCCGTGAAAGCCAACCCACGTACCTTGACGGTTTCGAGATCTACACCTTTTTCGTCGAAGAGGGCAGTTCTAAGACACTTATCCATGAATATGATAAATAGCCCCGAGGACATAACGCATCCTTGTTTCACGCCTTGCATAATATTGAACCATTCACTCTTTTTCGCATTTACCCTTACACTCGCTTTACTACCTGTATATATTGTTTTTATTGCTTGTAGGAGCCCTCCATTCACTCCATACTCTTTAAGGACTTCCCAAAGTTTACTTCTATTTACCGCGTCGAATGCTTTTTCTAGATCGATAAATGCACAGAAGACTTTCTTTCCTACTCTCAAACTTTTTTCTGCGACCTGTCTTAGGCTAAATATCTGATCCGTACATGATCTTCCTGGCATAAATCCACTTTGGACTTCCCATATTTTCTCTTCTGTAATTTCCATTACCCTACGGATAAGTATTTTTGAGTATATTTTACTTACGGTACTTAGTTGCAGTTGCTTTTATCTCCTTTTCTTTTGTATATTGGTCTAATAATTGTATATTTCTCGCATTTGAGTTTTTTTTCAACCAAATATTTTTTTGTAAATAATATATTTAATAAAATTTTCGCAAATAATATTTGAGAGAAACAAGTCAAAAAAGCATCTATACGAGTCTATAGTTTTCTGACTCTCTGTGGACACCTTTCCCCTATATATTATTAATTGGCAATGCAATGTTTCCCGCGTGATATAGTGTGCCTATTCTAGTTAATAACAATAATCTTCATTCATTCAACTTGGTTCGCATCTAAAACATTCTGTTCGCAGTACAAAATTGTTTCGCCAAAATGCTTCTGTCTTGTTATTCCTTTCTTTTTTATAATTTTTTCGTCTTATTATTCAAAGTTCAAAAACCAATATCACTGAAATAAATATGTTTGACATTTTAATTATTATGTTTCCTCAATTTTCTTATGCAGTTAATAAGATTCTAATGTTTGAGTGAATGAAAATACTTGAAAAAAAGAAGAAGCCTTATACCTTTCACCCTCTTGTCCAATATGGTTTTCTTTTGATCAAAGGCTGAATACTAAGAAAAATAAAGAAATTTGCCTTTCCACACCTATGTGCTAGAAGCTTTTCTCTTAGTTCGTTTTTCCTCGGAAATTACTCAATTGAAGCTCTTGTCATGTAGAATTGTGACATAGAATAAAATGTGCTATGCTTTATTCATTTTTTTATATCAGTGGTTAAAAATTAGAAAAATGAGGAAATTTGTTTTTTCAAACCTTTTTGAACACAGAAGGACAATTCTCCAACTTTTAGGCGTGGTCTCAATGAGTTTATGTGCACGCCAGGCTCTCGTTACGCCGCTTTCTGCACGGAGAAACCCAAGCACCATTGATTCTTGCGTTTGACACGACTCATTGGTGTTTGTCGTGAAAAAAACGTATTAACACCACTGCACGATGCGTACGCACGATTCATTAGTGTTCACGCAGTGGCCAGTGATGTCTTACGCAATAAAAATCAAAACACGACTCAGTCGTTCGTGCGCGCCATTGGAATGAGTCTACGCATCAATAGTTAATGCGTACGCGGTACTCACCAATGTGCGAAACAAGAAAGAATCGCGCCGACGCACATGAGACTTTCATGTCAAAAATATCTACAACCGCTTCGCGCATACTATTGAGTGTTGCGCGTTGCGGTATCTGAAAAATCGTGTAGAGCTAGATATTTTAACCTTACTTACCGTTAGAATTCAGTTTTAAGAGCGAAACAAAATAAAAGTAGCTGAAAGGCATGACAAATATCCCAGCTAACCTGTTACCATCCTGAAAGGTTCCTGAATGATCACATGTTATCAGAGGAATTGTTACTTGTATGTCAGTCTCCTAGCAGGTAACGGCATAATCGCCGTAGTTTACTAGGGAGGCTTGTTTGCAACCGTTCCCTGTCAGACTAGTAACATGGTGGTAACAGCCGGCAGCGATCTTATTGGACGAAAAACTTCGTGCGCATGCGCAAGGAATAGGCATTCATTGGCTCTGTGAGTTCCCGCACAATTCAAAAGTGCAAACGTAAATAGCTTTTACCTTGATTCTGGAATATTTTGTTTATATTTTTGCTTGTGGCGCATACGTTTCTTAAACTATAATTAGCGATGAAATTATCAAAATTACACATAAAAATTACTAGAAGCAGTGTATGACTAATTAATTTTGAAGGATTTGAGGGGAGAATTTTTTAAATAACTAAATAGTCAAGAAAACAACAAAATATTACAAAAAATTAATTTTTATTTCATAAAATTAACTTTTAAGAAATTTCACGTCAAACCATCTAAAGAATGTTATTTATTATTAGTAATTTCTATTAAGCGTTGATGGTTTTAATATTATTACGATGAAGCTTTTTAAGTATTTACAATCAGACGCAGTTTTAAAGAAACATTTTTCGAAAAGATTCAAAAACTTGTTGTATTTTTTAAAAACACAATTTGAAACTAAATTAGAAAAAAATCTATTTTTAATTTTTTAAAAATTGTTATGTATAGCCTACAATGTGCTCTAAAAGTCCCTTGAATATAAAAATGGGATCTTCCTTACTTTTCGAGAAATAATTAAAAACGTAGAGCTCAGACTCACGAGTGTTGGGCACGCCATGTCATGGCGTACGTTCTTAAATATTTGTCGAAAACTAAGAAATTAACATGGGGTTTTAAATGGGAAAAGCTCGATTTTCAAAAAAATGGAAAAAAGAAGTACTTGTTATACATTTTTTGTCAATTAAAGTATTGGCACCTCTTGAGGAGTATTTAAGGAATAATTTCCACCCAATAGCTTTTAATTTTGACACACCTGAACCCCTTTAATTGTGCCCGGAAAATGCCCCAAAAAATGCAAAATAGCAGTTTTCTATCAAATTCATTCTAAAGACGGTATTTTTAAAAAAAAATTCAACATTAATTATTTTTAATCGATAAGTGACGAGTTTTAAACTATATTTTAAATAATTTTAAATTGTTTAAACAATTAGTATTTGTTTGAACCATTTTTTTCCCCTTGTAAATCGTAAAAAGTTATTATCTTTCAGAATAAATCGTACAAAGTTGATGAATTTCAAGAGTAGTAGTTCTTGTTTAACTTATTTGGTAATTATTTAAACAATTTTCATTTGTGTAAACAATTTTTCCTCCCTAAAACTGTAAAATGTTATTATTTGTTGAAAATAATGACACAATTAAAGAATGTTGAAAGCAATACATTTTTTAAGGATGTTTGGTAATTATTTAAACAATTTTGATTTGTCTAAACAATTTTTTTCCCCTGTAAAGCGTGAAAAATTATTACTTTCTGGAATTAATGACACAAGTAAAGCAATTTAAGAGTAATATTTTTTTTCTACAGAATATTTAGCAATTTTTAAAATAATTTTTATTTGTTTAAAAAATTTTTTCATATGCAAATCGAGAACATTTATTCTTTTCAGCAATTAATGACACAATTAAAGAATTTTAAGAATAATATTTCTTTGCTTAATATACTTTAAAATTATTTAAACAATTAATAATCATTAATAATCATTAATATAAACCATTTTTGCAGTCTGTTATGAGTAGTTATTTTTTCAGATCATATATTCGTTAAACTGAATAATTTTTCAAATGAATTTCGGGTAATAAGCATTAACAAACATTTTTAAACAAACAAAAGTTGTTTAAAAAAATAAAAATTATTTTAAAAATTGCTAAATATTCTGTAGAAAAGAACATTACTCTTAAATTCCTTTAATTGTGTCATTAATTCCAGAAAGTAATAATTTTTCACGCTTTACAGAGGGAAAAAAATGTTTAAGCAAATCAAGATTGTTTAAATAATTACCAAACAACCTTCAAAAATGTATTGCTTTCAACATTCTTTAATTGTGTCATTATGTCCCTTTCCAACATTTTTGCAAAAGTATTCATAATTATAATTCCGCAACGATGTATATTTTGAGGTTAAGCTGCCATTGCACGTTGCGTTTCCAAACATCACTTTGTTACAAGCATGTGATTACAATGGAGGGATAATGTTACCTGCTTCGCTTGTAATTTGTTACTACTGTGAGTGGGAAATATATTGTCACTGGGTGACCAGCAGGGAAGTCACCAGTGACTGGTTTTCTGAATCTTGTTACAATTATGTGACTATTCGGACTAGTAACTGTGTTAGCTGGGATGAACAATTAAACATAAATATTAGAAAATAGTTATTTGTTATGTGCTATTTTTTGAAATGCCAGTCCGAAAAATTTGTTAGGAGGTGGGGACGAAAAATACAAATTTTATATTGCATAGAGTGGGGTAATGGAATGAAAAAAAATTTCAATCTTTGAAAAATAATTTTTGAAAAAAAATGTTGTGAAAAAAATGTTGAAAAAAAAATTTGGTGAAAAAAATGTTGTGCAAAATAATGATTGAAAATTTTTTTTTGAAAAATGTTGAAAAAAAAATTGGTAAAAAAAAATTATTTTAAAAAAATGTTGGCATTTATGCTCTTTTGCCCGGGGGGGGGGGGGGGGCAAAAGAGCAATCATTAAATCATTAAAACGC
>CAKNXH010000630.1:49343-65558 GCA_932178445.1 Andricus quercusramuli | reverse complement strand
TTTCTCTGATGGTATGTAAAGTAAAACAATACTGTAAAATATTCACACATTAAACGTAACATGGCAGGGAAGAATAGTTTTCTTTAAAAAATTCAAAGTTTTTCCAAAATTATATATTTTTTTCAAATTTGAAATTTTTTTTCAAATTAGATTTTTCTTACATTTCTCTTACATTTATTAACTAATTCTCGATTGACGTTAATTTTTAATAAAATTATTTGGAAGAGGGGTTCGATTAGCTCCATTTCGTCCCATACAGCGAAAAACAGGTTATGGTATCCGATGTTACGGTAACCGAAAACCATACAAAATTACTTTTTACACTTTGAAAACAAAAGTAATTAATAAATCCTCCTGAAAAAAACTCTTTTATTATTTGCTACACGGAATTGTCATCTTTTCATTGATATTTATTACGAATTATGAAAGTTCTTATCGGGTACGGTATCCGATGCTAATAAAAATACGCTACATTTTAGGTTACATTCTTTCACTTTGCAAAAAAAGTTCTTACTTTTTTGTTATGAAGTTTTGACGAATGAGTAGTGTGACGTTTGTTCGAGATATTGTGAGAAGATAAGACTTTAAAAATTATGAAAAGTTGATGAAAGGTATGGGAGATTCGTTTACCGTAACCATCGGAAACATTTAGGGAGACACGTGTATAATTGAATTTTCTCTTCTAATACATCAAATAAATTAAAATATTTGTTATGAATTTGATAGCTTTTGAGTCAAACTTTCGAACTATCAATTATAATTTCAAAGATAATTCACTATGTATTAAATACACGTCTCTAAACTTGGCGCCATGTACGTAGAGACATCCCAAAAAGACATTTTTTGAGTATTTGAGAGCATTTTGCTAAGACATACGATGATGTGACTTGATTTTTCTTTACGGAGGTCTTGTATCATCCTAAAATGAAGAAGTTAGCCAAGTTTGAGAAAAAAACACTACTTACTTTAGTTACTAGAGATCCGAGACACAAAAGTGCCCTGTATGTGGAGAATCACCCATATGTGACCGTCTATAAAGAATGGAATCTAATGCGCGGCAACTTCATTTTACAGGAGGAGCGATTCAAAAGTCAGTCGTACACAGGAACTCCGTCAGTGGTCCTCACTTTGAAGTTAACTAACAATTGGTATTTTTCAGATATAGAAATAATATTCATAATTATGGAAGAGCAAATAAAAAGCTACATATCAGTGGGCGTGAATAACTAAAAATCGATTTTTTCCGCATTAGGTCCCTTTCTTCGCGGACGGTCACATATGGCCACCAAATGAAAGGATATGGAAGGGACAAAGGAATCGACACTGAAATTAATGATTTTTGCAAAATTCCGTTTTATCTGATAAAACAAGTGATTTCTTCATGGCATTTTATTTCGAAAATCTACTTGAAGGTCTAGAAAATTTTTTTCATGCAAGACCAAACCCTCATCATTATTTTCAGATGCACATATCTCATGTTCACCTTACATACGCGTCGCAGAATATTAAAAATTCAATCTGAGCCTTTGATGCCGTGAATATGTTAAAGGGCAAATTACAGAGGTAATAATTTTAGAAAATATACTGTAAATGAACAGGAAGACGTATATTAAATAAAATTTCATTTTGAGAATAGTTGTGAAACTCGACTTTTGGCCAGCTCCTGGCCCCTTGTGTGGTGGACTGGATTACACTGACCCTAGATGGTTATGAATCACAAAGGTTCGAGGACATCAAGCCTTTAAGGGCTAAATCGTGATTTCCGTCTGTTGCGCTCCAAGGGCGGTAAAACTGGAAGCAGTATTTGACTACACTGCTGAGGGATTCACCGCTATATCTATAAGGGGTTCTCGGCTCGACGATGGGTCAGCTATACTTAATTAGTGACAGCGGCGCTAACTTTGTGGAAGCTGATAGGCTAGGGTTACCAGATGGTCCGACTGAGAAGAGTGGACACTACAACCCCCCCCCCCCCCTCATAAAAAAATGAGAAGAAGAAAGAAATTGTTAACATTTGCAATAATAAAAAATAAAAAAATGAAAGAAAAAAAGATTTTGAAAGAGCGTAACTTATTTGGCGATTCTCGAACCATATCATACTCAAGGTAGCCAACTATCTAGACCCAAAATGCGGGACGGCCGGACCTTACCACTGAAGATCTTTTCTTTTTAGAAGAAGGTTTTTGAAATAGACGGCAAAACATTGGTGGTTTTGGCAAATTACACTACATATTGACTATGTTGTACATTACGCATTACTCGGTACCTTTTTTGAAGTCATACTTCTCAGCACTATGTATTTGTTTTAGTACTTCGGGATTTTTTTGTATAGATTGTATAAAAAGCATAGTAAATTCGGGACATTCAGGACGCTACCCCAATTTTCCAGGACACTTTGCGGGACCAATTTCAAAGCGGGACAGTAAGTACTAATGCGGGACCGTCCCGGTGAATGCGGGACGGTTGGCTACCTTGATCATACTCTACCTGGAGTTTGGATGGAATTCAAAACAAAATAAAAGATATATTCGTACATTTTAATTTCAGTCATATGAGCTAAATCCATACTCAAAAGATGAAAATATGCCTCACCTTATAGTTCATCGGTCTGATCGAGAAAAAAGCGAACATTTCACATAAAAAGCGGACAAGCGAACACGGGACACAAAAAGCGGACGTGTCCGCTGAAAAGCGGACGTCTGGTAACCCTATGATAGGCAGCTGAGAAAACTGTTGCATTGAGTCGCTACCTCGCTGATAGTCACACAGTCTGGCAATTAAATCCACCCTCAGCTCCATATTTTGAAGGGTTATGGGAGAAAGTGGTGCGTTTGGTCAAGCATCATTTGGGGAGGGTGATATAGGCGACACTGCACTTACGTTTGGGGAGATTTCTACCTTTCTCACACAGGTGGAGGCTTGTTTGAATTTCAGGCCAATGCAGCCACTCAAGGATGATCCAACTGGCATGGTGGCGCTCACACCAGCTGATTTTCCAGACTTCCGAGCCAACACTCTTGGTTACCAAATTGAGTAGTAGAGATCGTTGACAGCTGCTGACTCAAATGAACCCAGACCATTTAGAAATAATGGTCTAACGAATATTTTCGGGCTCGACTATAGTGGCATTAGCCTCTTCCTCCAATTGAGGTCAGAGAGATCGTCTTAAGGAGGAACGATCTCAAACTGCAAATTATCAGATTTTGTTCAAATTTTGTAACTTGGGAGGTATGGCTAATCGAAACATGCTCGCCAAATCTTGTAAAATTTCGGATTATGGTTTGGAAGAAAAAAATGTGAAATTAACATGTGATATTATGGAGACAGATTGAACCAAGTCTGATTTCACTAACGTTCTGCCTTATCCAGGTGTAATAAATGTTCAAAATTAAATGAAATTGAGAAGACTTACTCTTGAAGGTTGTATGAAAACGTTATCCAAATTTCATATTGATTGTGAGTCTTGTATTCGAGAAAAAGTTTGTTCCATAAAAAAATATTTCAAAATTCCAATGAAATTATGAGCAAAATTACGGAATTATTAAATTTTATTACCTGAGGCAAATTTTTGTTACTTTATTATAAATTTATATCAATTTTAAACCTATTCAAAGTCATATTAATTTACTCTTGGTAAAAAATATGCATTTTTCTATTACGTATTTTACTTTCTTAGGTTGGTGGAAACTTACTGAAAAAAGTTTATCTTAGAAATAAGATTACTTTATGTAATAAATGATAGCATATTTGGAGCAAAAATATGTTCATGCGTACTGCGTATGCTTCCTTCTGTAATTTCAAATATTTTGTGCAGAGGTTGATGAGTTTTTTAAAGACTTCAAAAATATGTCAAAGTCACATACTTTTGGATAGACCAATATGGGTTATACCTCCTTAATCCTATAAAGGGAAAGGTACCACGAGCTAAATGGTATCTCGCTCCAGTCTTGCAGGTAAATCCTGAGTCAGATGTACATTGGACACGTTCGTTCTGCTCACTCAGTTGAAGACCGCAATGTGTCTGCTTGAACGACCAGTCGTCAAACTCGTCTCTTATCCAGTTTCTATTACAGGTGTTGGGGATGATTGTGTAACGCAGCTGATTTCACGGTGGGCCCTACCACCTACACTCTTCACGGTAGGCAGATTTATTTTTTTAGAGGTTCGTGAGTTCCTCGCGAAGGTGGGCGAATTTTCGGAAACAAAAGGACGATTCTACACAGTGGCACAACGTAGGCAGCTGCCTAGGGAGGCAACTTTTTAAGGGCACAAAAATTTCCAACTTTGATTCCAGATGATTATTTTGATATGCCGTTGCGAACTACCAATAACTCGTAAAAATCTAGAAAGTACCCTTTATAAAGTTTCAAATCAAAAAGATTCATGAATTTCTGGAGTGGCACATAGAAACTCTTAAAACGTTCTCATATCATTTATCTTTTTTAACTCCCGTTGAACATATCGATAGATATACTCCACGAAGGAATAGTAAGGCTGTAAGTAAGGCCCGTAAGTGGGGAGTGGGACGAGCGACGTCCAAGAATTCGTCAATGCTTGCTACGAATGAAAACTCGTATGCTGCCCCGTGCACATGCGCACTGGCGGTTGCCATGCCAACGATGTCAACACGCGTTTGAAGTTTCGAACTTGTGTATTGAACGAACATAAACAATCGAACATAACCTACATGTGCATCGAGATGACAAAAGGTAACATATTGAGTGGGTATAACATGTGACTGCGAAAACAGCTCCGCGCATGTGCACGGGGCAGCATACGAGTTTTCATTCGTAGCAACCATTAACGAATTTTTGGACATCACTTGTCGCACCTCTGCTCACCAAACACATAGGGTGATACCCTTCCTTACTATTCCTTCGTGATGTACTCTCAGTTTGCTGTAGACTGTGACCACTTGCACCTAAACATGGGGGCGCGGGAACGGGCAATGGTACTAGTACAGGCACTGAAGACATTGGGAGGCGGAAAATTTGAATCGTTTCCTTGCATGGCTGTCACAAACTGCAGTAGCGAAAGTGGTCTTTATTGCAGTGGCCTTCTTCTTGTTTAAAGCGCATACAAAATTATTTAAGAGAAACAATGGGACAGACTCGCTCAAATTCTCTGGCGTTGTTAACTATAGAGGAAGAGATGCGTCGCTCATTAGATTGCGATGAAATAATACATGATTTTTTATTCAAAAAGCGCGCCATGAAAACATGTAAATATAATCTGAACAATCATAACTCTGAAATCATAGGTAATCGTTTTGAAATTGCGAATGAAAATGGTTTTTCATAATTTGTTATCAATAACATTATTTAGTAACAAAAATACGGCATACATAGGTTACGAACGTTTCTAGAATCTCCAGAAACTTTCATAGTGACCCATGTATTAATCCTATCCTCTTGTTAATATTGTCCACTCCTGATGGACACTTATTTAATCGTTTTAAGAAACTATGGAAGGGAGGGGGCGGTAATTTCGCAACTGTCTAGGGCGGACAATTATCTTAATCCACCATTCATTCTACAACTCGTAGTCGCGGGGAAGATGATTTCGTGTGCGGTCGTGGGCTCTCATTACCTCGCTTGGTGCATCTATCAGCTGAAGAGGGCGACGGGAGTCTCCAGTGCGTGCTCTATTCCTATGCTGGAAGATTTTCTTTTATTCCAATTTTCCTCGCGACCGCTTAAATTAAATTTCTTCGCATGTAGAATTGTGAGAAAGAATAAGATTTTCAATATTATATTGTTTTTATGTTAGGGGTTAACATTTAAAAAAATGAGAAAATTTGTTTTTACAGGCCCCTATGCTGGAAGCTTTTCTTTCAGTCCTATTTTTTTCGGGGACTGTTCAAATTGAAGTGCTTGCCATATAGAATTGAGATAGAAAATATGATTTTTTATGTTAGAATTTTCTTCTTTTATGTCAGTGTTTAAAAAATATAGGGGAATATCCTCAGGATTGTGATTTTTTAGTTTTGACCACTAGCACGACTGATTTGCGAGCGTGGCAAAACTTCTCTCAGTGACAGCGAACTTTTCGTGACATCACAAAACAGCGTGAATGCAAAACATGTGTTGTGCACTCAGTGACTTGTAAATTACGAAAAAAGTTTTTGATGTGTAAACATCTCAGACCTCGATATGGGGAGTCGCGCCTGATTCGAATGAAACCACGACTGCATAGCGTAACGCAGGCCTGTGACACACACGTTGTGTCTTATGGCACAGACCGGAGGCTCGCTTTTCCTCACCCACAGAAAGGAGCCCTTCAGTCTCTCTCTCCCTCTCTCTCTCTCTCTCTCCTTCTACATCTCTCTCCCTCCTTCTCTCTCTCTCTCTCCCTCTCTCTCTCTCTCTCTCTCTCTCTCTCACACACACACACACACACACACACATTTCGAATTCATATTAAATTCTGTAGATTTCAATTTAGTACACGATAAAATATACCGGAAAAGAAAATTGAAATCCGGCATATTTTTCCGGATTAGAATACTTGATCTTATATTATCCTAAAATCGTGGAAAATTATTGTTTTATGGATATAAGTGATAAAATTTATTAATCTTCTTCAGGAAATATAATTAGCCTAATTCTAAATGTAGATGCGTATATAAATGCCACACAATGTGTTTTTTCAGAGAACTCATATCAGTCCGCACCGGTATTTTACAAACAAAGCTTGACTAAGCAGGCAAAGGAGAAAATGCGTTTCAGGAAAGGGGCCGTACGTAAATTACGTAACGGATAGTCGACCCTCTCCACCCCCCCCCCCCACCCATGTAACGAACCGTAACAAAATGTTTCTACCCCCCTATTGCTGTACGTAATTTATGGTTTCCAGAAATAATAAGATATGGGACTTGAAACTACTTGAATTTAGTTGTATTTAAGATAATGCGTACTGTGCAGGGAGAAAACTTCATTTTCAAAATTCTATGATTTTTCTTCGACCAATTTTTTTTCTCTAACCATTAACATTCAAATCCCATTAACATACATATACAAATCAAAAATTTTGAAATTTATTTCTTTTAAACAAAAAAAGTGACTTTTCTACGATAAGAGATGACTTCTTAAGAAAATACTTAAATTTTCTACAAAATAATTAAATTCTCTACAAAACCATTGAATTTTCAAAGAAATAGTTCAATTTTCAACCTTATAAGAAAATTCGTAACAAAAAAGTTTAATAGTTGATAGTTCAACCCAGAAGGATGAAATGTAATTGAACAAAAATTAATTCCAAAATCAAAAAGACGAATTTTCAACAAATAAAAAGATTTCTCAGTGATGAAAGAAAAAAAAGTTCACCCGAGTTGTTGATCCTGAAAGCCAAAAGACAAATTTTCTGTAGAAACATTGAATTTTCAACCAGTAAAATAGGAATTTTCAGCAAACAAATTAATTTTCAACAGAATAGTTCAACTTTTACCCATGCAGTTAAATTTTCAATTATAAAAAATCAGTTCTCAACTAAATAGTCAAACTTTAACCAAAGAGATCAATTTTCAAATAAAAATATGAATCTTCAACGAAAAAATTATTTTTTAACAAAGTAGTTCAAAAGAAATTGAAAAAAAAACAGTTTAAATAAGAAGTAAATTTTCTACGAAGGTATTTGAATTTTCAACCCAAAAAGACGAATTTTCGATACTAAAGGTTGAATTTTCATACAAAAAGGATGCCTTTTTAAAACAATTATTTGATTTTTAATCAAACAGTTGCATTTTCATCATAGAAAGATCAATTTTCTACCAAAACAGATGACTTTTTAAATCAGAAAGACAAATATTAAAAAATATAGTTGAATTTTCATCGAAAAAATATTTAAATTAATTTTTCTACACAAAATGTGAATTTTTCTCAAAAGATAAATTTCCTACGAAATAGTTGAATTTTCAACCAAACAGTTGCATTATTATCAAAAAAAGATTGATTTTCTGCTCAGATAGATGAATTTTTTAATGAAAAATATACATTTTCCAAAAAATAGTTGGATTTTTATCCAAAAAACATGTTAATTTATTTTTCAACACCAAAATATGAATTTCTGTCGAAAAGTAAATTTTCTACGAAACAGTGAAATTTTCAAGCAAAAAGATTAATTGTTGAACAAAACTGTTGCATTTTCAAACAAATAATAAAATTTACAACTAAAAAGATCATTTTCAGGAAGAAGCAACTGCAAAAAAAGAAATATAAATACAGAGCAAATAAATTACTGAGAAGAGTGTTATATCAGGATTACCGCAAAACTTAATTTTAAAAATTCTCTAATTTTTCCCTAACCACCTTTTCATTTTCCCTGACAATTAATATTCAAAAATCAGAATATTACACTTTGAACCTAGAATCTTTTATAAGCGGAATAAAATAATTTCAAATGGAAGTGGGACGATGGTCGTGGGGGTTCAGGCGTAGGCTTTGGACCCACTCCGTCGGCTTGCGGGTTCGATTTCCGCCTCGCACTCTGGAAGAGCCTCGGTGGCCCATGCGGTGAACACTTGCATAGCAAGGGAGTTGTTCATCTCCGGAGAGTCAGGAGACCGGTACCTCTAGAGAAAAAGGTTCTCTAAGTACTTAAGGCGGTTGCTCTTGGTGGTTCGGAACCCACCTTAAACTTTAGGTCCCCCTCCCACCACCAAGAAAGTGGGGTGGGGGTGTGTAAAGGAATAGGGAAGAGATACAAGAAAAATGTAAACCCTTAGGGGACACATTAGAAGCTTCCATTCCAAATAATTTCAAAGCAAAGTTGAAAATTTTCAAATATATTCGGTTTGACAGTTATTTAAAGTTATATAAATCTCGGACTTTTGTGAGATTTTTTTCCAAATCCCTGACTTTTTCCTGAATTAAAAAAAATTGTTGTTGGCTAGGTTCCTTTTTTCACTCACAAGTTTTCTTTGGTGTGTAAAGTTGAATTCGTATTAAATTTCTGTACAATTTCTGCGAGATACTTATTTAATTTGTGAATTTCCGAAAGTTACATACATGAATGCAGGACCCCTCCCCCCCTTCAGTAACAAATCGTAACAAAATCTTTTGACCCCTCCCTCTCCCTTAAGCTGTTACGTAATTTAAGTACGGTCCCAAATAAAATAGTTTGAAGAATGAATCAATGAATTTTTCAAGTGTTCAAAATTATATCATTTTTGAACAATTTTAACTTAAAAACAGTAAAATTTAGTGATTATAAGTTGTTTCTTGAAAATCTTAAACGAAAAATGTCATTTACAAATGAAAAATTTAAAAAAATTAAACAATGAAAACTTTAAAATTATGAATATATTAATTAGAATGTTTTTGAAATTAAAAAAAGATTTTGAAGTTTCAATCGGATGCATACATTTAATTAATTACGTAAGGCATGCAAATTGAAACAGTTCAATTTTTAACGTAAAAATCTATAAATTATTTAATTATAAACAGATTCAGAATCGTCTTATCAAATCAATTTTATGATAATTCTATTGTTAAGAGTCGTACTACAGTTCAATTTTAAAAATGAATACTTAATTTATATTTACAGTTTACCAACTTAACATTTTTCTTGTTTTCTTTTTTTTTTGTCGAAGTTAACCCGTACCACCGAGCCTTTGAAATTAACGTGGGGTTTTAAATGGGAAAAGCTTGATTTAGAAAAAAATTAAGAAAGCTGCTGGTTATAAAATTTTTGTGAATTGTTATTATGCTTGGAAAGTGACCCCAAAAAATGCAAAATAGCAGTTCTCTATTAAATTCATACTAAAAACGGTGTTCTTGGGATTTTCTTCACAAGAATTATTCTTAATTAATAAGGGACAAGTTTCCAAATATTTTGTAAATAAGTTTTTATTATTCAAACAATAATTATTTGTTTAGGAATTATATTTTTGTAGTGTATACGGATCCTGTATATTTTGCCGGTTTTTAATTTTCTCTTCCGACATATTTTGCCGGATCTCAATTTTCTCTTCCGGTAAGGCACCCCTGTGACTCGTTATAGAAATGATGTTGGTCAAACCCCTACCCCATTCCAACGTCCCGTGGGGGGGGGGGGCGGAAGGCACCCCTGTGACTGCTTACAGAAATATTATTGGTTTAAACCCCTACCCCTTTTCAACGTCTCGTGAGGGGCGGGAAGGCAACCCAGTTACTGTTTACGAAAGTTACCGTTCTATTGCCATGAATTTCTAAAATTTCCTCAAATTATAATATATTTCCACCCATCATTATTTTTTTTCAAACTTTTTCTCGGGTGAACCCGGTTTTTCGACATAGCCACGGACTAAGTCAAGTGACTGATGAGATGAGGATGTTATAAGTTATTTCAATACATTGTTTGAAATCATTTACGATGATGTTGTAGGTACAAAATTAGAAGCATGGTGTAGTTTGCACTTTGGCTTTGCCGCTGTTATCCTTACACAGCGGCCGCGAGTGTTGAAGGTGACACCAGTCGCCTCTGGATGCTTTCTTAGAGCTACCATGTATCACGCCATAGGTTCTTAGGTATTTAATAAGACCGCCTTTTGAGCTGCCGCCAGTACCCTACTGGCTCTTAAATGTTCAAGATGTTCAGTGCATCTTGCGTACACATTGCCTGTAGCCGAAATCACTATAGGATGAATAGATGCATGTTTCACATTCCTCCATATTGCCTTAACTTCATGCCTTAGCTCGCTATACGTATGAATCTTGGTTGTATAGGTTGCCTGCAAATTTCGGTCCGTCGGGATAGTCACATCCCAATATAAGATGTAATCTTCATTTTCTAAAACGGACATTGGAATGTATCTATAGAAAGGCATCCATTCTGTTAAAAGTCCTAGGTTTACACTCTAAGAAAAAGTATATTAACAGTTAAGTTACGTTCCTTTCAAAATGCGTCCTTTGAAATTAAGCAGATTTCTTTTGTCCATCAATAGAATTTTTTCACTGTTCAAAGACTTATCCGTTAAATGCAAAACGGAAGTAGCTTTACTGATGAACGATTTCTTTTGACTTTGAAAAGAATTCCTTTAACTATTAGAGGATTTCATTTGTTGGCTAGCGGAGAAACTGCGCCTACGCACGAGTGAATTTTTCACTGCACGATTTATTCATTAATTGATAAAGTGAGTAAGAAAACGTGCGAAATGATGTGGAAAATGGATTTATTCAAAAAATTGGGAATGTCAGATTCTTACGCGAAACCTTTGGAAGGTAGGTATACTGAAAGAACAATTTTCGATCCGCATAACCTCACTTTTCATTGATTTTTACGCTTTTCACAATTGAAGTATACATTTTTTTAATGCTTTTGACAATCGAAAGTTCGTAAGAGGTTCTTTGTGAAATGGTGTTTTAGAGCTTCGATTCTATATTTACATCCACCAAAGTTCGGTTTTTGTACATTTCTTGCACGTAATACCAGGCAACAAGTTTTCACTTAACGTTCAAATTATTCTTTCTTCTGTCCGAAAACAGATTTTACTTCGAGATCAAAGGAAATCCTCTCATAGGTAAAGGATATCATTTGAAACGACAATCCTTTAACTATGAAAGGATTTCCTCTTATGCCAATTTTGAATGGAAAATCCTTTAATAGTGAATGGAATCGTTTGACAGTCAATAGTCTGTTTTTAGAGTGTAGGGCAAGTTGTTGATGTATAATGCCCGCTACATCATTATGTCTGTGCGTATATTCTCTTTGAGCCATGACGGGACAACCATCAATAATGTGCTCGATGGATTCGTTGGTATCTCCACATAATTGGCACTGGTCAACCATGTCTTAATGTAACACGTGTTTGCGATAATTCCTGGTGCTGAAAACTCTATCCTAAATCGCAATAACGAATCCTTCCGTTTCTGGATACAGGAGTCCCTTTCTCAGCCAAATATTGGATGCCTCACTATCCACTTCATAATTCCTAATTCAAAGGCGTGTAGTCAAGATCCGCTTTACAGATGGTGTTGTAAAGCGTAACATTTCGCTTGCTGTTAAAATAGTCTCGCAACTGTATAACTTGTGACTCACACAGTTTTCAGACATCTACAATGCCCCTGCCCCCTCTATATTGTGGTAGAACTACCATTTCAATCGCCGAATTACTGTGGTGCATTCGGTGTTTCGTCATTTCTACGCGGATGATTCTGTTTAATCGTTCGAGGTCAGTGTTCGACCATTTGATGAGGCCGAAGGAGTACGTGAGAACAGGGATGGCATAGGTGTTGATTGCCCTGATCTTGTTTGCCGAGTTAAGAGAACTCTTCAGAACCAATCTGAGTCTTTTCATGAAGGCAGTCATTAGGCTTTTCTTAACTATCGTATGCTGAATACCCTTAGATTCGAGAATACCCAGGTATTTATATGACTCGCCCTCAGCCATTGCCTCGATGTCATTTCCAAAATCGTTCTCTATCTCTGCGGTCCCTAACTCTCCTCTGGTTAAATGCACTGTTCGGCATTCATCTAGTCCAAACTCCATGTTGATCTCATTGGAAAACTGCTTTGTAACATCAATCACTTGCTGCAGTTTCTTGTCCGAACTAGGGTATAGCTTCAGGTCATCCATGTATAGACGATGGGTCACTTGATGACCATCCTCATTATCATTTACTCGGAACCCATAAGACATGCTATTTAAAGTTTTGCTCAGTGGGTTCAACGCTAAACAGAACTATAATGCACTGAAGGAGTCTTCTTGGAATATACCCGTCGTAATGCGTATTGATCTAGTTATCCTTGGTTGTCCATGATCAAAATACTTGATTCTTGTACCCCAAAGCATCATCGCACGACTTAGGAAGTCAATGATGCGTGGACAAATTTTGTATACTTTTAAGACTTCAAGCAAATAGTCATGTGGTACGGAAGGAAACGCTTGCTTGTAGTCAATGTATGCCATGTGCAAGTTCCTTTGGTGTTTACGAGCTTGCGTCATGGCAACAGCGTCTATGGTGACTAGATCTTTACTGCCTCGGGAGTTTTTACAACATCCTTTTTGTTCTTCTGTAAGGATGCCATTCTCGTCACAGAGATAATATACCTTATCTGCTATGATAGCTGTAAGACATTTATATATTGTTGGAAGACAGGCTATCGGTCGAAATTCAGATGGATTTTGAGCGTCTGGTTTTTTAGGCAACATATACGTAGCACCCTGCAGCATAAAGCCTGGCATCAGATCTGGATGTTCGATAATCTTCTGAAAACACCGTGCCAATGCAGGATGCACACTAGTCAGGTACTTGTACCAGAAATTGTGCACCATGTCCGGACCTGGAGCTTTCCAGTTACATGCTTTTTTCAAAACCGCTGAAACATCTAAAGCTGTGATGTTCGTCAGCTCCATTTCAGGGTTGTTGCTTGCTCTTGCTTTCTCTAGTTGGAACCACGCAGTGTCCAAATTGCTTCTGTTAGTTTTTCCCCAAACATCTGACCAATAGGTAGTCATGTCTTCCAATTGAGGGACTTCGGTGTCTTGTTGGTTATTTTGCTTTACACTCAGTTCACGATAGACCCTTCTTTCATCTGCCTGAAAGGTTCGATTTTGTTGCCTTCTTGCACTACTTTTCTTGTACCGACGCAGTCTAGCAGTAAGAACATCAAGTCTCTGCCGCTGGAGTCTATAATCTCATCCAATATTGCTGGTGTCAATGTCTCGATGTATCGAGGGTTCGACCCATCATTATTTATTCCTACCGAAGGTGTTCTCGCGCTGTCGTCGCGGTATGGCTTGAGCTTTCCTCTCATGAATTTGACGGCGATGTTGGCTGTAGCATTGCTACTGAGAGGGTTTCCCATGCCAGACAGGCAGAGAAGGAAGAGGAAAGTGACTAAGAGGAACACCAAAACCCATAAATGGAGAGTATTTTAAAAATTTTGAAACGCTTTTCGCTACCCGAGGATCGTCGGGGCGCCCTTGGAGCCACCGCTGAAGGCCACAGCATGCGGGACGGTGGTGATGGTGAGCTTCGAGATGGTCAGGCAGATCTCACTAATCAAACAGCTGGCCAGCAAGAACATCTGCGACATACGGTAAGCAGTGAAACATCAACTGCGTCTGCTGAGGATGCTTTGGCTAGCGTTAGCTATTTGCAGCCAACCACTTGAACAGAAATACCGTGGGAGAGCATCAAGTGGGATACCACAATGAATGAGGAATTGATGCGTCTCTGTTATGAAAGTGCGAAGTTTGAAACATCACGAAAAAAAGGACAAAATTTCAGAACGAAATTTGCCGCAAAGTATCCTCAAATAGAGTCACACGAACAAGCAGTGGCAATTAATGTTCTTCCTCAACCTGGTGATGACCCAGCACCACCACATCCTCCGGAGGTAGATGGTCTAATACAACCAGTGCTCAATATCTGTAAACAAATTGCTTTCGGCTGTTGAAATAGCTGCCATCGAAATGGAAGTCGAACAGCAGCTTCCTATTGATGAACTTCCATTGGAAGATGTGGAAAACGAAAACTTGATTGCAGCTGAAGACATAGGTGCTAGGGATAATGAACCTCAAGTACAGGATGGACTAGAACCACATCCGGATATAAGAAACGATGATATGAACAGCGAACTCCCAGAAAATCTACAGCACCTTGAAAGCAATTTTGGTCACGCTCTACTAGAGTTCAGACATGTAGAACCAACACAAAGGCATTCACTGCCCAAGACGAACATCACAAATTATCTGCGTGCACTAATAGAACACCTAAACAGCAAGGTTTCACCTATGCATTTCAACGCAACACAAAATGCGTTAAGAGGTGCAAACTCTTGTATACTGTGCAGCTGTGGCAACCATTAGAACGTTGGGCCGCAAAACTAGGCCTATAAATGCAGTCTTCGCCCCAAGACAGGAGCGAGATCCTCCATGGAAGATCAGGTTGGATATGGATGTCAGCAAAGTAAGGTACAAATTGGGTCGACTGACAATATAAGAAAGGAAATCGAACCAGAAAGCTGATACACCATGTTATTAAAATATTTCACCCATCATTATTTTTTTTTTCAAACTTTTTCTCAGGTGAACCCGGTTTTTCGTCATAGCCACGGACTAAGTCAAGTGACTGATGAGATGAGGGTGTTATAAGTTATTTCAATACGTTGTTTGAAATCATTCACGATTATGTTGTAGGTACACAATTAGAAGCATGGTGTAGTTTGCAGTTTAGCTTTGCTGCTGTTATCCTTACACAGCGGTCGTGAGTGTTGAAGGTGACACCAGTCGCCTCTGGATGCTTTCTTAGAGCTACCATGTATCACGCCATAGGTTCTTAGTCACTTGCTTCCTGATGGTCCAGGAAGTTTCTTAAAATGCGGCAGGTGTTTAATAAAACCGCCTTTTGAGCTGCCACCAGTACCCTACTGACTCCTAAATGTTCAAGATGTTCAGTGCATCTTGCGTGCACATTGCCTATAGCCGAAATTACAATAGGATGAATAGATGCATGTTTCACATTCCTCCATATTGCCTTAACTTCATGCCTTAGCACGCTATACGTATGAATCTTGTTTGTATAGGTTGCCTGCAAATTTCGGTTAAGCGGACAAGCAATGTCGATGATGTAGACTCTTCCACCTTTTTTCTCTCGCATCACGATGTCAGGTCGATTGGCTCGGATGTAATGATCGGTCTGGATAGTCACATCCCAATATAAGATGTAGTCTTCATTTTGTAAAACGGACATTGGAATGTATCTATAGAAAGGCATCCATTCTGTTAAGAGTCCTAGGTTTAGGGGAAGTTGTTGATGTACAATGCCCGCCACGTCATTATGTCTGTGCGTATATTCTCTTTGAGCCATTAAGCGACAACCATCAATAATGTGCTCGATCACCATCCATCATTATTAAAAAATCAGGAAACTCATTTTTCTCTCAGGCTTAAGATGGTTACAGCCCAATATGTCGAAGGCATTTTTGGTTAAAATTGGATTTTTTGTTTGTTTGAATATCATGCACGGGGTTGTCCCGGTATATATTATCAGTCACGGACGCATTATTATAATGCAATCAAGTGATCTGATAAGAGCGTGTGCCTTGACATATTGGGCAAAGCCTGGTTTTTACCCCATCATTCACGGACTGGGTTGCAGTCAAGTGCATGATGGGGGGACCTACAGCTTAAGGTGGGTTCCGAACCACCAGAACCTCGGTAAAGGTACATAGAAAAATTTCAAGAGGTACCGGCTCAGGGATCGAACCCCGGACCTCTGAGGTGAAGTCCGA
>CAKNXH010000630.1:38648-48943 GCA_932178445.1 Andricus quercusramuli | reverse complement strand
GTATGAAAAGTTTGATGAATTACCATAATTTCTAAAATTTATGGAAATCTATAATTATCGTGGGAATTTATGAAATTTGTAAAAATTTATGAAATTTGTTAAAATTTATAAATGTTCTTGAAATTTATTAAGTTTACGGAAATTTATGAAATTTATGAAAGTTGTGGAAATTTTTGAAATTCGTGATAATTGACGGAAAATGATGATATTAAAAATATTCCGGACGAGAAAATTAAAATCCGGGAAAATCTGCCGGAAGAGAAAATTAAGATCCGGCGAGGAATACAGATATATACATATGACACATAACCTCCATCTGTCATCAAGATCTCCATTGAATTTTCTATTGTCCGAAATATTTTTGCAAATATAAATTTTTCAACTAGTTGCAATTAATCTAGAATTGGTGGAAATTAATCTAGAATCATTTGGATTTCATAATAAATTCTTCAGAATTCAATTTAGTACACGATAAAATATACCGGAAAAGAACATTCAAATCCGGCAAAATATGCCGGATATGTCAATAGAGAGAAAATCTACAGTTTATTATTATTAAAGTAGGGTTATTGTTACATTGTTAGATTATGATTATTATCCTATTGGAAAATAACTTTCCAGAAACTTTTTCACGACATTATATATAAGAGAAAATAAATTTTTATACTCCCACATGTGCGTGAGTTATTATTTGCTTTATGTAAGATTTTAATTTCAGTCAACGTTTACCGAAGATGTTTACACATAAATCTGTCTTGGGTCATAGTTTAGGACGCACGTGATTTTTTTAGCGTCAGTGAATACGTGATCAGAAAGTGAAGAGAAAACATGCAATCGTCAAGGTGAGCATTCTGAATGTGTTGTGTGGATCATGTACAAAAACAAACCAGGGGGAAATTCGATTTCGTAACATGTTTGCTTTTGGCGGGATGCGATGTGGCGATGGCGCTTGTCGTTAAGGTTGGACCATTTGTGTAGTTCTGTCTGATGTCGGCAAAAGTTCATTTGTGGTTAGGCTGACATCGGCAGCCGACTTCGGTCCGAGGTTTTGCCGATCTCAGCATGTAACACTTTATCGGTTGAGGCCGATATCAGACAACGATATCAACCGATGTAGTTAGTTGATATCAGCCGACATAGACCTATATTTCGTCGATTTTCAGCGAGAGCCAACCTGGACAGCAAGAGTCGACCTTGACAGCATTTCGTTTTTTTAATGTCTATACATTTTTCATTTTGCACCCAATGAATTTTCGATGTTCAGCAAAAGTGTTCCTTTTTCCCAGGCCTTACCAACGATGTGCTTGGATTGACCAAATTCTTGCTTGAACTAAAGTCATGAGCAGAAGTCAAAAGGGTGGCCAACCCTGACGATATTCCCCTGAAAAATGAGGAAAATTTTGTTTTCTAGACCCCTATGTTGGAACCTTTTATTTTAGTACGATTTTTCTCAAGGCTGGCTTAATTTGAAGCTCGTGGCATGTAGAATTACGATGAAAAATGAAATCGTCTATTTTCTATTCTTCTTAATTTATATAATTGATTTAAAAAATGAGAAAATAAGGAAATTTGGTGTATCATGGTTAGGAATGACTCTCGAAAACTGTAGCCTACGAAACCTTACCTTGAAGGCACTTTGACTTGATTTTTAATTTAAAGCAAGAGTGAAGTCTTTATCCTTCTTATTTTATTATATTAAAAAATGAGAATGATTTAAATTTGATATTTTGTGAACTTATCTTCATAACTTGTAGTTAAACATTTTTGCGAGCATGTGTGGGTTTTTTAGACAGAGAAATATACTAGGAAAAAAATCCACAAGACCCAGGAATCGTTATTGGCAATGCAGCGAATTGAAAAATGTTCTATTTATTGGTATTTGATGAACTTATCTTTATAACTTGTAGTTCAAACATTTTGGTGAGCATGTGTGGGGTTTTTATACATAGAAATACACTAGAAAAAAAACCCCAAGACCCAGGAATAAAAATTAATGGAGCGAATTAAAAAAATTTTGATTTTCGTATTTGATGTACTCGTCTTCATAACTTGTAGTTAAACACTTTTGTGAGCATGTGTGGTTTTTTAAAACATAGAAACACAATAGAAAAAGAATCCACAAGACCCAGGAATCGAAATTGACAATAGAGCGAATTTAAAAAAATTTTATTTTTGTATTTTATGAACTTATCTATATAACTTGTAGCTTAAACATTTCTATGAGCATATATGGGTTTTTTAAACATAGAAATACACTAAAAAAATCTAGAAGACCCAGGAATTTAAATTCAATGACCGCAAATTTTCTTATTTCGGAATTTTATAGTTAACAGAATTATTATATTTATTTATAAGTATAACATTTTTCGAACTTGTGTGGAATTTTGAAGCCTAGAAATATACCACAAAGAGATTAAGGCAAGATCTACAAATCTTAATTGAAATTTGCTGTAATTCCAATTTCGATTCCTAGGTCTTGTCGACTTTTTTCTAGTGTATTTCTATGTTTCAAAACCCACACATGTTCAGAAAAATGCTTAAACTACAAGCTATAAAGATAAGTTCATAAAATACCAAAATCAAAATTTTTTTAATTCGCTTTATTGCTAATTTCGATTCCTGTGTCTTGTAGATTATTTTTCTAGTGTATTTCTATGTTTAAAAAACCCACAAATGCTCACAAAAATGTTTAACTAAAAGTTATGAAGAAAAGTTCACAAAATACTAAAATCAAAATTTTACAAATTCGCTGTATTGCCAATTTCGGTTCGCGGGTCTTGGGATTTTTTTTTCTAATGCAATTTTGTCACTAAAAAGTTTTCGTGTACCTCAAATAATTCTCCTACTATTTGCAAACGTGTTAAAAAAAATTTCCGAAAACAATGGTAAATTAAATAGGAATTATCTCTTAGAAAATGATAGATTCCAAATTAATTATACTTTTTTAGGATCCCAATACGCTACTTTTCCGCGTTGTAGCGATTTCGAATTCCAAAAGTATTTATTTTCGACCCACCCTATTGTATATTGTTAATTGGCAATGCAATATGTCGCGCTATAGCCCGCGTATAAAATTGCTAGTCGAAAAATAATATATATATATATCTCTGCGGGAAAGGTAGTGTAATTTTAGATTTTGTGCTTTGGTAATATTTTAAACCAAGCTTCATAATGTAGAGAGCTATTGACAAATTAGGACATATGATACAGTTGATCTCCCATTGTTTTTCTCAGTTGAGTTTTCCTGAGTTAAAAATATTGAATGTTGGTA
Organism: Andricus quercusramuli; assembly: GCA_932178445.1. Taxonomy (NCBI): domain Eukaryota; kingdom Metazoa; phylum Arthropoda; class Insecta; order Hymenoptera; family Cynipidae; genus Andricus; species Andricus quercusramuli. The sequence continues at coordinate 45,672 of CAKNXH010000630.1, read as the reverse complement.
AATGTTTGGTGTTCTGATTCGCTCCAAGGAAAACCCCTATAGTCTACGCATAACACATTCACACTGTAAAAGTGCTGCGACCCCACGCCACTGCTCATATACAGGGCGGGTTATTGATCCCTCTTTACTGGGGTTCTCCCACGGCACAAATATCAGCAAGATAATAATGAACGATAGATTTCTATTTTATAAAATTCCTATTTCATAAACTAAACTAATACAACTAAAGAAAATTATAGACAAGTGCCGTTTTGAATTGAAAAATTACGCAAACAAATCAATTCAATATATAGATTTAATTTTTAGAAAGATGTTTTTAAATTTGTCCTGTATATTTATTCAGACGGGATTTATTTGAAACAGACATGCCCAACTCGGGGAAATTCCCTTCGGGAATACATGTTCCACGTCCACCACTCTTTCTCCTAGAGAGCGAGAGATACGTAGGTAGAGAGGTAAGTTATAGAATTTAAATATAGTTATAAAATCTCAATCCTATTCAATTTCAATACATTCTGATATGTTGAATTAAATATTATATGTATTAAGTATAATATTTAAGATTAAAGTTAAGCCTACTACGTTGATATGTTTAAGTTTAGGACTTCAAGGTTTAAGTTCGCGTTTACAGTTTTCACCGTCCAAGTACCTGCATATTGTCTGGACATGTAATTTTGAGGCAGGATATATTTTTAAACTGCAGTCTGGTGCATCTTACGGTAGGAATGCTATAACAAAAGGAAAGTTTTACAGGTAAGGGAGGGTAACAAAAATGTTGAAAGTTTGAAAGAAGTTTTCGTTGCGATTAGTGGATAGCGCGATGAAATGTAATTATAACATTTTCATTCAAAATACATCAGTGATAAATAAGTATTTAAAATGGCGGAGCCATTCATGAAATATGAAAACACAAGTTCGTAACTTTGGTATAATAGTAGTGGTCCAGCATGTATTGTATATCATGAGATTCATGAATCCACCCAACTTATATACAGGGTGTCCACACCAGGGCTTACCGAAAATTATGCAACCCGTCTTACACGCCAATGCTATTCTTATGGCCGTGTATAGCGGGTTGCATACTTTTTGGTAAGCCCTGGCGTGGACACCCTGTATATGTGACCGTCCACGAAGAAAGTGACCTAGTGCGTCAAAGCTGGATTTTACAGGACGGGCGATCGTAGCAGAGTCCGCAAGCCAGCATTTGAGTAGTGGGGATGCGTCTACGAAAAGCACCCCCTCCACTTACCACTACATTTGAGGCACGAGCCATTAGAGTTCACAGACACGTCGCGTACAGCTGTAGTGGTAAGTGGTGGGGCTGGATTTCGTAGACCTCTCGTTCGGACTCCGCGTATGCTTATCATGCCTATGTTTGTAGCTCAATAACAGGAAAAGTAATAAACTTAAAAATGTCTGATTATTGGAAATTAAAGAGTAACTCATAAACTATCGATTGGCGTAAAAAACTTAAAATCGATTTTTTGCGCATTAGATCCCTTTCTTCGTGGACGATCACATATGGGGTCACATTTTTTTGTCGCCTATCTCATTCAAACTCCGCCAGATTGTAGTGCTAGTGGACCTCTTCAAATCCTGTAAAGGGACAGCACCTAGCACAACGGGTTGTCAAGATACAGGGGCCCGAATTTTCGACGATTCACCCCGACTGCTAACTTTCAATTGTACATAACTCCTGATACAGTTATCCACTTTTACTTTTCATGAGGGTTTTGAAACCGTATTTTAACAAGGTTTGCAATAAAAATAATCATTGAACGATAGAAAAATTATTTCACCTTGATTTTTCATTTTAAATAACATTTTTGAGATTTTCTCCCAATGCGGCATTTTTGATATTTTCTTATTAAGGCTAGAAAAAAGCTTGGTTTTTTCTCTTGAAAAAAATCGCAAAACGAAAACGGGATGAGAAGTATTGCTTGAGTTATAGGTCATAAGAGCGCGGTTGCCCATCGCAAACTAGCCACGGCGCTACTAGGCGTGCTACAGTGACTCAGTGGCTCTAATGTATGTATGTATGTATAACATTAAGCAATTTTCCTTTCAGGGTAGGCGTGACACTACCCGATTCGGGTAGTGTTTCTAGGTGGATAGTTTCTTGTAGTAAATAACTACAAGTGTGGGCTCACCACACACACGATGCCAACAGCACGCAGTCGTATTCTGGAATGGTCACCCATCCAAATACCAACCGCGCCCAACACTGCTTCACTTCATTGATCTAACGAGAACTGGTGTTTTCAGCGTGGTATTGCCGTTGGCCATATCTATTGGCGTATCTAATAAATCGATAAAAATTATGTTTCTGCTTACGCGTAACAACCCTCGTGAAAAGAAAGACCAACTTTAGATCACATTAAGACCAGTTTCAAACCACGTTTGGTCTTTTTCTGGTCTTTTACCTTTCAGCCTATACCTGCATCAATTTTAGGGCATTGAAATAGACACCACGCTCTCTGTTAAATAAGGAGAGCTGTCTGTATCAACAGACTAGCTATACCTGAAAGTCCCAAAGAACCTGGGATGATTTATTATTATTTACGAGATCTAGAAGGCTTCAACCAGTTGCCGTTATATTTATGGAACTCTGTCCCTCCCTCCATCTCGTCATCTCTTTCTGTTGAAACTTACAAGAAAGAGCGCCCCCTTTACAATCTATGACTCGTGATGAGCCTAATAATGATGGGATATTGGGGATTCAAACTGCCGGGACAAGAATGTACCTGCCTATACTGTGATCTAAAGCTGGTCTTTCTTTTCACGAGGGAACAATTTCATTTCATTGTGAATTTTATGTAGCTCGAGAATGATTTAGATATTTTCTTAATTGAAATTCCAAAATGGTTCCATTGTAGGAAAACGATGGTTAATAATAAAATCATAAACGATTTTGGTGGATGGTTCTGCTCCTCTGTTACATGTCGAGATGGTTTTTGATCATTCCTCTTGCTTCCCACGTTTTGGTGAGTTTTTTGGTGTTAATCTCTTTGCCTTTAACAATTTGGGCTGCTTTTTCATGTGAGTCTCCTCGCCTTCCACATGCCGGGGTGCTTTTTTATGTGAGTCCCCTTGCCTCTCACGTTTTGAGGTGCTTTTTGGTGTGAGTACACCAACGCGACTGAACATGGAAAAAGACCATGTGATGGAATTGGCGGCAGTTTGAAAACACTCGCCGCACGTGTCAGTTAACAGGCGCCGTCTCAGAATAAGATTTTGACTGATGCTGCTCTATACCAATAGGCTAAAAAAAATTTGCTTGAAACGGTAATATACCAATCCAAGAATTGTCTTGGATTGGTCTTCACCCAAGACAAAATCAAGACCAAATATTTTTTCCGGGGTGTATAGTTATCTTCAAAAACAAACTTAATAAATAGCCATAAGCTGCTGGCTTCCGATTTACTGTGTGAGTAGACTAAATTATTTTTCACTAGAGTAACCAGACGCCCTCTGCCTTGGCCGTTGCTTTTCTCTTTTATAGCAGGGTTATAATAAACATAGTTCTCACTCAGAAATCGAGGTAATGTCACGCATTTATTCGCCAATCAAGTTTCACCCAGGCAGATCATGGAATAATTGGTAAAACATTTCATTCGACTTTCATTTAAACTGAGCAGGTCGCTAACGCTACTTACATTCCAGTAGCACACTCTGAATGGCTCACAAACAGATTTCACAACACTTTGATTATTGATAATAACTCAGAGGAATGGTTAGCAGCTTGGCTAATAGATGTAGTAGTAGCACGCTTAGTCAAGAAATTTTCCAAGTTGCCATTCTATAAAGGGGCTTCCTTCCTTTTCCTGAACAAATCCTGCTTCCTACATGTATCCGGAGTCACCAGCGTCCCAGTTCGCTTCATATGCAATGAATGAGAACTCTGATTGTTTGACACAGCAGCTATGTTTTTGTTCATAAACTTCGACGACCCGATATTCACCAGCTGTGAATCGGCATTGTTAACAGGTGAACCGGCTGTGTTATTATTTTCCGTTTGAAGCCACCTATCGTTGCTCATATTCGTCGTCAAAGGCTTGCTGTGCTTGATTATTTCTTCCTGACTTATATTGTTCAAGTTCTCTAAAGTGTAGACGATATTATTAATACGTAGACCTGATCCGATAATGCGGGAATTGGGACCAAGTTTCCTGTATTTAGAAGCCGCTTGTCGTAATGCCTTGCGCTTTTGGACAGATTCCGGATCCAGGTCGTGTTCGACAAAAATATTCGTACTTATAAGTTTGGTGCGATTCATGCAGACTAGATCCTTTACCACTCCTGAAAAAAGAGACAGTAGAACTGTCCTTTTTTGTTTACTCTGTACTGCCCGAGGCGCCGTCGAATGATTCAATTCCAAACGACAGGTCCAATCTTAACTGGATCAAATTTTTCTCCTTATCGAACAGAAGCAAGGAGGCTTCTGATGGATCATCATGCATGCCAAGAAACAATTAATTGTTTTTTATATTTCGCTTCTCTAGCAGGTGGGCCTGCTTAGATAATTGTAGCTTGAGGACGGCGTTCTCCACTTCCATTGCACTAATCCTTGCTTCACAGTTCTGAGTCTTTGTAAACAACTCATCAACAATGTTTCTTTCTGCGGCGCTGATTTTCATCGACAGCTTTTCTTGGAGATAACTCAAAAGAGCTTCAATTTGTGACACAGAAGCCACTTTTGAAGCTAAGTAAGATACAGCACAGTAATTGAAACACACTCTTAACAATTATTGAAGAGAATGTTATGACGGAGAGAAGAGCGAATACAAATATGACCGTCTCGCTCGACAGCTCGAGCGAAAACCCTTTAAGAACTATCCATACATTCGATAATTAGAATTTTTTTAAATTCAGATATTTTTTTAATCGACTTTTCCCGCAAGATTCAGTCTACACAATTCTAGCCGCCAGGGTTCTAAGAGAAAATACAATTTTATTCAGTCTTTTGTTGATTATTTATTTATTTATGATTCACTGTTTATATAATGCTTACTATTTTTTTTATTATGTACTATGTATTATTTATTTATTTACATGAAACTGGACGGTGTTGCTAGTGGATGACCATTGGTCTGGCTTACAGGCCCATGGGGTTAGCCAAAAAAAAAGTTCAACTTCTGGCTAAACCTAGACCTTACATCATTCTAAAAAACGAAAAAAAAAATGAAAAAAAAAATGAAAAAAAAAACATTTCAAAATTCTGTTCAAAACGTACTTTTCTTTAAATTTAACATTGAAAATGACTTTCGCAGATATTTTTACAACCATATCCGTAATAAGCGCGTCAAAATACATCTTTATAGGGTAATCGGTACAAGATTAGTCACTCAAGGAATTTTTCCAGTTTAACAATTTGTAAAAAACACTATTAACGTCGAACGAAATTCTAAAATACACAGACAGATAATCAATTTTATAAACATTTAAATTTCAATAGTAAGTTAAGCGTTAAAAGTAGTAAATTATTCATGTTCAAAGAAATTAGCACTAATGAATTGTGATGAAATACAGTCATTGGCCACTTCGTTGGGTGCATCAGGTTATAGATTACTGATTTTGAAAGCACAGTGATTAGCCACTAAATTGTATAATAATTAGCCCGAGTCAAAAACCATTTTTGACATGATTTCCACTTATCACTCCTAATACAAAATGACAAACAATTGTATACATGTTTATAAAACGTTGAAACAATTTTGTATTCTTTTTTTTCACTCAGAGAAAAAGTTGTCTTGAATCAAGAGCATCGTCTTCTTCCCTGTTTTGTTTCGAATCATGTGACAATCTTTTTTACACAGACGGAATTCTTTGAGACAAATGAAAATCCTCTAAACCTTAAGTTCACGAGGAACTTTCATTTGTATCAAGGAACATCCTTGTGACAAAGAAGGAAATTTCTCTGAGTGTTTGTGTCACGAAGGAATAATAAGGAGTGGTATCACCCTATGTGTTTGGTGAGCAGAGGTGGGACAAGAGACGTCCAAGAATTCGTCATTGCTTGCTACGAATGAAAACTCGTATGCTGCCCCGTGCACATGCGCAGAGCTGTTTTCACATTCACGTGTTATACCCACTCCCCTATGTTATATTTTGACATGTCGATGCACGAGTGAAAATTAAATTAATACAATTAGACTACAGTTGCTTCAGACATCCTTGTGGGTCGTTCGTGAACCAGTCGATTTTTCGAAGTGGAATTTTATCGAGAAGGAAGAGGCGTGACACGTCAACAGCAAAGGTTTGAATATTCAAAAACAATTGAATGATAAAATAGAGGATCGGAATAATAACTTAGAATTTGCAAATTATTCTTTCATCGTAAACTGTATTGATGGAGTAGGGGTGAACACAAATGACTCACAAGGACGGCGGAGGTTGTGAAAATAACAAGGACGGCGGAGGGTTAATTATTCGGCACGGTCTATGCTCTATGGTTATGGAATTTTCCGCAACGTTAGCCCTGAACGAGCTGGAAAAGGGGTTAGAATTACGGGAAATTCCGTAACCATAGACAGTGCGTATTAATTCAGAAAATATTTTACACATAATAAGGGAAATATAATACAATTTCGATGTTTTAACTATCTGCGCAGATTTGGTTAATTTGACAGTTGTTAGTTTTTATAAACATATCTTCGTGTAAGTATTTTCGGTATTCTGAATGGTAAATAATTCTTAGATATAATTTTTGATGTCTTTGTTATTAGCGATTAATTAATGTTTAATTATTGAAGAGTAATTACAAAAAATATTTAAATATTATATTATTACAGTTTCATTCATACTATGTATAACGAAATTGACGCAGCGAAATATTTTCCAATACATGAGTTTGTATGTAATATTTTCCGCAGAATGAAATGGCGCATTAGTTTTTCCGAATCTCGAATATTTAAACCAGCCCTATGCATCGCCCTAACTCTTTTTTTTTCTTCTAGCATCCGGAGGAGCAGTGGTGTAGTCCTAAAAATGTAGGTGGCCCAGCGCTACCCCCCCCCCCCCCACC
>CAKNXH010000630.1:24123-38548 GCA_932178445.1 Andricus quercusramuli | reverse complement strand
CCCCCCCCCCCCCACACACACACACAGTGTGTATATATCAGAGCATATAGCCTACAAGGTGCCCACAAGTGCCCACAAAGGAAAATACAGACACACGTTTTATTATAACGTGTATTAGCGTTCACGTCTCTAGATTTTTATTTCCCAACATTAAAAATAATAAATTAAAAAAATAAACAATACAAAAATTAATTACTAACCCAAGTTTTTAATATTTTTTTAACATTTTTAGAACAATGATTATTAATTTCTAATTTGGAATTGGAAACGTTAGAAATTTAAAAAAATATATATGTAGAACGATTTTGCACAATTTAATTAGAAAAAAAAGAGTTGAATTGTATAATTTCTAATTTGAAGCGCTAAAAATGAAACAATTTTATTTTTAATTGAACAATCACGAAACTGAATGATTTCAGAAAAAAAATTTGAAAATAGGACAATTTCAAAAAGTTAAAAATTGAATATTTTAAGATTCGAAGTGTGGAAATCGGATCATTTAAAATTCAAAGGAATTGAATCTGTTTCATTTTTAATTTAAAGCGTTCAAAAGTGAATAATTGAAAATTGAAAACTTTATATTTGAATGATTTTGAATTCTAAGCGATAATTATTTGACAATTTGAAATTGAAAACTAAATTGAATCTTTCAAAATCAAAGGTTCTGAAATTTTTAATTGTTATTATCTAAGAAAATTATAATTCAATATTAAAGCTGATTGGACAAATTTTTCTAAAATCAAAAAATGAATTGAATTATTGTAGAAAAACGTTCAAAATAAATATTAATTTTTAATGGGAATCATTGAAAATAAAAAAATTTCTGCTCCATGCGCTGAAACTTAAACGAACGCAAACTTCATTTAAAACTGGAAAAATATTAGTCACCAAAAATTTTAATATTAAAACTTTTTTACTCTCAAGTCCTTTGGAATTTCAAATATTTTAAGTAAATTTAAATCACTTGAAAATTACTCATTTTTAAACTGTTAATTATTATACTTTCCAAAATTCAACCAATTTAATTTCAATTGCAAAACTGAAAATTATGAAATTGTAAAATTGAAAATTTAGCGTTCTACATGAAAATTCAGAACTCTAAAATTGCATCCACGTAAGATTAGCAAAATTATTTAATTGCTGAGATATCAATTTCAGTGAGTTTAATTTTTATCTAATTTGATTTTAAACACAATTTTTCATTTCTTATTTTCATATCGTTTTATTTTTAAGACTCCTTTTAGAAAAAACTTCTTTAATTCTTCAACTTTATCAATCGCATGCTTTTTAATTTAAAATGATTTATTTGTTTAAATCTTCAAATAAAAATCAGACATTTTGAGCTTTTTAATTTTAAATTACTTTATATTTACATCTAAAATTATTGTATTCGAAATTAACCCTAGAATACTAACCATACGTCTCCGGGACGTAGTATGAAGTTAAAATGGATAAAGGCCCCTTATGCCCTGAAGTGAGCGTTCCTCCCCTCCAGGTATGCTTCACTGAGATCCCCCTCAATCCATCGGTCGGGCTCCAGCCTTCAAGCAGGTCACACATGGTGACTACATTACCCTTTTTGAAAATATAGTGCGTTTTTGAGACGTATAGTTAGTAACTGACGTACATTTTTCTACATCTCTGCCATACCAAAAAGATAAAAAAAAAAGTAAAAGTGCCAATTTACTTGAAATAAATAAATAAAGTCAATATAGAGGCAATTTAAAAAAAAAGAATTAAAATTTATAAATACTTTATAATTATCCTTCATCATGACGGTTTCAAAGGTGAATTGAAATATTGATTTTACCTTAAAATTTTTTTTATGTTTTATAAATTTTTGAAATTTTGGAAAACTTTTGGAAAAAATGCGGAAAAGGATGTAACTAGAGAATACGTGGACCCTTGAATGTCATTCCGAACGAGGGGAACACGTGGGACCGTTTTAAAACACAAAGCGGCAATCTGCCTTCCACGCGAGCGGATGAAGGTTATTGTAGTTTACAAATTACTATTTATAAGTAATGTTAATATTTGAAATCTTGTGTTTTGGGTATATTCACTAAACTCTTAGCCTAATAATTAATATACAGCTCCTCATACTTGTAAAACTTAATTTCAGCAGGTTTTAATTATATGTACGTCTGTGAGACGTATATTTAGTAACAAGCAATTTTTATTATGGTTAGTATTCTAGGGTTAACTATCAAAGCGTTTAATATGAAATTTTGAAACATTCATTTATAAATTGACCTGACATTTTGAATATTTGAATTTTCATATACAATATTGTAAAATTAAAAAATCAAAGCAACAGGAACTATTAGCATCATTGTCAATCATGGTAATTTTCATATTCTATCTACTCCCCTATACATTCTTCTCCCTTTCCGATAAATACCTACTAAATCCTTAGTGGCATAACAGGACTAGAACCGAATGAGTTATGGTTTACCCCGAAAGGGATATGGTTTGATGGTATAATAATTAAAAAAAAATAATTTAAATAGCTCAATTGAGGAAAAAAGGTGGCCTAGCGCCGCTAGGCCTCCAAAATAGGTGGCCTAGCGCCGCTAGGCCCCGCTGGGCCTCGACTACACCACTGCGGAGGAGTATCGTTAGTAATCGATAAGAATACGCCGACAATAGGGGACAATGTCTAAAATCAAAAAGTAATGAATATATTCCTGAGATTATCCTGGCTTTTTCAGCGAAAAAGCATGGCCGAGATTTTGTCATGAACGTTCAAGCGGTTTGATAGCGCAATTGGCTAAGGCGCCGGCTAGGTACATTCGAGTTAGGTAGTTTAGGTAGGGTTCGAATCCCCAGCGAGTGCGATTTTTCAACGGGTTTAAGCGTGTGATTATATGTATAAAGGACCGTGCGTGAAATTGTGTTATTTAAAATATAAACTAAGTTCAGCAATAATACAAAAAACATTTTTTTGTTACATATCCTTGTAACGCTATTATGGAATTATTAAAAAACGATCACAGAACAAATTCACATCGTAACACTGTTACGCATGTGTCACAGCATTAATACAGAACAATGTTTCTCTGTAACCCTATTCCTAAATTGTTCTAAAAATCCTTTTTGAAATATAACGTTGGTGTCGTGGGTGTGGTGAGCCCACACTTGTAGTTCTTTACCACAAGAAACTATCCACCTAGAAACACTACCCGAATCGGGTAGTGTCACGCCTACCCCGAAAGGGAAATGGCTTAATGGTGTGCATACGCTGAAATTTTTTTTTCAGTATAGATATATCAATAAAACTTTGGGAACATGGAGATGGATACTTGTATTCCAATGAAGAAAATTGTTCATTCGATAAGCTACATATATGTGAACTATTTTTAACAGGTGCTTAAAAAAAGGATAATTTTAAAAAGGTAAAAAATCATGTCCAGTACAAATTAATTATGGCTATACTTCGCGCTCCATAATGTATTTACGACGCGCCGCGCGGTCGGTCTTTGTACTACCTTCACATTTCTGCACAAACATTTTAAAATTAAAGGTCGAAGGCATCGACAACTGTCATTTGGGGATTTTGAATTCTCTTTCATCAAAGCTTCTTCGGCTTTAACGACCACATTCTCATCACGTATTTCGTGCTTTGCACTCGATTCATTCTAACTTAGGAACTTTTATACATTGAGTTCAACTTTATCATATCAAATGTATATTATATTTATTTGTGTACCTCGGTCTGAGAGTGCTTATTCAGATATTGCAAATGAAGTACGAACTTTATTTTTTATGATTACTTTAATATTTGTACTCTTTTTTGTATGAGTTTTTCTTCTCTTGAGCTTTTTAATATGATGCCTTGTTTGGCTTAAAATTTTCATTTTCGTTTGTTTTCTTTGAATTCTGAGAGGAATCTTCAGTTTCCGACACTTAAAGTGTATACCAAAGGCAAATCTGATAGATGGATTCTTTTTTAAAATATCGTGCTCACAGACCGACACATAGACATACTATACGTTCTTAAAAACCTGTTTTTCGGGTTCAGAGTGTCTCAAAACGTGGAAATATGACAAAAACAGGAGGAGGGGGGGGGTCAAATTTTAGACAAATCTAATACCTTGTCTGATGATAATGTAAAAAAAATGTAATCGTTGGTTCTTTAAACGATGCAGAGTTTTTATTTAGCTATACAAACGTAGGTAATACTGAGGCGAGAAGAGCCTACGAGGACAAATTAGGTACCGAATTTTCTCTCAAAATGTCTGTTTTTTATTGCTGTTTATTTCAGAAATAACAAAAATAATGATATTGAATTTCTCGAGAACAAACAAAAAATTGAATAAAGCTCAGAAAGTAAAAATCAAAAGTTATTGACATCTCAACACTTGAATCCTCTTATTCTATGCTATTTAAAAATAAAAAAAGGTTATTGAAAATAACAGATATTTTCAAGCATAAGTTTGTCGTGCAGTTCATTTAATGAACTTTAATGTATTAAACGATTTATGGGGCAAGATTAGACTCTCTTGTCCTGCTTATGATAACCTTTCTATGGAGTTCGCAGACCAATTTTTCAAAATAGATATAGATTTAGAGGAGGGTTGTGTGAGAATTACGAAAGAAAAACTGACATTTGTGGCTAGAAGAGTCTATGGCTGCTATTTTCAATTCAGTTTTATAAAGAAAATTTAGTGTTGGAGCAGCTGCAATTGAATTTATTTATGAATGTTATATTTGAAGATTTCTTCAGCATAGTCAAGACGAAATTTTCATTTATATTGACACTGACAAGTTTCGGAAAACTTCTAAAATTTATACTTAGAATTATTTTTTTTTAAATTTGCACAAAAAATGCCTCTTAATTTAAAACAGTTAAAAATAGTTTATAATTTTCAAGAAATTGCAGAAATAGGTTATAAATTTCAAAATTTAAATAAATGTTAATTTAACAGTAGGTTTTAATAAAAAAAATCAAATTCGATTACACCTCGTCGTCTATCTCACATGGTAGAAAGATAGGTCCGACGCGTTTTGCAACCTCAAACTGTCAAGTGGTGACGTGAGATGGATGAAAACTATGTTTTTCGCGGACAGTTATTATAATATTTATAAAAGTGAGTGATTTCATGTTCAACAACTTCTTCATATTTCTGGTTATGAACAGCATAATGCGTCATTTTGGAAAGAATATGTAATTCCCACCTGAAGTGTTTTGCGGGGTGTTTTTTTTGTGCATACATAGTTGGAAAATAGTGATGTGCTTCTGGATACTTCTGTCTTCGGATGGTTTAAGCAAGCGAGAGACAGAAGTGATTCAGTATGCGGACCGATTATTCAAGAGAAAACTCTCATTTTAAACGAGATGCTCAACGGCCCGCAAACGTTTTAAGTACCCTAGTAGCAACGTCTGCCTTGTATGACAGAGGCCAGAGTCTGGCTCAGCATCTGCTCCCCCTAGTCGACCAGACTGGCGGGAGAAAAGATCAGAGCAGACGAAGAACAGAATCTGGTGAATAAAGGAACCAGATTCTGGTATTTAGTTTAAACACCTATTAATTAATGTAGAATATAAATAATGAAATTGAAAATCTAGCAATCGGAAATTTGAACGATTCACAAGTATGACCAAACATGCAAGCATGCAAGCTTATATACGACAACAGGTTATGTTTTTAATATTTCAGTGTGTCTCATCCTGGAATGTTGTGACGTCTACGCAGTATATTCTCCCAGAAAGGGCGGAAATATAGTGTAAAACTATCACAGAAACCTATTTAGCACCACTTTACGTTATTTTAATTTTGTCTGGTGTATATCATGACCAGTCTTGGCCAGGATCTGCTATATCAGACTCTGGTGCCAGAACAGCACGCCAAATCGGAACCAGCCGGGCGCCAGGCTGCAGACAGATTCTTCTTTTTCTGGCGTCAGGCTTGCGCCAGTCTGCAGTTATCTTGCTACCAGGGTATGTATGTGAGCAGGAAAAACATTTATTTTTACGTGGAATAACGTAATTAATTCCTCACTTCCATTAAATATTTAGTTTACCCTTGCCTCCATCTTAGAAAAACAATTTTTAACATCTTTTTTACCACGTAGGAAAATCCAACAAAAATAATTCACGCGCCCCTGGGCGGCGGAAACCCTATGTACGGTGGGTAGTACTCTGAGCGGAGCAGTTCCTTATACCTCTTAAGGGCCTTGGAAATCTTCTGTAAATTGAAGTTAGAGGATTCAGGCCAAACAGTGAAGCCATTTTGTCTGATATTTTGTATAAATAAGCTTAAGGGTATAGAGACTCTCGGTAAAGGCAGCTTTTACCGGAGAAAATTGTATTTTTCGTGTAACAATCGAAAGAAAAAAATGCGTTTTCTCAGCATCGTTGTAGTGAAGTGTTCTACTATTCAGCGAAGCCGGGAGCATATAAAACAGTTGCCGAGCTCAGATTTTTCTTTCGTCACTTACCGGCCACGCTGGAGTTTTCTTTGTGCGACACTAGCGGGCAAAGGGAAAACTACCGTCCGTTATGACTCAAGTCTGTATATAATGAAACGCCCACTATGACCAACATAGATTCATTCAGTGACGAACACACTGTATATGAAAACTAGGGGCCCCTACACAAATGAAGGGGTGAATTCCCAAAAGTTTGGGTGCGTGGAAGTGGTTGGGGGTGCATAATATCATGAAATGCAGGTTTTATGGGAAATAAAACTGTAGAAAATATTATATCAAGAGCAAATGTAGAGAAAAACTGTGTCTTATACCCTATTGAGAATTCCGACGTAGTATACGACATAGTATACTACGTCGTTTACTACGCCGTTCACTACGTTGTGAAAATGTTTACTTAGCCAATATAATTTGTTTATGATAAATTACGAAACTTCAATATTAGAGGGTTATTCAAGGATTAAGATAAAACCTTTTTTCTTCGTCCCCTAGCCGAAAGTACGTCTTCCCGGCCGCATTTCTGTCCGGGAGCAGTGGCTTTTGCGGTCTGCTAGAGCTAACGGGATCTCTGATTGGCTGCGAGATTTTTGTGGCTCGCTGACGCAGCAACCTGACGTAGCAGCGCTCAGTATTGTGTTATTGTGTACTTAGCCTCGGAAAAATATTTATTTTGACAGGTAAATGAAAAAAAGAGAGCGTCGGTGTGTTCAACCTCAAAAACGAGGAAGGCGTATTACGAAAAAATATATAATAAAAAATATGTGTTTTTGATACCCGCCCCGACCAGTAAAACCTCGGCTCCGCCTCGGCTTTGCAAAAGTCGGGCGGGCGGGCGACCGAATCCCATGCATCCGCTCAGCTGACTGAGAGCAGCAGCAGCGCTACGTAAGGTGTCCAGGAGCACGTGCTGAAGCAGGCCACAAAAGAAAAAGCATCCGAGCTAGCAGCCGACAACGCATTTTATTAAATAACATTAATTATTAAACGTACTTTCGGTTGGGGACGAAGACACACGGCCAGATATATTGGATGCCCTGGCCTTGGGTCGTAATATACTATTTTTTAATTGTATATATTCTCATAAGTAAAAACCATAGTTTGATGATATACAAAATTCCGACGTAATATTCGACGTAGTACACGACGTAGGATACAACGTAGTTATGACGTAGTGTACGGCGTAGTGTACGACGTAGTGTACGGCGTAGTGTACGACGTAGAAAACGACGTAGTAAACGGCGTCGTATACTACGGCGGATATTGGGATAGTATACGGCGTGGTAAACTACGTCGTATACTACGTGGCAAACTACGCCGTATACTACGTAGCAAACTACGTCGTATACTGCGTCGTATACTATCCCAATTTCCGGCGTAGTATACGTCGAACAGTGTCGAAAAATGGAAAAAATTCCAGCCACGCGGCATTTTTGACGATATCGCCTTGGAACTTCTTTTATCCTCTTCTATATGTTTCATATTTAGACGCCTCGGTGCGGAAATTCAAAATTCTATCAAGGTTTTTTTATACGAGAGCAAAGTCATGTGTGTCCATGAATATGCAGGCGAATGTCCAAAAAGTTCCGGGACACCCCAGTAAGTCCCAAGATATAACTATTTCTGAAGAGGTTAAGGTCATTCCTGCAGTAACTTTGAACGAGGAAATCAAAAGAGCCGCAAATTTTACGTACAAGCATGGGCTCGGGTTGTAGGTTTGACCTTGGTGGTTACGCAAAGGTCACTTTAACTTAAACAAGATCTGGATATTTTAGAGAAAAGATAAAATACCTTTCAATGACAATGAGGACATTCCTTCATCAGCTCGAAATGAGAAATTCAATAGTGACCTTGCTTTGACCTTGAACTGGTCCTTCAAGGTCATTTCAAGGTCAACTTTTTTTTCATAGAATCCTAATATTTTAATGTCGGAAATCGAAAGAGCGTAAGCTTTTATGTTAGAAAATGTACTTAAGACACAGGTCAGGTGTGACCTCAATCACCACTCAAGGTCAGATGCGATATTAATGGTCACTGAAAGATTATTTCAAACATTATTTCAACATTCTCGCTATCAGAATCACGCAAACCGTCTATCGACTCACAATCACTAGGCATACAAATTTGTCAATTCTATTTACATATTTCCGAAATTTAGTTGCAAAAATGAGATGGAAAAAAGTCAAAGCAGCGAACAGTAATATGACGCCTGATAAGGAAAACAAATGCATTTAGCGGAATAATGAAATAATGTTTGAAATAATCTTTCAATGACCATTAATGTCGCATCTGACCTTGAGTGGTTATTAAGGTCACACCTGACCTGTGTCTTAAGTACATTTTCTAACATAAAAGGTTTCGCTCTTTCGATTTCCGACATTAAAATATTAGGAAACTTTAAAAAAAAAAGTTGACCTTGAAATGATATTAAAGGACAAGTTCAAGGTCAAAGCAAGGTCACTATTGAATTTCTAATTTTGAGCTGATGAGTCTTCATTGTCATTGATAGGTATTTTATCTTATCTCTAAAATACCCAGACCTTGTTTAAGTTAAAGTGACCTTTGCGTAAACACCAAGGTCAAACCTACAACCTGAGCACATGTTTGTATGTAAAATTTCATGCTCAAGGCCAAAGCCAAGGTCTCCATTGGATTCCTCCTTCAAAGTTACTGCAGGAATGACCTTAAACTTTTCAGAACTTTTCTTCAAACTTTTCTTGGGACTTACTGGGGTGTCCCGGAACTTTTTGGACATTCGCCTGCATATTCATGGAAACACATGACTTTGCACTGGTATAAAAAAAACTTTGATAGAATTCCGAATTTCCGCACCGAGGCGTCTAAACATAAAAAATATAGAAGAGAATAAAAAACGTTCCAAGTCGATATCGTCAAAAATGACGCGTGGCTGAAATTTTTTCCATTTTTCGACACTGTGCGACGTCGCTTGCTACGTCGTATACTACGTAGTATACTACGTCGTATACATCGTCGTATACTACGTCGGAATTTTCAAGAGGGTAAGCAATTCGCCCCCAGATTCATGCATGTAATATTCACACCGAATCAGTGAAACTGTACAATTTCCGCAAACTTACTCCCAAAATACTACCTTGTACATTAAATGACAATAAACAAGCTCTCTGTATTAAGAGGCAGATTAAACAAAGATGCAAGATGCCAATAATATGTGCCGCCAAATTTCCTTCGAAAAATGAAAAATTTATTCGCTGACAGATTCTGCCTCTTGAGATAAAGAGACTGCCAGATTTTATGTGAATTCGGTTTATAGATCTACAATTGCAGTCTCCATTGGGGCGCAGTAAACTGATAAATCTTTTTGAAGTTACATATTATTATAATCATGCATTGTAAGACAAACTTTGCATGTTTGCACAACTAAGGGGCTGTCTGCAATAGACGGTTATAGAAGTCTAGCGCTCCGTTTTGTTGACCCTGAGAGCTTATGAAAAATGTTTCAAATTTTAATTTTTCAAACATATTTGAATGTGGAGTTTAATAGAACATCTTCTTTTCCACATTAAAACACTTTTAGCCTATCTCAAGTTGACGCGTCCCCGGGGTGGCGAATAGGGGAATGCTTGCTGGAAACAGAGGGTGGGGCTGAAATAAAATAGGCCCCGCAGACCGAACACACATGATCGGTGCCGACTGTTACCCACTGGGAGTGCTTCGAACCGGAAACGGGTATCAAGCTGCTTTGAGCGTGCTCTGCCGACGTCTAAGTTGCAGTCGGTTATCAGGAATCTAGCCACTTTGGGCCCTGATCATAAAGTGCGTGGTGGCTCCAGAGGTCGGAATCTGCAGTGCTCCGGCCGAGTCCGGTCCCTCCGTGTATTCCGGGACCGGTTGAACAAAGGCTGGGCCCCAGGGAACTGGGGTAGGACTACGGTCCGAGGGTATACCCGTTCCCAGCTTTTTCGGCCCGCCCCTCCACACACGAAGAGCTGGATCAAATTTTCATGGCAACCTTGAACGAAATAGAAACAGAAATAATAGGAGTTCAAGAAACGATGGAAAAGATGGACACGGACGTCAAGAAACCGGTGACAACGAAGGTCAACTTGATGGAGAAAGGCAAACACCACCGAATATTGAAGTTGCAGCCAAGATCCCGGAGGATACTTTGCGTCGGAAGGATTCTCGATATGACAAAGAACATGGAGACTAGACCCAACACTGACAAGCCTATCAAGTTCGGCTTACCCGTGGCTAGGGACGATATGGCACTTCGACTTCAATGCAGAATTGCTTTGAAGGAGGCAAGAAGAAAATTTGAAGCTTACAAAGGAGAGAAGAAGGCGCACACTCTCGTAGCAGGAGCACAACTACGCAATGACAAAAGTAGTGTCATAGAGAAGACACCTGGATCTCTGACCAAAAGAGAAAGACATGTGTCAAGCACGCCGAGCCCTGAGAGTGTAGAAACCTCGAAGCCTAATAAAAAAGCCCAGGTTGAGGGCACCACCTCAGGTTGGAATGAGGTCGTTCGCCGCAATAGAAAGGACAAGAGGGAACAGGCAAGCAACACGACAGAAATTGCCAAAAAGAAAGAAGAAAGAAAACCCAGGAAAGTCCGACCTGAAGCGGTAATAATTACACCAGTAGCCGGACGCAGCTTTGCAGAAGTGGTTAAAGACATTAGAGCAAACGTCAAGACGGATGAAATGGAGGTCGAATTCAGGGCAATCAAGAAAACCAGACAGGGAAATGTGTTGCTGGAACTGGGAGCGTTAGACGAAAATCGCGCAAAGTTCAGTGATGTGCTGCAGAAGGCCATCAAGAAAACTGTGGATGTCCGGCAGGTGGCGCCGCGTGTGCAGATCCAGATACGGGATCTAGACGTAGCAACTACCGCTGATGAAATAAAGGAGACACTGATACGTGTCCTAGGACAGGAAGCTATTATTAATGTGACGGTCAATATGACCAAGACGGAGTTCCGAGGTAGCTTAATGGCTTTCGTCGAACTAAAAGAAACAGATGCCATTAAGGCGAACTAGCTAGGCCAGATAAAAATTGGGTGGTTCAGCTGCAGGGTTCGTATTAGAATAAAAGCTAAACGTTGCTATCGCTGTCTTAAATATGGCCACAACGCGACGAAATGTAAGGGAGTAGACAGGAGAGGCCAGTGCTGGAAGTGTGGTGCGGAGGGCCACATAGCGGCGCAATGCAAAAATGTAGCCAAGTGCCCTATTTGTTCCACGAGAGGGGATGGCAAGCCAGTCGACCATATACTCGGGTCATCTAAGCGTGCTGTCTATAGAGAGTCCGAAATAGAGTGCAATAAAAGATCGGGATGACGTTAGTGCCTCAAGGAAACTTGAACCGCTGTAAGCTAGCTCAATCACTAATGTATCAGCTGGTAATAGACAAGGGTGCTGACATTTTTATAATCAGCCAACAATACGAAAAAAAAGGCTCTGGCTCGTTTCAGGATACGAGCGGTACAGCAGCGATCTGGTTAATTAACAGCACCCTGTTTTCGGTCCATAATCACGGCGGAGGTGATGGATTCGTGTGGGCGACAAGCGGCACGGTCACAAATATTAGTTCCTGTCTCTCACCAAATGAGGGAATAACGGTCTTTCGCGGAAAGCTGGGAGAAATTGAAGACCTGTGCCGTAGCCTGGACGGAGAAATCATACTGGCAGGCGACTTCAATGCTAAGTCATGTGAGTGGGGGATATCATGGACTGACAGAAGGGGTCGGGAAGTCACTGACATGGCAGCAAGGCTTGACCTGATCATCCTCAACACCGGAAAATCGACGACCTTCAGAAGACAGGTTATCGAGAGACGATACTTGACCCTACCATGGCTTCACCAGGAGCAGCGCATGGGTTCAAAAACTGGAGAGTACTGGAAGATTACACAGAAAGTAATCACCAGTACATCAATTTCCAGATGGGGTGCGAAAACCAGAGGCCAAGCATCTGTAAGTCGCAAAAGAGTAGGAGTGGCTGGAACGTGGCTAAACTAGCTACTACCAAACTTCTTGGCTTGATTGCTGAAAAGGGAGGTAGTATGCTAGAAGAGCTAAAGTGCACCACCGTCTTAAAAAATGACCCAGAGAGCCTTGTGGAGAACACAATGCTTCTAATAAGGAAAGGGTGTGATGCCTTAATGCCGAAAAAAACTGGGAAGCTCCACAAACCCCCGGCATACTGGTGGAACGAAGAAATAGCCAAGCTAAAAAAGAGGTGTTTCCAGCTCAAGCGGAAAGTGCCCCGTGCCAGAAAAAAAGGTAAGCAAGCCTCTCAGGCGAACAAGGAATATCTGCTCGCCAAAAAGGTACTAAACCGTGCCATTAACGCTAGTAAGCGTTCGCTGATGAGAAACTCGCTTTCTCGGTACAGATCAACAAAACCGCTGACAAATCTGAAACTATGGTGTACATGCTATCGAGGCTCATGCCAAACATAACTGAATCGAGAAGCTGCAAGAGAAGAGTTCTGATGAGCGTCATCCACTCTATTATGCTCTACGGTGCACTGAGAGTGGCGTGTGCATATACGTCGGTCTCTGGACCAGCGGTGCTGGTCATTACCGGAACCATACCCATCGACCTACTGGCAGCCGAAAGGAAGAGGATCTTCGAGACTAAAAAACTAGAAGCTGGGAAGGACGCAATTAGGGAAGAAAGGCAACAACCTTGAAAAAGTGGAAAGAACAATGGGATGCAGAAACGAGTGGTAGGTGGACTGCTAGAATCGTAGGCGATCTGTTGAGGTGGGTCAGCAGGACACATGGCGAGGTAAATTTCTACTTCACCCAGTTCCTGTCTGGCCATGGTCACTTGAAAAAATACCTACATCACAGAACAAAAAAGTATTTACCAGAATGCGACTACTGTGCAAACGAGTTCGACAATGCGGAGCATACCTTTTTTTGGATACGAGAGATGGCAGATAGAGAGGCAGGGACAACATAGGGGAGTTAATATTGACCACGCAGAAGAACTGAGAAAGTGCGAACAGATACGTCATAATGGTATTACGGCAGAAACAGAGGGATGAGCAACGAAGAGACCGAGCGAGCAGCAACATCAACAACAGGTGAGCTAACAAACCGAAAAAAAGGGGTTTGGGTTGCGCTGCAGATTATGAGAAAGCCCGGTAAAACAGTCTGTCGGGGTTATCAAGATACATGAAAATGTCCAAGGTGGCAACACAAGGTGGAAGCCGAAGCACGGCTTAATGGCCTCTGGCCTGGGACTCGGAAGTAATGCGATAAGCGATTTCGGAGTCCTGGGTTGCAATGGAAAAGGATTTGAGGTTCAGTGGGTGGGTGCTGTTTCAGTAAGTCCCACACTCACCTTCGTTACTTGTGGACTACGCGCCCATGTGTGCATGTTACGTGTATAAGTATCAAATATATATGCGTGAGATGTGTATATTGGGCTCGTGGTCCCCAAGGATCGAGTGTGGCTGGTGCATGAGCATTTTTCCGTTTTTACTTCTTTAAAAAAAAAAAAAAAAACTAGCCATGGAAATGTTCACCGTACTAGACGTCCGGTAACTTATACCAGATGTCTTGTAATTCTAACTAGACATAGCCCCTAATTAAGACTGCAACTGTAGGTCTACAAACCGAAATCATCCGAAATCTGGCAGTCTCCTCAGCTCAAGAAGCAGAATCTGTTGGCTAACTAATCTGTTATTTTTCAGAGGAAATTGGGCGACACGTATTACTGAAATCTCGCATGTTTGTATAATCTACCTGTTTATAAAGAGAGCTTGTGGTTCTCGGCACGGTTTCGCAACGGTTGTTGCGAAAAGTGCGAGAACTCTGGGTGTTTGTCGCACCACAAAGCATACATCCGCGCCGAGTAACCTTTCGCTGAGGGACTATACTTCCGACTAGTTCAGTGTCCTATATATATATATATATATTCGGTTTCGATTCCTTTGGAATAGAACCGAAGGGCTTATGACAAAGCCACCGAACGCGTCCTCGGGTTGCGGATAGAGGGTGC
>CAKNXH010000630.1:281-16547 GCA_932178445.1 Andricus quercusramuli | reverse complement strand
TATTGTACCTAACCTAATGACAGGCGACCTCCAAAAAAAATAAAAAAATTTAACATTAATAATTCTGCAGGAAATAAAAATTTACAAAAATAAATATTATGAATGGATTCCAATTCACTTTTGAAATTATTTGAACTTTATCCCAACCTCGTAGGATGTATAGAAACAAAGTTAGATGCGATTTTATTTCAGATCTTTTCATTACCTCTACAGGTGCGAATTTTATTAGATTTTGATTTCAAATCATATTACTGTTTTCAGAGAGCTTCAAAGAAGCACTATGCAAATTTTGACTCCTTTATGTCCTTTCCCTGTGAAGCTGTGGCAAGTTAAAAAGACTGTTTAAACAATGATGTCTAATTACATAAAAATAATTCAATTTTCATCTACTTTGTACGAAAATATATCATTTAGTAAGCATAGAACGCTTTTGTGTTAAACGTTTCATAATAAAGAAAATTCCTTTCGAGATACAGGACTATTAATTAAAAATCGTTTTTCGCTCGTAAATTAAAACCCTCCTATCTTTAAAATTATTAACTTTAGAGAGATAGTGTCCATTATGAAAATTGTTCGTTGGAACTCATATTTTCGATTTTACCAAAACATTGTTCAAATAAAACAATATTACTCAGCACAGAAGGGAGATTAATTTTTGTCGATTATTTTACATATTATCGCTTTTTTTGCAAAAACTATTGATTTCATCGAATAAGCGTCAGGAGAACTTTTATTCCTCTCCTTTCCGTCTACAAAAATGCAAAAAAAATTTCTCAAAATATTGAACGGTAATGTAATAATTAATTGATTATGAAAATTTAATTAATCGCTTATATCTCGAGAACGCCATAAATGCCAGAGGGGTATCACGCAGATTCGGAATCAGGAGATCATTCTGAACAAGAATCATTAACAATATTGCATGTCAAACGCGAATCCGACGGAAGTGGGTATGGCGTCCGGACTAGTAAGCGGGGGCCACCGCAACCGTAACAGCGGCCCT
Source organism: Andricus quercusramuli (assembly GCA_932178445.1). NCBI lineage: Eukaryota > Metazoa > Arthropoda > Insecta > Hymenoptera > Cynipidae > Andricus > Andricus quercusramuli. Next base: position 15,544 of record CAKNXH010000630.1, on the reverse strand, counting down.
GGTCACCCCTTATTGCCCCTTATTGGCACCCCTTCGCGCTTGGCTACTTTCGCATTGTAGATTTCATTCTTGTAGATGTATTATGGATCTGGTGAAAACCTGAGTCGTTTCAAGAGCCTTAAGCCATTATCATTTGTAATTATCTCTTGTATATAATTTTCTGATGACCTTACCGTCATTTTTATTTCTCCGAATTATAATCTAATATAATTTTTGTAGTACCGAATTTATTTTTCCGGAATACTATGCGACATAATTTTTATTTTTGCGAATAAGCACATAACCTAACATATATTTGAACGAGACATTAACTGTCATAATTCGAACCAGCCAATCAGAATGCTATACGTTGTTTCCGGCCGAACGAATTTTCAGACTAGATAGAGTTATGAATTCAAAATTATTTTGAAATAATTTTTTTCTGAAAAAAGATCTCCTTTCGCTCCGCTCGGAACTGAACCACATAACTTCCGATTACCGTTCGGATGCTTTCCCATTAAGCTACTAGAGAGATCGAAAGAAGAAATTTTTTTCAGAAAATGCACGCATCATTTCGCTAGGTGGTGCGAATCAAATTTTTTTAAAAATCTGTTTTATAATCAGAGAATAACAAACAAATTTTCCAGTCTTTTCAGACTGGACGGAGTTATGAATTAAGAATTATTTTTAATTCATTTTTTTCTGAAAAAAGATCTTCTCCTTTCGCTTCACTGCGAACCAAACCATAGATCCTCCGATTGCCGGTCGAAGGCTTTCCCATTAAAGTACTGGAGAGATCGAGAGAAGAAACTTTTTTCAGAAAATGCACGCATTATTTTGCTAGGTGGTACAAATCAAATTTGTCAAGGAATCTGTATTATCATCAGAGAATAATAGAAAAATTGTAACGTCTTTTCAGACTAGATGGAGTTATGAATTAAAAATTATTTTGAATTTATTTTTTTCTGAAAAAAAATCTTCTCCTTCTGCTCCGCTGAGAATCGAACCACAGAACTTCCGATTACCGTTCGGATTCTTTCCCATTAAGCTACTAGAGAGATCGAGAGAAGAAACATTTTTCAGAAAATACACGCATTATTTTGCTAGGTGGTACAAATCAAATTTGTCAAGGAATCTGCATTATCATCAGAGAATAACAGAAAATTTGTTACGTCTTTTCAGAGTAGATGGAGTTATGAATTAAAAATTATTTTTAATTAATTTTTCATTGAAAAAAGATCTTCTACTTTCGCTCCGCTGGGAATCGAACCACTGTCGAACACAAGCGCTGCGCTCGAGAAAATCTAGCATTTCAATACATCATGTACATCCGACAGAAAAATGTTGATTTTTGGTGAAATCAATGTACAGGACTTTGATCTCCTTATGTCTATTTTTTATGAAATGAGGATTATGACTTATGACAGATAATATTTCGTTCAATTGAATTTTTAGGTTATGTGTTTATTCGGAAGAATAAAAATTATGTCACATAGTAATTCGGAAGAATAGAAATTATGGTAGCATCTCCTGAAAACATACTATATGCAGGATTCAAACGTTCACGAAAATACAGCAAAGCTTATGATTTGGATTGAAGCCAAGTCTTATCTAGACGTTCTAGTCCGAAAGATCTGATCTGGCCCAAGCCTGACACAAGTTCGGTCTGGAAGGTCTGGTCTGGCCCAGGACTCGCACTGATCAGCGAGCCAAAGAAGAAAAAATCTGTTCTGTCTGGAAGGTCTGCTCTGACCCAGGACTGGCACTGACTATCTTTCTTATTACCTTAGCAGTCTGAAAGTAAAGGGAGTCTAGCCAGATGCGGATCAGCCTTCAAATATTGGCCAATCAAGCAATAACTAGTGACTAGCCGGCTAATAAATAGCAGCTTACCATACGGTCTGCCAAAAAAAACGTTATACTTATGGCTAACCCCAGGCCAGACTATCTGGTCAGCATCAAGACTGGAAAACAGACGGAATGATCTGGACCAAGCCAGCGCCAGAAAAGTTTTCTTCACGGGTATTATTATTATTATCATTCATAAAAATTAATTAAACAAATAATTACCAGAATCGAATTTTTATTTCACTGATTTTTTTGCGCCCTTAGTTTGTATATAATATTTATTTTTGTTCAATAAACACAATATCTCAATTATCATAGTAATACATATATTCGTCATATTTTTCTGTTGAAAGTTAATTTTATAGATTAATTTTCAATTTCCACTTCCTTTCAAATGTACTTTCCACTGTCTGTTTACTTTAGGGAAGTAAATGAAAAAAAAAATTAAACTTCGCTAAACTAAAGTTTAAAATAGCCTCATCAAGCTGTTACCAATATGTCGAAGCGTACCCAAGGCTAATATCGGCTCGTCTAGTAGCATTCGAACTTCTATCTTTTGTAAACGCATGGGAAATAAGAGAAGAAAGACTGCGGTCAACACACGACCAACCGACTTTCGTCTTGGGCACGCTTCCACATTCTTCATGATAATTCGAGAAACAGCAAATATTTCATTATGTTCTTTGTCTCATTTTAAAGAGAAGATCCTAAACTTTAATTTCGCGAATTTTGAATGGTTTCCATACACTTTCCTAAAACATGCAGAAAGTGGAAGTTGGGAATTACAAAAAGCTTTCCAACAGTTTTTTTAAAATGTTTCTAACTTACTTAGATGCCATCTTTGCTGGATTTTTGAAAGATATCGTTTTTAATTGACCCAAACATCATTTTTGTAAAGAAGATTTTCTAGTTGACATTAGAGTCAATAATATTTCTTTTTTTTTTTTTAAATGATGTTAATGTTTTTTGTCTACTTGGTCTAAAATCAATATTCATAAAATATTGATAATTAATTTTTTAGTTTTGAAAAAAATCTCTCTACCTCCACTGGGATTCGAACACCAGAACTTTCAGATTTCCGGTCTGATGCTTTAACCAATTAAGCTACAGAGACACGAGAAGATTTTCTTCAAAAGTGGAGGTAGAGAGATTTTTTTCAAAACTAAAAAATTAATTATCAATATTTTATGAATATTGATTTTAGACCAAGTAGACAAAAAACATTAACATCATATAAAAAATTAATATTTCACTGGTCAACAACCTTAACATCAGAAATAATATTTCTTTTTGTTCGGAAATTAATTTTTTTATAATTAATTGCAGAACAAAAATAAATATTATCGAACCTAATGTCAATTAAAAAATCTTCTTTACAATTCTTACTAACTTAGTTCCTGGCTGAGATAATCACGAAAAAAGGAAGGCATGTTTTTAATATGATTTTGTATAGTGGACTAAGAATTATGGCCGTACTGCATACGTTTGACAATTATTTTCATGTTGGAAAACATTATACTAGATATAAAATAGGATAAGAACATAATTTTTTGGCACCCCCCTCCCCCCAATTGTTGCGCACTCCTCTGATGCCATAGATAACACCTTTTTTCAGCATGTTTTACCTCAAATAATTTAATTCTACTATCATTTTTACATATAATGCATATATAATTATCATTCAGTGCAGTGAAGTACACTCCAGGTCCCAGAAAAGCCGGTTCGGTTTTGTAATCCCTAGAACTGCTGGCCCACGCAGCTTCTCAGAGGATAGGGCGTAAGACGATTGCGATTCTCGCCTAAATTTATTTATGTATTATAATTTATTTATATATTTATTAAATCTCGCCGATTTATTGAAAATAATTTCCAAATTAAGAAATAAGGGGAATATCGCTTATTTCCCGTTTGGCAACTAACTTCACTCGTTGCAAATACCCTTTGTGTTAACGGATGACAAGGTTATGCAATATAAATTTTATCATTTCAAAGAATATTTTTAGTCTGGATTAACCTACAAATCAAGTGCTTTACTAGTAAGAAGTACATGATTCTATTAATATTTTATTGAGAAAATCATCTCCAAAACATGCTTCATTTAATAATAAACTTGTGTTACCGGATGACAACGAATCGATAGACGATCTTCTTTCGGGATTCTAAATCAGTCATTTTGGTAAAATGAACTAATAAAGACACTTTAGATGTAATTACATTTTTACGTCTTAAATTATATTCGATAATCTTCAATTATCAATCAATTCCAACTAAAAATTAAACTATTAAGCCATAGAATTATTGAAAAACTGTTTTCTTGACAGACGACACAAAAATTCGGAGACATTAAAAAGCGATTATAACTGTGAAACTATAATCGAAAATCAGAAAAAAGTTTTATTTTGTAATTCTGCAAATAATTCTGACAAATACGGATATTTGACAATTATATCTTATGCCTTATTTTGAAATATATAACGCTATAAATTTGAAAAAAGGTAGGCGCAGAGTCATGTTATGACTCAAATTCATATTTAATCAAAATTATTCTGATACGGAGTAAGTAATAAGAAGTGACACATTGAATTGAGAAAATTATTCCTTCAAAAACAAGCGCTTAATATTCCAGTGTCATGATATTGTAAAAAAAGGATAAATTTCCGAAAGTGTCGGACCTCCGCAACTTTCGGAATCTACCTATTTTGACACGCTAATTACAAATAGTATAATGAAAATTGGTGAAAATTTAATCTTCATGACTTTTGGGCCTGGTTTGGAGCAGTAAAGTAGGTCGTTCTTGGTGGTGGGGTATTTTATCGGCCTGGGCCCATAAAGTGCACTTTATTGTCCGCGGAAAATGTGCGTACATGCGCGGTCGATAATTCAATCCACGCACACAGATCTGTGTGGTACTTGTCTTTTAAATGTCCCTGAAACCTAGGCTTTGGACCCACTCCGTCGGCTTGCAGGTTCGATTCCCGCCTCGCACATTGGAAGAGCCTCGGTGGACCATGCGGTGAACACTTGCCTAGCAAGGGAGTCGTTCATCTCCGAAGAGTCGTAGGACCGGTACCTCTAGAGAAAAAGGTTCTCTAAGTACTTAAGGCTGTTGCTCTTGGTGGTTCGGAACCCACCTTAAACTGTAGGTACCCCTCCCACCACCAAGAAAGTGCTTGGGGGTGTGTGTAAAGGAATAGGGAAGAGATACAAGAAAAGTGTAAACCCTTAGGGGACACATTAGAAACTTCCATTCCATAAAATATTATGTGTACCGAGGCAGCTAATCTTTTTACTGCGGAGCGTGAGTTTATAAAAACAAGTCGCAACCGAGGCGAACTTTGCTGCCTTGGTGCACAATTTACTATGAAAGAAAAAGTGAAGATATTTTGAAAAGTATTTTTGATGGATAAAACCATTAACGTTGGTCAAGGAATGCGGGTTAACAAACTCATTCTTTCTATTAGGACCCCAAAAAGAGAGGATGTGAATGTTAATACAATATAAAATGTGCACCTCGAAGAGATATGCAATTTTTGTCTAAAATATTATTCGAAATTGCCATTTTGTACGTAAATAAATAGAAAAAACGTGATCTTATGAGTTTTTGATTGTTTTTGCCATAAAAATAAATTTTTTCCCCAAATTTCATTATCATATTCGTAATCAGGTCCGACGTTTTTGGAACTATACACCCTAAAAAAGATATCCCAAAATTTCAGGGTTGCTTTTAAATTGTTTAATTCTGTGCATTTATCGATCTAGAAAAAGCATTCGACACGGTAAATAGAAGTAAATTTTAGGAAGTCCTTAAAGAGTATGGAGTGAATGGAGGGCTCCTACAAGCAATAAAAACAATATACACAGGTAGTAAAGCGAGTGTAAGGGTAAATGGGGGAAAAAGTGAATGGTTCGATATTATGCAAGGCGTGAAACAAGGATGCGTTATGTCCTCGTGGCTATTTATCATATTCATGGATAAGTGTCTTAGAACTGCCCTCTTCGACGAAAAAGGTGTAGATCTCGAAACCGTCAAGGTACGTGGGTTGGCTTTCGCAGATGACAAGATTGTTATGGCAGAATCAGTCTAAGACTTGCAAAGAATGTTGAATAAACTTAATACAAGCATGAAGAACATGGAGCTCAAAATTAACGTGAATAAAACGAAAGTCATGGTGTTTGAGGGAAAAAGTGAGAAAACAATATGCAACATAGTCCTAAATGATGAGAAATTAGAACAAGTTGACAAGTACGTATATCTAGGTAGTCTATTCACTAACGACGGAAAAATAGATGAGGAACTAGATAGGCGCATAAATAAGGGTAAGCAGGTTATCGGTAGAGCAGGGTCCATCCTCACAAATAAAAACATATCAAAAAAAGCTAAAATGGCCATACATAACTCTATTTTCGTACCGACTGTACTATACGGTAGCGAGACATGGACCTGTCAAGAAAAGGACAGGAGTAAAATCAACGCAATCGGCATGAAACCTCTGCGCATAATATGCGGGAAAACACTGATGGACAAAGTACGAAACGAGACAATCCTCAAAGAATGTGGTACAGGGGAGACACTAGTTGACATATGGGAAAGGAATCAGCTAAGGTGGTTCGGACATCTTGAAAGAATGAAAGATGAACGACTGACCAAGCAAGTGTATAAAGGTCAAGTAAATGGCAGAATGCCCAGAGGTAGACCGCCGAAAGAATGGTTAGAATCTGTGAATGAGACACTAATACGAAGAGACATAAGAAGCCATAGAAATACAAAAGCCTGCATGAAAAAATGCATGGACGTGAATGAAGCTAGAGTAGTATGCCAGGACAGAAATATGTGGCGACAAATAGTTTATAAACAGAGTGACAATAGAGTGAATGATGCCTGAAACAAAGACCTTGAATACTAATGGGCCCAAGTGGGGAACCATACATAATAATTTTGTGAGGCTCCTCACTTGGGGTGATCGCTAGAGAGATTGATCAGCGACCTGGGTCGGAGCAGCGTTGCGGAGTGAACGCGTCATTTATATAAATAACACGAGAACTCCAGATCAATCTAAAACATCTATACATAACACTTACATACCCATCCACCCTATACCCATATACCGATCAACCTCATACCTATATACCTATTTCACTACTTTCCAACCGAGCAAGTCACGCCTACCCCGGAAGGGAAAAGGCTTAATGGTATAATATAAATGAATGAACCCAATAGGAAATTACAGACTTGGACCGATGCTTACAACTGGCGCGGTGGCGCGCCAAGAGCATTGTTCCAACACTTGGCTATCAGTGGCAGATCAGTATCGACCCAGTATGGATTCTGTGCAGTATTAAACAAAAATCAGCCCTGGTTCTATGGGGCTAATGCCAACTTCAAGCCCAATGGTGACACGACAATGGCACAGTCTAGGACACAGAACTGACTATAACAAATAGTAAACCACTGTCTCAGGATATGCGCCGGATCTTAGCAGGGTATTGGCACGATACTGGTGTGGTACAGTCTACATAAAACGGCAAACCATGTCTCACGATCTTCTGCCGGACCTGGGCGGAGTAATGGCACAATACTGGTGTCGTACAAATTTTAACAAATGGTGAACTGTTGTACCAAGGTTTTTCGCTGAATCTCGGCGGAGTACTGGCATGGTACTAGTGTGGTGCAGACTATAAGCAACGGCAAACTATTGTTTCGCGATTTTGTCCCAGGCCTGGGCGGAGTAATGGCGCGATATCTGGTGTCGTACACATTTTAACAAAAGGAGAACTGTTGTCCGATGTTCTTTGCCGGATCTCGGCGGAGTACTGGCATGACACTGGCGTAGTAAAGACTATAAAAACGGCAAACTATTGTCTCACGACTTTTTGCCGGATCTCGGAGAAGTACTGGCATGATACTGGTGTCGTACAAATTTCAACATATGGTGAACTGTTGTCCCATGCCTTTTCGCCGGATCTCGGCGGAGTACTGGCATGGTACTGACGTGAAACAGACTATAACAAACGGCACAAATAATAAATTGCCGACTTCACTTTTCAGTCCGTAAAAAGTAGAGATTTAGCCCCGCTTCATAGGCATCGAAAGGGGCTGAAATCATGCATGTGTCATGAAAAATAATTAAAATAACACTAATTGTTAAAGAATACATGTTATTTCAAATGTGTGGAACGTTTTTACTTTTTTAATGCTTTTCAGGAATTTAGACATATATTTTTTTAATATGTTACAGCAAACAATTTTTCGAGATGAACTTTTTTGTCATTTAGAATGTTAGCGTCTTCAAAATGAAAATGCCGTTTATTTTCTTGTCAAAAATTTAAATTATGTAAGAATATGTATTCAGTTTATGTATTTTACAAATTGAACTTATTTCAATTTAAACAAATTTGTTTTCAATCCGCTAAAATGCCTCATCATGTCTGAATGCAAAGCTAGAAATCGCGAAGGCCATTAGTGCAGTGGCTATACTGGTAGTCTCTACTGAACATCATTATCATTTCTGCCTCATGCCAGTACATCGCCAATACTGGTGCCCAGTACTCCTCCAGCTTTTTTGACAGTACTTATTTGCCGTGCTGTGCTGATACGTACTTCCAGTACTTCACTAGTACTGATACCCACGACTGCCCCAGTATTAAATCACAGTACTTATAGTCAATACTGCGCCAATACTGATTGTATTATAGACAAGTACAGTATATTAGCACAGCCCTGAAGTTGGCAATCAGTAGTAAACAGCGTTATCATCCCAAGACTACGCCACATCGACGCCAGTATTGGCTACCAGCACCACGCCAATGCTGTCGAACTCTGGCCAGTACTGACCCAATGCTGTGCCAGATGTAAATTTACCATTTGGAATTGGAAATGATCAGATGTTGAACGCCTCAAAGTAAACATTTTTCGAACATATAGCATTTGTATTGACTTTTAAATTCGAGTGATCGAATTTGGACTGTTTTATGTAACACTATTAAGTAATGCCAAGCCTCGAATTGTAAATGTGAAGAGAATGAAAGTATATTTGTTATTTTTAACTTATATTATTAGATAGAGATGAAAAATATTAAGAGAACTAGTGAAATACATGTAATAATGAGCAGAATTTTTTTCTATTATTGCCTCACTCTCCCTAAATTCAGATATCAAATGTATGAATTAATTTATTATTAATATAGATGTCTGTTTATACCATTTTTTATGATGCATGATTTTTACTGTCATGAAATAATAAAAATTCATTCATATATATATATATATATATATATATATATATATATATATATTGAATAAGTGATGTTAAAGAAATTTTTTAAAAATTGTATTAGAAGATAAGCAGTCATTAATAAAATCATTCTTCATTTTGAATTTTTCACGCGAACAAGCATTTTTTCTCTGTTAAAGCATACTATAATTGATGAAATTTCGATTTCTGAAAGCATAATTAAACATCATTTTTTAAAACTTCTGTTTATTCGTCCTTACAATTATGTATAATAAACATCTGTGAATTATCCATCAGTGGAAAATACAACAAATTCGGGAAATTGAATTTTTTTTTCAAATTGAATTGAAAAAATACTTACCAGAACTGGACATACGTGTTTTTTGGCTGTTTTAATTCGTATATTTTTAAATGGAAGGTTATTAGGTACTAGGAGACTTATTTTCGCCTGCAGTAAGATTGTTTTCTAGCCGATTTCGAAAAAAATCATATTAGAAATTATCCAGCATTTCATATGGATTGGAAGAGAAAATCCTTCAACGGCACGATCGTAGCCTATCGGTAACGATCTTGACTGTTAGGCGGAAGCTTAGGAGTTCAAATCTCACCCCATAAATTTTTTACAACTTTGTTCCGGTGTTTATTTATTCAAAAGCCTATTAATTCATTTACTTTCCTTATATAATCAATTAACACTTCGGAAATAATAAATATTTAATAAAATTGTTTAACAAAGAACTCCCTTTTTCGTAATAATCTAAGTTTATGATCTAAAAGCTTTTATAAAATAAATAAAGTTGAATAATGAGTACCAAATTATTAAATATTTATTATTTGCATGGTGTCAATTAACTCTCTAAGGAAAGTAAATAAATGTGCTTTAAAATTAATAAAAAGTAAATTAAAACAAGTTAAAAAAAAAAAAAATTGGCCCAAAAACGCATCTTACTGCTTGGGAAAATAAATCTTCTAGTAAAAAACCTTTACTAAAAAAAATATGGAACGAAATAAAAACGACATCTGGGAAGCATTTTTTTTCAATCATATACATTATATAATACACAAACCGATAGGAAAATTCAACTGCGTCTGCGCACGTAAGCATTGTCAGCTCTTGCGTTCACTCTTTTCGACGTTGTAAGCCTTACTAAATGCGAAGTATTCTTGAGTATCCAACACTAGAGTTTCTCGAAAAGAAATCAAAGCTTCTCTTGAGTGCAAGAATATTCAATAAATAGTTATATGTGAATAATACAATCCTTATAAGAAATTGTATTAATTTTTTTATATTTTATCACGAATTGATCATAATGTATTATAATGATTAATGAATTAATTAATACTTTCAATCGTTACATCGCAAGATTTGAAAAATTACATTGCTGGTTTGTTTATATTGTGATATAGAACATTATATTCTCGACAAATAATGTTCAAAACTTCCAAAATGCCACTTTGTCCGACTCTTAACCAACTTTATTGTAATGGTTACTGAACAAATCTCTCCATGTAGTACAACAAAAGGGTTATTTCCTCGAAAATTATATTATTAGCTCGAAAATTCTTATAAATACAAATTCAAATACACATTCTGATAAAATGATTGCATAGAATCACTTTTTCAATTTATTTATTTTTGAAAATAACTTCATTTTAATTATTTTTATCAATCTAATTTGACAACCAAATGTCTCAAAATTAAATTACTGATTTTCTTTAAGATGAAAATAGGATTTTTAATCATTCTCTAAAGTTGACAATGACTATAATATCTCACAAAGAGAGAAACATCTTTCCTATCAATTTTCCCAGAATTGAATGACTTTTTTCAAAGTTCCTTTTGCACCAACTCATCAACTAAATATCTAGAAATTAAATTATTAATTTAGAAAATTGAAAATTAGATTTTAGTCACCGTCCAAATTGATTTCAAGCGCGATAAAAACTCTTAGAACTGGATATTTTTTTAATAAAACGGGGTTTTCATAGATTAAAGAACTCCATAGCTAGAAGCAAAATGAGTTTCTTTACTTTAAATGAAAAAATTAACCTTTTAATCCTGAGGCATTTTAGTTGGGAAAACGTATGCCATCAATCAAACTTTTTGCTCCTCAATTCAGTACGACAACATCTTGGAAGCATTTTTTTTATAATTGAAAAGCAGATATTTTTGAAATTCTTTTGAGGTTGTATAAAAAATTATTCAGCTCAAATATATTCGAGTTGAGCTGACTTTTACGCACATCAGTTCAAGTAAAGCCAAGATTAGCTGAGTTTTGGGGCTATGATAAACTCAGCTTCACTTGAAAACTGAATTAATTGTTAGCCTGAAAAACTCGAGTTTGAATTAAATCATGTATAAATGGTGTGATTTTGTCGCTGAGCTTAACTTGAAAAATCATGAGCGCAACTTAACTCAAATAAATCTCACACGCCCCTAGTATTTTATCTTTTATATAAAAATTTGAAAATGGCGCTTATGTTCTTTTGCCATGCTGTTCTTGAAATACGATTTCTAGGACTCTTTGAAACAAAAATAGTCATTTTTTTAAAAGCGCAGCGAGCTTGTTCGCTAAGCGACCTGAATTAAAACATGCACCTATGACCTTTTGCGGCAATGTTATTGATTCAGGGTTCGAAATGAGGAAGAGAACCATAGGACGAAAGAACAGGAAAAAGTCGCTCGATATTAAAGTCGGAGATTCATTAACAAATCCTCAGCTGAACAAGAGATGTCGAAAACTACTTTTTTATTTCATAGTATTATTCAAATAGGAAATTAAGCGCTGCTTATGCAAAGAGCTTAATTATATTAAGTATGCGCAAATTTTGATATTGAAGAGTAGAGTAGAAATACTAGAGAAAAAGTTATTTTATATATTATCTTGTAAAAAATCAATTTCTTATTGCACTGTAAAAACTATGGTTCCATTTTATTTGAGCATCATTTTTTTAGCGTCCTGTTATAATACCAAATCGTCTTTTTTTGAAGCCACCGATCGTGCTATTTTACTTAGCTAACTTCAGATTGAAAAGTGGTACATACTAGCGAACTAAAATAATGCACAGGGCAATTGTTTTAATTTCTTGCAACTTCATGCTTAAAAGAAACAGAAACCATTTGAAACAGAAAAAATTTGATTCTTACTTCGGTCCTGTTTCGATCCAAAAAAGTTGTACTAAAACGTCATTTAGTGGCATCAAAATAAAGTTGCATTAGAATAGAGCCACTCGAGATTATATTTATGGAGGACTGTTTCAATACCGAAAACTAGCCTTGAAATGATACTTTTTTTTACAGTGTTAGGAAACTGAAGAAGGATATAAGTCGTAAAAAGTGGGACTAGTACCTATTGGATACCAGGGCATGCTGGATAATGTGTATTTCCTTCTAATAGAAATGATATTAATGCATTCTAATATTTTTTCTCTAGACGAATGATCAAAGAACTTGTTATAAATAATTATTATAAGGCATTAATCTCATTTCTACTATGAAAACATAAGCATTATCCAACATGAACTGCTATCCAGTATGTAACGCCTTCCCCTACATGAAAGAAAATAGTTAAACCTAGATTTTTTATGTTGTATGCATTCTTCCTCTTAAGAAATGTGATCTTTGTAGTTGGCCTTAATATGTTTGAGCTAGGGAAGCCTTGCGTCAATCGATTACACAAATGGTATCTAGCCAGTAAACAGTTACTGAGTATATCAATTCATATCAATATTTGTTGAATCAAATTAAATTTGTTAAATATTCATTCATATCAAAATCCCTCATATCAATTCCTCGCCAAAAGTCACTTTTCCAATGAACGTTATAAAAAATAACTACAAACTTTTTCTATTTAGATAGAACAAAATACACATATGACTTAATATTTTCACTTCATTTAAATTCCTCGCTAAACTTCACATTCCCAATAAAACATTTTTTTTAACCACCCACCTTCTTTCATTCAAATAGAAAAAAATATATTAATAATCTGGATTTCCTAAAGAGAACAAGAGAATGTTATGATTTCAATACATACCTTCTAGGTCACTTGAGCATAAGGAAGTGAGAATCGGTTACTTAATCTACTGATTGGTTCTTTTGTAAACCTTTTATTGAAGGCAATTAAAAATTGGTATTAGTTCTGAAGAAGACAGTGGATCTTCAGTTGATATCGAAATTCTTTTGATTGAGTTCTTCTTAATGGCTCTTTAGTGCCCATCGACATCTACTACTTTCTTCTGTGCATTCTCCGAATAAATCTGGCGATTTTGATACATACGAAGTCACAAAAATCTTGGTTTCGGTAGATCCATTTGACTTTCCGCAAGTAATGTTTCATCTTGTTTCAAGTCGCATGAATCCCCCCCCCTGCTAGTATATTTGAATATAGCTCGTTACAAAAATACTAACTTGATGCAAAAAAAAAAAATTCGTAAAGTATGGAAAGGCACAATCAATCATTTTTTTAGACTATGATACTGTATACGACTATGATAAGATTACATGAACGAATCAGTAGTCGAGGACTAACTGTTACTATAACTTATTAAGGAAAGATTCAGAGTTTGAGAAATGGTCTAATGCGGTGCACCCTCATATTGATTTCTGACGATTTTGATCAGAACTTGTCTGGCTTGAGTAGCTCTCAGTAATTCAACTAAAATTGATGTAGTTCACTAGCTTAAGAATCTTTACTTAGTTTTATTCTAGGCTTTGAAAAGATAAAATTGATGAAGTGAAACTATGGAGAAGGTCTTCCCGACATTCTCCACTACTTGACAGTAAAGGAGAACAAAAATGGAGTTTATACAGGGATGAAATGAGAAAAAGAAATTATTGTGAATCTTACCCCAGCTGGAGCCAGTGCGGCCCATAAACTGTCCTGTCTCGGAATTCCAGAGGAAGATTCGGATAGCTTCCCATTTTCCAAGCTTGGGCGGTCGTTGGTAGAATTGCTCCTTTTTGGCGTCCATGTCTGATCTGACTCGAAATTTGGTCGAGAACAGAAGCGGATCTAAGGATGGCGGGATAACCGATTCTCTGCAGAAAGCGCGGATGTTACAACGAGAGGTTTCGCGATGAAACGGCTTCGCGAGCAATGGGACAAAAGAAGGAGGGTCGTTCCGTTCCTTCGTCTAGAGCCCGTCGTCACTTCCACCTCTCGACGCTACCGTGCAGCCGAGGGATGAATATTGAGCGATCCAACTCCCTAGTCCAGCTTCGACCCCGGCGGCTCTTCGGCTCTGCGCAAGCTCCATCATCGTGCAGACCGAGCCAAACCGACCACCCACCACTCCGACCTATCGACTCCAACCTTATTCGCGTCGTCCATATGCACACGCAGGCGTCAACGGTGCGTCGGTGTTCGCACGTACCGCGAGACTTGCATTAGGACGTTAGGTGTGCATCAAAGCTGAAAAGCTGATACAGGACAATTCAACTGATGTAATTCTCGGTGATAATCTCAAGCATACCGGAAAGTAATGTATCAATTCTTTAACGGTATGCAAAAGTGGTTCATATGTAACTCGCAGTATTTTATATATGAACGCTTTAAGTTCAAGCATCCCCGTTTATGCGTTATGCTAACATTTTTAAGTACTGAAGCGTAAGCCTAACATTTTAAGGATACTCTCTCTATCACCTTATGCAATATGATGGTGCAATCCAATATACAGTGTCCCAAAACGATGTGTCTGATTAACGACGGCATTTTCTACTTCAAATAAGTAATCGCTTAATAATCTTCTAAATTGTTCTAAAATGAATAGGTTTCAAGTGAAAAAGTACCCCTTCTTTTCATAGTTTATTTCTGATCAGTAGATACAGCGGAAAGTGGAATTCTGAATCTGAAAGGGAGGTCTAAGAATCATGCACAGTTTCCTGTTCCTTTACGAAGCAAATTGTGGCGTGAGTTCCTGCAATATGGTAGGTCCTGTACAACAAAGCATCACGGAATCTCACGTCATTTGCAGCTCTATAAGGGAGAACGGGGCGAGATGAGCATAATTATCATTTTCATTGAATATTTGAAATCTATAGTAGTTTTTCATAATGTAAGTAAGTAGTAATAGCTATAGGAGTTCTGGACCACTTACCGACCGAGCAGGTTCTGTTCCATGCTAAGTTACCGACAGTCGGTAAGTGGCCTCGGTCGGTAATGCAGATTTCCAATGTACCAACAGATGGCGCCACCGTCGCAA
>CAKNXH010000629.1:17707-31457 GCA_932178445.1 Andricus quercusramuli | reverse complement strand
GAAAAGCGTGTGTAAAGTTAAAACGGAAAAGCGTGCGTTATGTTACAGAGGGAAAGCGTGCGTGAAGTTGAAGCGGAAAAACGTGTGTGAAGTTAAAACGGAAACTCAGAATTCTTTAAGGTTAGCAGATTATTATTATTATTATTATTATTTTAATAATCTGACACCAGTCTTGGAAAAGTTATTTTTTTCAGTAACTGGTAACAGTTACTAGATAAAGTAACTTTAAGTTACCTAAAATGTTACCGAAAAATTAATTTTTTTTAAGATACATCAATTTTCAACCAAATGGTTGAATATTTATACCGAAAATCTTCATTTTCAACAAAAAAGTTAATTTCCAGCCAAATAGTTGAACTTTTTACGATTTCCAAAACAAAAAGACGAATTTTCAACAAAAAATTTAAATTTCCAACAAAAAATTTAATTTTCAACCAATGGACTTTTTAAAAAAATAGTTAAACTTTTAACAGAATACATACATTTTCAAACAAAGCTAATATTTACACCGAAAAAATAATTTTCAAGAAAAAAATTAATTTTCAAACAAATAGTTGAACGTTCTACCAGTTACAAACCAAAAAGACGAATTTTCAAAAATAGTTCAATTTTCAGTCAGAAAAGGTAAATTTTCAAAAAAAAATAGCTGAGCCCTCTTCAACATTTTTTTTACGAAAAGAGATGAATTTCCCGACCAAAATTAACAATTTTCGAAAAAATGGTTGAATTTTCAACAACAAAAAATCGAACTTTTTAACCGAAAGAGATAAAAAATATTTTCGATCGAAAATTCTTTTTTTTTTGATAGACATTTATCTACTTGCTTGAAAATTCAACTTTTGTGTTGAAAATTTATTTTTTGTTGTTGAAGATTCATGATTTGAATTGAAAATTAATTTCTTTGCTTGAAAATTTAACAATTTTATTGATAATTCGTTTTTTTTTGTAAAAATTAACTTTTTCAACTAGGAATTCAATTATTCCATTTTTAGTTAAAAACTTATTTTTTTCAGTTGAAAATTTAACTATTCCATCATAAATTTCTCGATTTTTTTGAAACTTTGTCTTTTGTGGTAGAATATTAATCTTCTTAGTGATTATTTTACTTTTTTGGTTGAAAATTCATTTATTGGTTCAAAATTCAACAATTAGGTTAAATGTGATTCAAAAAATTCAAAATTTGGTTGAAAATTCATGCATTTTTATCAAAATTTATGTTTTTGGTTATAATTTTATTTCTTTGGTAATTTTTTTTTTTTTAATAAAATTCAATTTTTTTAACTGAAAATTCAACTTTCGTTTTTTATCGAAAATTTCCCTTTTTTATAGAAATTCAATCTTTCCGGTTGAAAATTCATCGGCTTGGTTGAAAATTTCACTAATTTAAAAATTAATTTCTTTGATATAAAATTTAACTATTTTCTTGAAAATTCGTTTTTCTGTGAAAATCATTTTATTTAATTAAAAATTGAACTATTTCATGTTTGGTAAAAAATTTATCTTTTCTAGTGGAAAATTCAACTATTTGATTGAAAATTTTCAGGATTTTCTTGAAACTTTGTCTTTTTTGGTTTAAAAAAATATATTTATTTGGTTCAAAATTCGACTATTAGGTTCATAACTCTTTAAAAAATTCAATTTTTGGTCAAAAATCCATGCATTTTGGTAAAAATTAATCTTTCTGATTGTAAATTCATTACTTTGGTATTGAAATTTTTTTTTTAATAAAATTTTTTTTTGCTGAAAATTCAACTATTCCATTAGTTATTGAAAATTGCTGTTTTTAAAAAGACATTTAATCTTCTTGGTTAAAAATTCATCTGGTTTGTTGAAAATTTAACTATTTTGTTGAAAATCATATATTTTGTTAAATATTTGTATTTTTTGTAGATAATTCATCTTTTGGGTAGAAAATTTTATTATTTTCGTAGAAAATGTATATTTTCGAGTTTGAAAGTTAACTTTTTTGTCAAAAATTCGTATTTTCGGCTTGAAAACTCAAAATTTCATATGAGATTTTTTTTCTTTATTGACAGAAAAATCTTTTTTGGTTGAAAACTAAATTCATTGGTTGAGAATTTTCCTTTTTGATTTAAAAATTAGCTTGTCTTGATAAAAGTTCTGAACAATTGTGAATAAATAAATGAAAGAATTACATTTTGAGGAAAAATCGTTATTTTTCAACAAAATTTAGATGAATTTTCTACAAAAAAAAAATTCAGCAAAATAGATAAATTTTCAATAAAAAAATTGAATTTTTAACCAAGCAGATGAATTTTGAACCAAGAAGATTCAATGTCTCCCAAAAAAGATTATTTCTTAACAAAAAACACAAATTTTCAACCAAATTTTGAATTTTCAAAGGAATATTCAACCTAACAAATTAATTTTGAATCATTCAAATGAATTTTCCAGCAAGAAATTAATTTTCTTCAAAAAAATTTTTTTTTCACCAAAAACCAACATGAAATAGACAGGATGATTCGAGCAAGAATTGATTCAAATACCATGTAAATTCTAGATTTTTCCGTTTTTCTTTCTAAAAGGTAATATGACACCTGGGGTAATATGACTATATTACCCCAGGTGTCATATTACCCTGAGTGTCATATTCCCTCAGGTGCCACATTACCCACAAGTATCATATTACCTTATGTGTCATATTATCCCCCTCCCAGGTGTCATATTACCTCCAGGTGTCATATTACGCGCATGTATCATTTTACCCCCTAATTCCATTAGAAATAACTTTCATAAAAAAAGCCTACAAAAAATCATAATAAACGCCAAAAACTCGCAAAACCCATTTTTTCACTTATGGGGTTTCTTCGGGACCCTATAAAAAATACTTCTGTGGGTGGTATTCAAAAAGTAATATTTTATTCGTATTCTATGTCTTATTTTGAAGAGAAATCTTGAGTTTCAACTCGATTCAGCCAATATTGACCATTTTTAATAAAATTTACAAAAACGTATTTTTTTCTTATGGGAAATACGTGTTAAACTTCATGGGGCCTGAGCCACCTCTAAATATTATTTTTTGTGTAAAACAAACTGCATTCACTTCTGGTAGTTTCAAAAAAATTTCCGGATGATATACATGGAAATTAAAAAAAAAATCAACCACTTTAATGCTGGAAATCATTCATTTATTTTCATTTATTACACCAAGTGTCATATTACATCAGGTGTCATATTGCCGCAAGTGTCATATTCCTAAGGTGTCATATTACCATCAGGTTTCATGTTAAGCCCAGATGTAATATTACACCTAGGTGTCATATTACCCCCAGGTGTCATATTACACCTGGTGTCATATTACACCTGGTGTCATATTACACCTGGTGTCATATTACACCTGGTGTCATATTACACCTGGTGTCATATTACACCTGGTGTCATATTACCCTAAGGTATCATATTACAGAGTTGAAGCTTCTGCTACACGAATCTCTATTTTCAGTTTCAGAATTAAATGCTGAAAATAGAGTGTGGAAAACCACCATACCTTGGAGTTATTTTCACACTGAGGACGATAAATTTAACCCAAGGGTTCGACGTGAATTTAATCGACTTTCAAATTTTGGCACCATCCGTCGAAATAACAATGTGAGAAGAACATACGAATATTCTGAAGTAACTGTAACTGATGGAATTGAAACTGCAATTTTTCTTTTTCAAGAAGATGCACATAGACGCTTAATTAATGTTCGCACTATACCTAATAATATTACTCCAAGACAAGATCCAAGTCTCAAAACGTATGTTGCCACATTATTTGGATTAGAATTTCTGGTGTACATGGATCACCTTGGAAATTATATTGGTGCTGACATTCCACCTTACGAGCCACGAAGATCAGGATCACAGTCACCTACTTCCAGTGTTGGAAGCACTGGAAGCAATGGAAGGCGCTGAAAGCAGTGGAAGCAAGAGTTCTTCTTTCTCATTCAAAAATGTTGACTTGTACTTAATTCTTTCTAAATTATCCAAAAGATTTATTTAAGAACTGTATTTTGACTTAATACTGTCTTCAATTTTTTGTATGAGCTAAAGAATAAAACACAAAAATTAGACGTGCCTGCTTTGTTTTTTTTCGGAAATTATATTTTTCCGGCCATATTACCCCAGGTGTCATATTACCTCAGGTGTCATATTACTTCCAGGTGTCATATTACTTCCAGGTGTGATATTACTTCCAGGTGTCATATTACTCCCAGGTGTCATATTACATCAGGTGTCATATTACTCTTAGGTGTCATATTACTCCCAGGTGTCATATTACACCCATGTATCATATTACTCCCAGGTGTCATATTACTCACAGGTGTCACATTACCCACAGGTGTCATATTACCCACGTGTGTCATATTATCCCAGGTGTCATATTATCCCAAAGTATCATATCACTCCAGGTGATTAATCATTATCCCAGGCTACTACATCATTGTCCTACCCCCTACCCCAACCCAAGCTTCCCTTTACATGCAGCCATCTCCCATCATCCACCAATACTTTCACGCCCTACCATCTCTGGCCCTTTCCTCCTCTGAGTCACATATCCATAGCACCCCAGATACCACCTTTCTCCATTTACCCCCCCCCCCCCCCCCCCCCCCCACACCTGTGCCCAGCATCCCACAAAAACCACCTTTTTCCTTCCACTCCATACTAAGAAAATGAATATTACTTCAGGTGTCATATTATTCCAGGTGTCATATTACCCCAGATGTCATATAATTACTCTAGGTTATACTACCCCATGAGCCCACCAAAATAATTGAATTTTTAACAAAATAATTGAATTTTCAACCTGAAAAGATGATTTTTCATCAAAAGAAAGTCTCATAGTTGACATTTTTTTTATAAAAAAGATGGAATTCCATACCAAGAAAATTAATATTACTTTAGGTGTCATATTACTCCGGGTGTCATATTACTCCAGGTGTCATATTACTCCAGGTGTCATATTATTCCAGGTGTCATATTACCCCAGATGTCATATCATTACTCCAGGTTATACTACCCCATGAGCCCACCAAAATAATTGAATTTTTAACAAAATAATTGCATTTTCAACCTGAAAAGATGATTTTTCATTAAAAGAAAGTCTCATAGTTGACATTTTTTTAATAAAGAAGATGGAATTCCATACGAAGAAAATGAATATTACTTTAGGTGTCATATTACAATAGGTGGTATGTTGCTGCAGGTGTCATATTACTCCAGGTGTCATATTACTCCAGGTGTCATATTACCCCAGATGCCATATTATTACTCCAGGTTATACTACCACATGACCCCACCAAAATAATAGAATTTTCAACAAAATAATTGAATTTTCAATCTGAAAAGATAATTTTTCATTAAAAGAAAGTCTCATAGTTGACATTTTTTTAATAAAGAAGATGGGATTCCATACGAAGCAAATGAATATTACTTTAGGTGTCATATTACTCCAGGTGTCATATCACTCCAGGTGTCATATCACTCCAGGTGTAATATCACTCCAGGTGTCATATCACTCCAGGTGTCATATCACTCCAGGTGTCATATTACCCCAGATGTCATATCATTACTCCAGGTTATACTACCACATGGCCCCACCAAAATAATTGAATCTTCAACAAAATATTTGAATTTTCAACCTGAAAAGATGATTTTTCATTAAAAGAAAGTCTCATAGTTGACATTTTTTTAATAAAAAAGATGGGATTCCATACGAAGAAAATGAATATTACTTTAGGTGTCATATTACATTAGGTGTCATATTACTCCAGGTGTCATATTACCCCAGATGCCATATTATTACTCCAGGTTATACTACCCCATGACCCCACCAAAATAATTGAATTTTCAACAAAATAATTGAATTTTCGACCTAACAAGAGAAATTTTCAACGAAAAAGTGCAATAGTTAATATTTCAAATAAAAAAATGGAATATCATACCTTGAAATCTTGAAACCAAAAAAAAGGAATTTTCAACAAATGAAGATTTCTCATTCATGAAAGAAAAAAAGTTCACCAAAATAATTGAATTTTCAAGCCAAAAGACGAGTTTTTGGTACGAAAATTGAAGTTTCCACCAGAAAATATGAATTTTAGAAAAAAAAATAATTTTCAACAAAATAGTTGAATTTTTAACCAAAGAGATAAAATTCTTCTTTTAGGCTTGAATACTCAAAAATTTGGTTGAAACTATTTTTTATTACTTAAGAATCTTTCTTAAAAGAAAATTTGTCTTTTTGGTTTCAGAATTCATATATTTTGGTTGAAAATGTAACGGTTCTCTTTCGTAGAAAGTTTAACTATTTTTTTGGGAAATTCATTTTTTTTACTCACTTTTTTCATCTGAAAATTTAACAATTCCATTTTTGGTTGAAAATTGATTCTTTCAAGTTGAAGATTCAACTATTTTGTTGGAAAGTCATCTTTTCTTGCAGAAAATTCCACTTTTCGTGTCATATTACCCTAAGTGTCATATTCCATCAGGTGTCATATTACCCCCAAGTGTCATATTGCCTTAGGTGTCATATTACACCCCCGCCAGGTGTCATATTTCCTCCGGTTGTCATATTACCCCTCAGGTGTCATATTACTCCCAGATTTCATATTACCCCAGGTGTTAATAGGTGTGAATAGGGCACCTGGGAAGTGAGGGAGGGGAAGTAGGAAAATTAACGAAATGATGTGAGGGGAACTAGGAGAAGTGGGAGAAGTGGAAGTAGGAAAATTAGGGAAAATAAGGAAGTGGAACTAGGGAAAGTCAGGGTAAATAAGGTCTGGAGGAATGAGGAGAAGTGAGGGAAAATAATGGTTTTAGATGTAAGGGAAATGAGAGGAGTGAAAATAGGACAAGTAGAAGAAGTGAGAGAAATAAGGGAAGAGAAAGTTTGGAAAGTGAGGAAGGTGGAAGTATTAGAAGTAAGGAAATCAGGTAAGGAAAAGTGGCAGAAGTGGTGGGAGGGTAAGTAGGAGAAATGAGGACAGTAGAAATAGGGAAAGTAAGGGTAAATGAGGTATCGCGAAGTGAGAAGTGAAGGGGAGTGAGGATAAATAATGGATGTGGAGGTAAGGGTAAATAATGGATGTGGAGGTAAGCGTAAATGATGAATGTGGAAGTAAGGGTAAATAATGGATGTGGAGGTAAGCGAAATTAGAGGAGTGGAAGTACGAAAAGTGGGTGAAGTGAGAGAAATTAGAGTATAGAAAGTATGGGAAGTGAGAGGAAGAGGGCGCAGGGAAATTGAGGGGACAGGAAATAAGAGAAGTAAAGAAATGCGGTGAGGTTAAGTAGGGAAAGTGGGAGAAGTAGGAAGAGGGGTAGCAGGGGAATTAAGGAGAGTAGAAGGAGGGGAATTGAGAATAAATAAGGTGGGGAGAAATAAGGAGAAGTGAGGTTAAATAATTGTTGTGGAAGTAAGGGAAATGAGGGGATTAGAAATAGGACAAGTCGGAAAAGAGGGAGAAATGGAGGAGGAGGAAGTATGGTAGGAGAGTGTAATAGGGCGCAGGGGAAATGAGGTGAAAGAAAGTAGGAGAAGTGGGAGAAGTGGGAGAAGTGGGAGAAGTGGGAGAAATGGGAGAAATGAAGGAAGAGCAAGTATGGAAAGTGAGGAGGAGTAGGTGTAGAGGAAGTGAGGAGAAATGAATGGAGTGATAGTAGGGGGAGTATTGGGAGGGAAACTAGGGGAAGTGATAGGAGGGAAATTAATGGGAGCGAAAAAAAAATGGTGCAAAGTGAGGGGAAATGTAGTTAGAGGAGTAGGGAAAGAGGAGTGTTAGCTGGGAAAGTGAGGAGAGGAGGAAATAGATTTGAAAAAAGTTTAGGAAAGAAAGGAAAGTGAAGGTTGGAGTGCAGGGAGGGGGGAGATGTAAAATAGAGATTAAAGCCCAACTTACGTTTTAATTGAAAGGCCTAAAAGCTCACCTAATTCCTTCAGTATAATAAAAATTTTCTAATGGCCTGTTACAGACAGAAAAATTTCTAATACATGTTTGGTATACAAAAGGGGAGTATTAAAGCAATATCAATGGGAATGTAAACTGGACCATTTTACATCGATTTGAGAATCCGCTTACTCGAGGTTGTTCGTAACGAACTTGCCAATGAGTCGGATGCAGCATTGTTGATTGTATCACTGTATTTGTGTTGACCTGTCGAAGTTTCCGGATATTGAGACAATCACCCAGACGTACATTCTAATTACAAGTAAATTGCAATGGTTCTAATCTAGAGAATACATTCGAAGCACTACATGAGCAGAGTTGCACTTTTGGCTAACTGCTATGCAATCAGCAGCTAAGCAGTTAACAAGAGGAAAGAATTTTTTCGGTCTCGAAGCCCCGGGCAAAAACCCTTATAGTTTGAAAACCAACTTTTAGTCGGTTGTCCGTCCATCCGTCCGTTTGTTTTATTTTTTCTACGGCGGGGAAGTGAGGGGAAATGAAGGGAGGAGAAATAGGGGGAATGCAAGCAGGGAACGTAGGAGAAATAAGAGTAGGGGAAATTACTGGAAATGAGGGGAGAAAAAGTGGGGGAAATGGGGAGAGGGAATAGGGGAAATGAGTGGAGGTGTAGTAATGGAAAATAAAGGACGTCTAAGTAGGGGGGTGAGGGAGAGTTGAAGAAAAGAAAGTAGAGAAAACGAGGGAAGGAGAAGTAGGAGAATCAAGGGGAAAGAAGAAAGGGGAAGTAGGAAAACGGCAAATGAGGGTACGGGAAGTAGGAAAAGTGAGGGGAATGAGTGGAGAGGAAATAGAGGAAACTATAAGAAGGGAATGAGGGGAAATTTTGGAATAGGGGAAGTTAGGGGAAATGTGGGAGAAGTAAAGAGAGAGGAAAGTAGATGAGTAGGAACTTGGGGAAGGGAAGGGAATCTAAGGTTGAAGAGTGGAAAGGGGAAGTAGGGGAAATGTGGGCATAAGTAGTAGGGGAAATAAGGAAAAGGGAAGTAGTAGAAGTAAGGGGAAAGGAGAATAGGTTAATTTACTGAAAATGAGGGAAGGGAAAGTGGGGAAAATGAAGAAGGGGGAATAGGGAAAATGAGTGGAGTGAAGTGATGAAAAATACAGTCTGTGGAAGTAGGGGGATAAGGGGAAATTAAAGGAAAGGAAGTAGGAAAAACGAGGGAAGGAGAAGTAGGAGAAGTAGGGAAAGAAGGGAAGGGGAAGTAGGGAAACGGTAAATGAGGGTACGGGAAGTAGGAGAAGTGAGGGGAATGAGTGGATAGCAAGTAGGGGAAACTGAAGAAGGGAATCGAGGGGGAATTTCTGGATAGGGGAAGTTAGGGAAAATGTGGCGGAAGTGAAGAGAGAGGAAAGTACATGAGGAAGAAGTCGGGGAAGGGAATCTAAGGTTAAAGTGTGGAAAGGGGAAGTAAGAGAATGTCGAGAAATTTTTATATTTCTGATTAAATTAGGGATCGTCCATAAACACTTTTCCCCTTTTTTAACAATTTTTTTTTTTCTTTTTTTAAGAAGCTTCCCCTCTATCTCATTTTTCACTTAAATTAAGAAATGAGTTCATAGAATAGGTTAAAAATTTAATGAATTCATCGAAAATTCGTTTTTATTTTTGGTTAAGAAGTAATCTTTTCAAGTGAAAATTTGACTACTTCACCTTTTGTTTGAAATTGATATTTTTTAGTTTAAAATTCAACTATTGGATTAAAAATTCATCGTTTCTGTAGGAATTTTAAGTACTTGATTCGAAATTCGTGTATTTTGTTGATAATTCATCTCTTTGTAGAAAATTGATTTTCTTGTTTAAAAAAATAAACTTTTTGGATGAAAATTCAACTCTTTGGTTGAGTGACTTTTCTTGAAAAATAGATAAATTAACAATTCTTATAAACAAAATTTTTTTGGCAAATCGGTTTTGGTTAAGGATTTAACTGTTTTGTTGAAAATTCATTTTTTTTAATTAACTGTTTTTGATTCAAGATTAAAATATTTTCTGTTGAAAGTTTATTTTTTCGTTTCAACCATAAGAAATAACATTAAAAATGAAAAAATTGATTAATTTAATTTCTTACAATATCCATGCATATTATGAATTTTAATAATATAAATTTTTTGAAATCATGCGTGATGAGAATTTGTTCGTTAAAGCTCAAGGAGCTTTAACAAAAGAGAATTCACAATCACAATCACCTAAAGCTTGCTCTCTTGATCCTTTAAAGGAAATCCCCGTTTTTACCAAAAATTGAATCAATTTCAACTCAGTTTCATCTTTTGTTGCAGAACATAATCGAAGATTTGAAGAGCGAATTAGGTGGAAAATTTGAAGACCTTATAGTGGGTCTGATGACTCCACCCGTGGAGTTTTTAGCTAAACAGCTTCACAAGGCGATGTCTGGAATTGGAACTGAAGAAGAGGCTCTGGTGGAAATTCTCTGCTCACGGGATAACCATGAAGTTGGAGAAATTGTTGAAGCCTATGAAGAGGGTGAGTAGAAAAATTGATATTTTCATTAAAAATATTATATTACTTCAAATAACAGAGATTATCAGCAAACTTGCGTATTTTTCTGTAATCAATGACACATGATGACTTTGTGAAGCTCTCCACCTGGGGTGATTGCTAGAGATTGATCAGAAACCTGGGTCGGTGAGAGGTGACTTTTTTACCAAACAAGGTTAATTTTCTATCCAGAAAGACGAATTTTTAAGAAAACAGTTCAATTTTCACCCAACAACAAAAATTCTAATTTAAAATATCAATTTTCAAACAAAAATGGAATTGTTACATTTTCATTGAGAAGAATTTATTCTAGAAAAAAAATTTTTTTTCAAAAGGGTTTATTTTTAAACCCAGGATATTAATTTTCCAGCAAGTGGTTCTACTTTGAACCAAGCAGTTATTTTTTTGAACAAACAAAAATTGTTAAAAAAACATGTAATAGTTAATTTTTCAACAAAAACAGATTGTAAATTTAAATGATAAACTGATGAATACAACAAAAAAAGATCGGATATTCAACTTTTCAGTTAGAAATAATAATAAAAAAAAATTAATTTTCAACCAGTTGAATTCAACCAAAAAAGACAAATTTTCAACCAGTTGAATTCAACCAAAAAAGACGAATTTTCAAGAAAACATTGAGAATGTTTTCGTTAAAGCCCAAGGAGCTTTAACAAAAGAGAATTCACAATCACTAAATGAAATCTGCGCCAAAAATATTATAGAAGACTTTAACCAAAAATGGTTGGATTTTTTCTTATTATATTCGATTAACTCAGTTCGCATTTGAGCGAAAAAAAACATAAAAAAGGGGAAAAGGGGAAAGGGCATGTTTTCTAGAAACAGACGGGAAAAAGGAATATACATAATAAAATATCCACGCATATTATGAATTGTTATAATATAAATTTTCTGAAATCGAACATGTGAATGTGTTCCCTATAGCCCAAGGAGCTTTAACAAAAGAGAATTCACAATTACAATCACGAAATGAATACTGAGCCAAAAATATAATAGAAGACCTAAACCAAAAATGCCTGTATTTTTTCTTTTTATATTCTATTCATTTTGTTCGCATTTAAGCGAAAAAAACATTTAAAAATGGGAAAAGGGGATGTTTTTTAAAAACAGACGGTAAAAAGAAATACATATAATATAATATTGTAACCATGCATATCATAAATTGTTATATTATAAATTTTTTGGAATCATGCGTGATGTGAATGTTTTCGTTAAAGCCCAAGGAGCTTTAACAAAGGAGAATTCACAATCACGAAATTAAATCTGAGCCAAAAATATTATAGGAGACTTCAACCAAAAATGGTTGGATTTTTTCTTATCATATTCTATTCATTTCGTTCACATTTGAGCGAAAAAAACATTAAAAAGGGGAAAAGGGGAAAGGGCTTGTTTTCTAGAAACAGACGGGAAGAAGGAATATACATAATAAAATATCCATGCATATTATGAATTGTAATAATATAAATTTTCTGAAATCGAACATGTGAATGTGTTCCTTAAAGCCCAAGGAGCTTTAACAAAAGAGAATTCACAATTACAATCACGAAATGAATTCTGAGCCAAAAATATAATAGAAGACCTAAGCCAAAAATGCTTGGATTTTTTCTTTTTATATTCTATTCATTTAGTTCGCATTTAAGCGAAAAAAACATTTAAAAAGGGGAAAAGGGGATGTTTCCTAAAAACAGACAGAAAAAGGGAATATATATAATATGATATTGTAACCATGCATATTATGAATTATAATATTATAAATTCTTTGGAATCATGCGTGATGAGAATGTGTTCGTTAAAGCCCGAAGAGCTTTAACAAAAACAGACGGAAAAAAGGAATTTAAAAAAAAGGGAAAAAGAAGGGAATACAGGAAAGAATATGAAGTCTGTTATAATTTACACGAAGAAAAATAGAAAAAAGCGACTAGTGACTAAAAACTGATATTTAAAAAAATTCAATTACCTACATAATTAGTATTTTCTCTTGAAAAATAATGAACTTCATAGTACAGGACATATTTGCGAGGTTGAAGAAACTTTTTGAAATATCGTAAAACTGTAGCAGTTTTCTCATTATAATCCTTCGTAATTGATGCTCTTATATTATATGTAATACCTCACTAACAAGGCTGAAAAGTTTCATACTGCTTTTGAATTCCAACACAATTTTCACTCACAAATCCTCTTTTAAATATTAATAGAGATACAATTTTTACAATATTTTCTGACTTCTCAAAATTAATTACCTACGCAGTTTTTTATTAATTATACAATACATTAATTTGGTGCAAATATGTGCATTAATTTATTACTTCAAAACCAATTACAAATTTTTAATTTTTAATTGGTTCGGGCCAGTGAACAATTTCAGGGAGTAGTTCAACTTTTGGATAATCGGTCGAATTTTTAATTAAGGAGATTAGATTTCAAGAAAAAAGATAACTTCACAACAAAAACATACATTTTCATCCAAATTGTTGAATGTTTAACTAAACAAGGTCAAGTTTCAACGAAAAAAACTACCTTTCAGCAAAATAATTCAATCTTTAACCAATTGAGTCAATTTTTAACAAAATGGTACAAATTTAGCGGAGTAGTTAGATTTTTAAATAAAAAATATAAATTTTCAATTATCCTGATTGTACTTTTGAATATCATGAACTATGTGAATTATTCTGAAGTACTTCGAAATATACTGAAGTATCCTGAAGTACCTTGAAATATCTTGAAGTACTTTCAAATATCCTGAAGTGTTTTGAAATATCCTGGAGTATTTAAAATTATTGTGAAGTATCTTCAAATATGTGAATTGTCCTAAAGTACTTTGGAATATCTTGAAATATGTGCATTTTTTTAAGTACTTCGGAATATCCTGCAGTATCGTAAAGTATCCTGAAATATCTCGAAGTACTTTGCAATACATGAAATATCCTGAAGTATCTTGAAACATCCTAAAGTATTTGGAATTATTGTGAAGTATCTTGAAATATGTGAATTATCCTGAAGTACTTTTGAATATCTTCAAGTATGTGCATTATTCTCAAGTACTTTGAAATATCCTGCAGTATCCTAGAGTACCTTGAAATATCTGGAAGTACTTTGAAATATCCTGGAGTATCTGGAAATATCCTGAAGTATTTGGAATTATTGTGTAGTATCTAAGAGATCCTGAAGTATGTGAAGTATCTTGAAGTATGTGAATTATCCTGAAGTAAATTGAAATATTCTGAAGTACATTGAAATATTCTGAAGTACCTTGAAATATCTT
>CAKNXH010000628.1:74795-106060 GCA_932178445.1 Andricus quercusramuli | reverse complement strand
AAAACCATCTGCGTAGGGGTACTTAGATTTTTCATTTTCTTTTTTTTCTGCTGGGTCCCAATTTTCTTCACAAAACAGGCATTTTGTCTTTATTTTAAATATTTTGGCAGAACGCAAAACTGGATCATTCTTACATGGATCTTTTTCAGGCGCGGATCCAGAGAAGGGCTTTAGGGGGGGCCATCCAATAATTTCCCTTCCATCCACTCCCAAGGGGGGGGGAGGGTGATAATAATTTTAAAGTTATTTATCCAGTTCCAATGTTTATTATAAATTACATAAATATGTTAATTATGAATCTTATAAACATAATTAACCCGTAGAAGGCACCCTTCTTTCACGCACTCTCTACAGACACACTAGTGCGACTCGGCATTTCCCGTTTTTGAAGTTCGTTATCACCATGAAAATTATAGATAATTTGAAAAGTGAATATGCCTTCCCCTGTAAAACTTGAATTCATTTTCCTTTGAATTTTACAAAATACAAATTATCCTTGGTGCGAATTCGCACCAATCTGCCTTCTACGGGTTAACGAATGTTTAAATAAAAACCATTTTTTATATTTACAAGCTGCGTCTTGCATGTCATGGTATAATCATTATTGAACAAGTATAAAATATTCATAAAATTTTCGAAATCAAGCATAAACTATCAAAATTTGATTTTTAAACATCAAAATTTAAGTGTCTATGTCCACTATTTGCGATATTCATATTTCCGCCTTAATAGCACGGAACGTTCCGCGGGCACCTTCGGAACGTTCCAGGAACGTTCCCGCAACGTGTAAAATGTCCGCCCTTGGGAACGTTCCACTGGGACCTGAGGGGAACCTTCCATTATTGTTGTTTTTAACAACAATTATCTCGTAAACCGTACGAGATAGGTAAGAATGGATGTCATTTTTGAATTTCGAGTACCGCATATGCTACACTATAATATGATATCCGTATCATAAATTGACATCGATTTTGACCTATCACTTACGTTTTACGTGTTTTTTATTGATAATAATAACAATAACGTTAATTTACGTTTGGAACGTTCCAGTGGAACGTTCCTGCAACGTTCCCAAGCAGCGGACATTTTACACCTCCCTGGAACGTTCCGCTGGAACGTTCCGAAAGTTCCCACGGAACGTTCCGGGGACGTTCCAGGAACGTTCCGTGCTATTAGGGCGGTTCAAATCCGGGCTGAGTTAGATTTTTTCTTGTTCTTAAAAAATTATTTGCCTGAAGTAATCGTTTTAACGAATTAAAATTTGTATTAATTATAAATCTGCTGTCCAAAAGTATAACCTAGTAACTCATATTTGTCGCAAAGGCTATTTTCCAACATTTATGCACGAGAAAATGACCTCTATCGGAAATGTTACTTACTAGGTTATACTTTTGGACAGCAGAAATGTACTCTATTATATTGGATGCTCTAAATTATTGAAGAATGAATCAAAAAATTTAAAAATTTTCAAAATTACATCATTTTACGCAATTTTAAGTTAGAAACATGAAAAATTGAAACATTACAATTTTTTTAAATTTAACACTTTTTAAATTAGAAGCCGTGCAGAAATTGCCCAATTTGGTCCGGATTTTCGACGTGGCCCCGATCGGGTTTCCCACAATGTGGCTTTCGCATGGCTACTCTTGTGGCTCGGTTCGGAACCACATATCGAGAAAATACCAGCTGGAAATTGCAGCGCCATCTGCTGCGCTGACCGCCCGATATCCGATGTTTTATTTTATATTTCATACAATACGGCTCGGGTTTAAGTGTGATGTGACTTCAAAAATAATAAAAATATTATTTATTTTGGCATAATGCCAAAAACAAAAAGTACCTTACGGGTGCGGAAACATAGGACAATTGCTGCCATTCCCTACTTGCGCAATGAAGATGAAGGTAAGTAGATTTATTATGATCGGTCAAGCAAACTTAACCTCAAAATAAATTAAAAATAATAAGTTAAGGAAACTGTATAAACATTAACTTAAACGTAGGAACGTTTGCAGAGGTTATGTTTGTGATTACACTTGGCTTTATTGTCTTTCGTATTTTTTCTCGATGATCGTCAGAATGTTTTAGGTTTACAAGGAAGAAATGGTGAAAACAAAAAGTAGGTAATCTACTCCAAGTCTGTTTTAGAGTGTATAACTCACACAGATTATTCATCTTAATTTATTTTCAACACCGTTTATGACAGGAAGCATAAAATTTATATTTATAATTTTCTTAATCTTAATTTTTTTTAAATCTTATTTTCTCAATTTCAAAATTCAATTACCTCATTTTACTAAATAACAAGTAATTACAGATACTGACGATGAAGACGAAAAGGGACTGGAAGTTTCTAATGAGGAAAGAATTGAAGCTCCGATTCAAGCAAATGCAGAAGTTGAACTGGATCCCGCAAACCTCCAACAAGTCGAAGAAAATCCTATTCTAAATTTTAATGTCGTACAAAATGAAGAAAATCCTATTGATATATGTGGGGATTCTAGTAACGTAGATTCAGGTACCAAACTTTAAATAATTTTTAAAAAACCTTATTTGAAGAAAAAAAAAATTATGTACAGTCACGTGTGTTATTAAGGGCCTTGGAATCAGGACCTAACCTCAAAATTGAATTGTCTTATTTTTCTCCATAAATACCCGAATAAGTTTTGTTCAGATACTTAAGGCCTATTCCTATTTTGAATCAAATCTGTATTCGGAGTGAAAAAGTGGTTAATTTCAATAGTTTTTGTGTCAAACGTTTTTTTTTAATGCAGATTTTTTTTTTAAATACAGATTTGAATTCGAAACAGTAATAGGCCCAAATTATCCAAAAAAGATTTGATTGGAGTATTTACGGAGTAAAATGAGGAAATTGAATATCGAGGCTTGTTCCTGGTTCCAAAGCCTTTAAATTAATGTAAGTATTTTGAGAAAAAGCTTGCAGAAAATCAGGGAATTTATGCAAGGTGCACTTCCAATGGCTGTCAAGAATAACTATTTTAAAATTGTTCAGGGTTCAGAAAAAAGTTCGAATCTGAACTTGAATTTTTTTTGTTCCTTCAGAATGTAATCTTGTGATAAGATCTGAAATTTATTTAAAAAAATATTTTTCTGTAAAAACAAACAATTTCGCGCTGAGCTAACTCTAAATATCATGAAATTTATTTCTTCTCTAACGTGGGTCCTCTTTAATCCTAAACGATTTTATATACTCCTCAATTGTTTTGAATCCATGGAGTCTTGCAAAAGTAGAATTGCAGTGAAATAATCCAAGAAGTACTTTTAAATTGACCTGTTAGGTGAAATAATGGTATTCTAGAATTTTCAGAATTCACTTCTTTTTAATTCAAAAACCCGATTTCAAGAGTGGTTAACCCCTAGGTTGTACAAAGTAAGTCTGTAGAAACAAAAGTGTTAATGGTGTTGTATTATCATTAATCTTCATTTTTAGATTCTGAAGAGTCGAGCGGATCCACCGATTACGAAGATGGATTTGAAGATGGAATCGTAGAATTGGTTGACAATGAACCCAACGAAGTAAAAGAACTTCGAGTCTGTCATGTGTGCTCATGTCATTAGCAAGGAAATTTGTAAGATAAAAGTAATTTTATTCTCTCGATAATAATATTTGTTTCGTTATTATTAATTGAAAAAATTTGATGGCAGCTGTTCTTTGTGAAAAGTACAAAAAAACTGAAGAAGATGTACTATCTCATATGAGTAATGTCTTCAGCAACGCTAAGGATTGGGATGGAAAAAGAAAATTTCGAATTCCCCACCAGTAATTTGGCCAGAATTTCTTCTTCATAATTATTCCAAAAAATTTATGAAAAATGCTATATTTCAATTTTCTAACATTTTTTAATAAAGTATAAAGATCTTAATCTATTGTTTATTTATTACTGCACGAAATTTTAAATAATTGTATCGCTAAGAATGAAAAAATAAGAGGAGGCTGGTCTGGGCCAGATCCGACCGTCCTTCTGGATGCCCCAGTATGGCTCTGATCAGGTTAGGCGTTTCTTTTCGAATCTGGCGCTGGTAGGATTGCCCGACTCGGCCCACATTCTGCCAGATCTGGGCCCGACCCGCGCCAGGCTGAAATTTCTGCACGGGAAAAGTTGAATTATTTTAATTTTAAATCGTTGCAAATGAATAACTATTCAATTGTTATTTATACATTAAAATTTGTTTTGAAATCTTTTTAAAAATTCTTTTAAAACTATATTTTTTTACTAAAAAATCAATTTTTCCACATTTATAACTGTTCAATTTTTATTTATTTATTAAAAGTTGCGTTCGTTTTGAAATAATCTTAAATATTCTGTTAAAATTAATTTTTCAAAATGAAAATCATCCGAAACTTCCCCAGCAATCTTAAAACAATATGTTTATTATCTTAAAAACTTTCAAAATCCTTGAAAGCTTAAAAATTTTATTTGAAAACTTCTAAGTATCTCCTCACTTACAAATTGTTTAGTTTTGAATATTTCAATTATAATTGTTCATTTAGAATAAACAGTCAAACATTGCTGACTATTGAAAAATTGTTCTATTACTTAATTAAACATTTTCAAATTGAACTCATTAAATTGTTTCATTTTATCAGATTCAGAATCGCCCTATATAATCAATCAATTATTGTTCAATCGCGAATACACGAAGTACAGTTTCATTTTTGAAATCATTATTTAATTTATATTTACAGTTGATCAACTTAAAACATTTTTTGTATTGTATAACTCTTTAAAACTGCATTTCAACATTCTTTTAATTGGAAATGTAGGCTTAAAAATAAAGGTGTAAAATGGAAAATTTTGATCGTAAAAGATTGTAGAATTCCACATACATAAATACATATCTTGTGACATGAATTTTGTGATGATTCAAGTGATTGAATAGATTTTTCTTTAAAAAACTTGTAAAAATACCGGTCAAAAAATAAATTCACTGTCATTTCCCGTTCCCAAAAAATTCCGATCATCTACTGGTTTCCCGGACCAGCGGTTACCCTGAATTATGATATTTCAGAATATAATTATGCTTCTTGAATGATAATTCGTATTTCGTGCTTGGTAGCTCAACAATTTTTCTTCAAAGAAACAATTAAAATAATATATAGTTTAATAATTCTGACATTGAAGTTTTTTAATTAACACAGTAAAAACTGTGGGATAAATTTTGTTGCACCTAATTTTAAGATGGGGTTCCATCTCGCTCGGAGTTGGGGTACGAAACTATCGCCTATTGTTTTTGCCGCAAAACTGTAAAAACAATTGACAGCAGGTGACGTTTCGTACCCGAAGTCCAAGGGAAACCATACCTTTTGTAGTTTTAGACTTTACGTTTTAGTTTTTTTTTAATTGAACTAATTTTTCCATTTTTTAATTTATGCAGTTAGGGTAAACCTGCCAGTAATCGTGACCTTAGTCCCCGTAATCACGATGGCTTTTCATGTGTGTAAATTCGTGAAGTGTAATATAGTTTTCAAATATGCTATTCGTCTGAAGTCAGCGAGAATATTTTAGGGGACCTTATTCATTTGAAAGTGTAAACTCGAATTAATTTCTGTGTCTGAAAATTCATTTTATTCCGATAGATTTGAAGTCAAGCTCCAATTCGCCAGAATTAGCCAGCGCGAATACAGTTGAAAACGGGCCTATTCAATCGAATTCTGGAGGTATAACTAACGTGCAGGGGCGTATTGGATCTGTTGTAAATGTGTATTAGTGATTCCTGTAGCTCAGTGTTGCCGTCTGGACTTATACACTTGGGATCGCAAATTGACAAGCATTCAATTCGTGCTGGCTCAGTTTGTTTCAACGTATCAGAAAGCAGGATTCGGGCGAATTTAAATATGTTCATTCGTCGCAATCCTCCGGAATTGGTTTCTTTTTGCTGGGATAGTAAACTTCAATTATCTTATTTCAAAAATTAGAGTCTGGGCTTTTGGGGGAGGGGGGCAAGCCGCCGTGGCGCCCCCTCTGGATCCGTGCCTGATCTTTTTGCAATGTTTTTAAATCTCGATTAATATTACGCTGCTTAATATACTTCCATCTACATATTTTATGTACTTCTATTGATTCGACCCTTTGTAATAAGTTCAGATATCCATCTTCGCGTATTTCACTCATTCGTCTAAGATTGTCAATTACACTTTTTACTTCGACTGTCTCAACTACACTTGAACTTTTGTCGCATATAAAACATTTACTTGTTGAAGCCATGATGAATTTCAAAAGACAATTGCCTCAGCATCTTTACTGCTTACTCTGTAGGAGGACAGGATGCACTGAAAAAAATGATTTAGCTGTCCCAGCTAGACGTTTAGCTCGATTTTGTCTTCTAAGAAAATATAGCTGTGTTACCTAAATTTCTAGCTGTGTTGCCTAAATATCTAGCTGTTTCAGTTAAATTGTGCCATCTAGAAATTATCTCGATACATTAGCTAGATAATTTCTAGATGGCAAAAATTAGCTGAAACAGCTAGATATTTAGTTAACACAGCTAGAAATTTAAGTAACATAGCTATATTTTCTTAGAAGACGAAATCCAGCTAAACTTCCAGCTGTGACATCTAAACCATTTTTTTCAGTGTGTAGTATTTATGGATTCCGTATGCGAAGAAGAGTTTATCCCGTCAGTTGAGGATGCACTACAACTTTCACTTTGCATGCGACGCATTTTTAAATAAAAGAGTTCAAGGTCTGAATAAAGCAATCTCTGACAAAAATAATGGGTTTTATGAGAAAACTTAAAGAAGGCATTTTTGAATTGTTATATATTTATAATTATGGCATGTTAAATTACATTTTTGAAAGAATTGAATCTTTCGTTTGTAAACCACAATTTAAAAAACGCACCAAAAACTCTACCTCAGGGGTGATGTGGAAGTGAGATCCCAGTGCTTGTACGTGCACATAAAAAAATTAATTATGACTTTTCAAATTGATGTAATACAAAAAAATGTATTGGTCCTAAAAGGAAATTTTCTGCTCTACAAATTTTCTTTCATCCATTTTTGTCCAAAGAGCTGATTACTCATCTCCTATGGCCTGTACAGCAAAAGTGTATAGGACCTTTTTCATTGCAAATTCTATTCTAAATACTTTTATTCTTATTTATTTTTATCTTCCGACGCACCCTCTCGTATATAATAGCAAAAAAACCAGCACTACTACCTGTCTAACGAATGTTTTTCGAGGCTAGGGTTGCATTTCCTTTATTCAAATTTATTTTTCCGTAAACGCATTATTTAATTCCTTTTTTTCTTAAATTATCACTTTAAAATTAAGAAGAAGCTTTGCAGGATAAATGAAATTTCAGATTATATATTTTTGAAATTGAACTATTTTTCGTGTCGAGGGGGGGGGGGGGGTACTCTTTCTATGCCATGAATGAAAATAAGTCAAAATACTTCATCCGTTCAGTTTAGTTGGAAATTCAAAAATTGAAATTGGAAAATCTGACTTTTGTTTCAGAATGCGTTTTGACCCTTGCTTACTAAAACATTTTTTCTAATGAACTCATATCAAATACAACACTGTTGTAGGCTGGTGACCTTCTCAGCATAAAATACTTAATAATTAAGACTCTTGGTTTCCATTCTCTGCCCCCCCTCCCCTCCTCAGTGACACAAGTTTTGGTGGGACTGACGTTACAACTTGACTCTCCACCATACGACGAATCACTACTTAACTTGGACATGATTTCGACTCGCAAAACAAATTTCGCGCATTAAGGTGGTAGTTGGATGCACAATCTGAACAATGAATAATACAAAAAATAAAATAGCCTCGGAACGGTCTGAAACTTTGACTGAGGAAATGCATACACACGGTAAACGTAAAGGTCGAGTTTCAGGCGATGAATGGAGACTGGGTGTTTGGAATGCTAGAGGAGTGAATGATCTTAAGGTAAGAGAACTACGAGAAACTATGCAAGTAAGAAATAATAGATATTTTATGTGTACCTGAGACGAAGAAAAAGGGTTGCGAAAGTAGAAACATAGAAAATAGGGTGTTGAAAGGCGGTTTTGAAATATGGTCAGGAGTAGATAGTGAATCACATGGAAGTCAAGGGGTCGGTTTAATTATAAATGAAGAAGCAAGACAGCATCTCAAAGATCACGATTTTGTATCGTTCAGATTGTTGTGGGCTAGAATGAAGATAGGAACCAGAAGATTATTCATCATAGCGTGCTACGCCCCAGTTGATAGCGATTTAAGAGAAGTCAAAGACGCCTGCTGGGACACTTTAAATGATACAATAAGTACTTGCGATGAAGGTGAAAGAATAATTCTGCTAGGAGATATGAACGGATGGGTCGGCGTCCAACATCAGGATACAGATACAGAAAGGATGCTAGGTGATTTTGGGGATCCAACAAGAAAAAATTATAACGGGGAAAAATTAGTTAGATTATGCTTAGAAAAGGTCCCATTCATTACAAATACTTAGTTTCGACATAAAATGATGCACACGTACACCTGGTATAAAGCAAATAACCGCAGTATAATTGACTCCGTTATTGCGGATGAAAGACTAAGAGAACTAGTAAAACATACAAGAGTCATGAGAGGCTCTGGATGCAATACTGACCAATACCTTCTATTCTCTAAAATAAACTTAGGCCGGGGATGGAGAAGAAAGAGAACCAAACAAACGAAAAAAACGCAAATCAAGATTGAAAATTTACAGAAACCGGCAGTGCGAATAGATTTTCAAAATAAGATAAACGAACGCATAGATCAGGCAACTTGGGTGACACTAATAAATAATAAAAATATAGAGACAGATCACAAAAAAAAGCTTGAGAGTAGGAAAAAAAGTTTTCTGTGCATTTGTCGACCTAGACTTTCGGAAGTCATTAAAGAGTACGGAGTCAGTGGATAGCTCCTAGAAGCAGTAGAAACAATACATACATCTCGAGACAGTGAGGGTAAGTGGGTTAGCTTTCGCAGATGACAAGACTGTTGTAGTAGAATCAAGCGAGGATTTGCAAAGAATGTTGAATAAACTTAATACAAGCATGAAAAACATGGGCCTCAAAATAAACGTCGAAAAAACAAAAATCATGGTGTTTGAAGGAAAAAGTGAGAAAACAATGTGCAACATTGTCCTAAATGATGAGAGATTAGAACAAGTTGACAAGTACGTACATCTAGGTAGTCGATTCACTAACGACGGAAAAATAGATGGGGCTTGATATAGGCGCATAAATAAGGGTAAGCAGGTTATCGGTAGAGCAGGGTCCATC
This sequence comes from Andricus quercusramuli, assembly GCA_932178445.1. Lineage (NCBI taxonomy): Eukaryota > Metazoa > Arthropoda > Insecta > Hymenoptera > Cynipidae > Andricus > Andricus quercusramuli. Next base: position 96,804 of record CAKNXH010000628.1, on the reverse strand, counting down.
CTCACAAATAAAAACATATCAGAAAAAGCTAAAATGGCCATACATAATTCTATATTTGTACCAACTGTACTATACGGTAGCGAGACACGGACTTGTCAAAAGAAGGACCATAATAAAATTAACGCAATTGGCGTGAAACCTCTGCGCACAATATGCGGGAAAACACTGATGGACAAAGTCCGAAACGAGAAAATCCTCAAAGAATGCGGTACAGGAGAGACACTTGTTGACATATGGCTTGGAAGAAAGAAAGATCAACGACTGACCAAACAAGTGTATAAAGGTAAAGTAAATGGCAGAATGCCCAGAGGTAGACCGCCGAAAGAATGGATAGATTCTGTAAATGAGACATTAATCCGAAGAGACATAAGAAGCCATAGAAACACAAGAGCTTGCATGAAAAAATGCATGGACGTGAAGGTAGAGTAGTATGCCAGGGCAGAAAAGTGTGGCGACAAATAGTTTATAAAAAGAGTGACAGTAGAGTGGACGACGCCTGAAACAAATACATTGGATACTAATGGGCCCAAGTGGGGAACCACACATAAAAATGTTGTGAGGCTCTTCACTTGGGGTGATCGCTATTTGTTGCATCGCAACATTGTTTGTTGATCGCAGTGTTGTGGAACGAACGTGTCATTTGAATAAATAAAACGAGAATTCCTGATAAATCTAAAAAATCTATACCCCCTACCTCACACCACTCCTTTCCTCACCAAGCAAGTCACTGCTACCCCGAAAGGGAAATGGCTTAATGATATAATAATATTATTTAAAAAAATTCCTTCGCGATTCGGTTCGTTGAGACCAGTTGAGACTCTGAGGTTAGAAAAAGTGTTTTGTTTACCTTTCAAATTCTACACTACTCGACACATACGCCACTACATTCAGTGGCCAGTGTGCGGAACTTTCTGGCTCACGTTATGGAACTTCCCCCACCACAAGAGCCTCCGGACTTGTTTATACGACCGTGCCCGCGATGGACAAAGTTTTATGTGCACCTGGTTGGAGACGGCGATTCGACTTGTGTGATTACCGATCTCGCTGCGCTCACGCGACAAACTTCACACTCGTCTGGAATCGCCCACTTCTCCCACTAGAGGCACAAAGTACTATTACTAGTTAAAATAGTTATTTAGTACCGACAGCATGAACTCGGGAGGCGGTTTTCTGCAATTTTCCGCTTCCCTAGCCATACTTCCAGGCAAATGCGAGTACTTGTAATAAAGTCGGATGCAGCCACGGGTTATCACTGGTTGTGATAACCAGGGTTTTTAAATGAAGGTATAATACAATAGGTTTTTAAACATAGTTCTACAGGAATTAAATTGACCAGCCTGATGAGGCAATAATAAGAATAGTAGGTAGGGCTTGAGCTTTCTTCTCATGAATTTGACAGCTATGTTGGCTGTAGCATTGATCCTGGCAGGGTTTTTTCATGCCAGAAAGGTAGACAACGAAGAGGAAAGGGACTAAGAGGAGCTCCAAAAACCCGTAAATCAATGGAGAAGTTGCGTAATCTGTAGGGACGTTAGTTGCTTTCCGGGGATCATCGGGGCGCACTTGGTGCCACCGTTGGGGTTGGCAGCATGCAAGCCGGTGGCTGTAAGCTACGTGATGGACAGGTAGATCTTACCGGGATACCCGGAAGGGCTACTGTCCAGCCAGAATATCGGCAACAAGTGGTAAGCGACAGAACATCAGCTGCGCCTGCGGAGAATGTTTCGGCTTGGAGCCCCCAGCCGACTACTTCCAAAGGAATGCCACGGCAGCGCATCAATTTTCAAAGCCATCATGATGAGTACTTGAAATGCTGCCAATTTGAATACGAGGTGGAAGTGACCACAATTTCTCCTGATGGGAAGGTCTTTCGAGAAAACTTTGTAGTGAATTTCCCAGAAATAAGGACAATAACTCGAAACGATCCTAAACAATAAAGGCATCAGATAATAGACGGGAACTTCCTTTCTAGAAGAACCATCTGATTAAGATTAAGATCTGAGATTTAGAATGCATTCCGCCAGCAACTCCAGGGTGCGCAGGCCAAAAAGAGAATCAAACTGGCCCACAGAATAACGGAACAACATTTTGCTAATCCATTAAGATCCATTAGGCGGGGCCACCTTATATCCGAAGTCGAAACAAGTAACATTGAAAAACAGGTGCAAAAACAACTAGCAGCACCTGTAGTGCACTCCGAATATGCAGTAGAAGAGGAGGTTCATATACCCGTGACACGAGTTGATATGGGAAAGCGAGGGCCGGATCTGGGGGATGTAGAAGAGCGAGTGTGTCATGGTCGTCAGTCGTTCGGCTTGCAGCCGCCGGAGCCTGCCCCTGCAGAACTCATTTAGGAACTCGATAAAGAAAGCCTGCATCTCATGGTGTGCTTTACTGATGCCATCCTAGAGTTCACAGATCAAGAACCATCAATGACAAACGGCCTGCCGAAATTTAGAGTCAACAAGGACTTTCTCCGGTTAGTTGGTGGCTTGAACATCGAGATACTGCCTGTGCTATTGCAGCAGGATATGAGCTTGCTGCAAGTGCAGACTCCTGCATATTGCGCTGCTGCCGCGTGTGCCAGGATGATGAGCATTAAACTCAGAGGCCAGGCCACTAACAACTATGTCCCAGTAAAGATGTCAGATCGTCCATGGAAGTTTCGACTTCAAGGCGAGATTAGTAAAATTAGAGCAAAGCTGGGACGGTTGTACAAATTTCGAAAGGGCAATCGGTCTCAAAGACTGACTTGCTACGTGGATGAGATCCCTCGCGCACATAAAATCAGTGCAAGAACATCTACGAACCTGGACGAAGTGATTGACTATCTCAAACAGAGGCTTATGATCCTGTGAGCAGGACTACGACGATTTAAGAGAGCGATCGCGAGAAGGAATGCCGATAGGATTTTTTTGCCAGACGAAGAACGTTCCTATCGAGAACTTGCAGATGGTAAAAACAAGACTCAAAATTATTGTGGACCACCTAGGGCCGAGGAAATGGCCAGATATTGGTCGAGAATTTAGGATACTCATTGTTCAAATCAACTGAACATGACGTGGCTCCGTCTAGGAAAGAACAGAGTTGCGCGGTTTCCTGGGCTGAATAATAATCTATCCAGCTCAGCCTTCGACGTAATTCGCATCCTAAAGAGGACTAAGAACTGAAAAGCGCTTGGTGTGGATGCGGTGCACAGCTACTGGTACAAATACCTGGAGACTCTGCACCACGCCCCTGCTGGAACCCTGCAAAGCATCTCAGAGAATCCAGATCACTTACTCTGTTTCATAAGGGAGAGAGTAACGTACATGATTCCCAAAAAGGTAGATTCTTATAGTCCTAGAGATCACCGATCAATCACTTGCCTTTCGACACTCTATAAGTGTCTCACGGCTAAGATTTCTCACTTTGTCTATAAATATTGTGAGAAAAACAACATCCTCTCCGAATAACAAAAATGTGTGTTTGTGTGGCATGCGGAACACCACCAACGCAATTTGCACATGGCCTACATTGACTCTCAATAGGCGATTCCTTCAATACGCCACGAATATTTGATTGAGGTCCTTGAGAGCTCATTCAAATTCTGGATCACGATATGTACACAATTACACATGGTGCACAAGGATTAAATGTTTTAGTCGTGGAATGATGAGGGATACCCAGTCCTTGCCCATTAAACGAGGAATTTTGCAAGGTGATTCATACAGCGCAGTATGGTTTCGTTTAACATTGAACCTACTAAGTTGGGCACTCAAAAACATGTCCTATGGGTTCAAAATTGAACTGGGAGTAGTTGAGTCTCAACTCACTCACCGCCTGCATTTGGACGTTCTAAAGGTTTATGCAAGCTCAGAGTAAAAACTGAACAGCCTACTTAACATCTTGCTGCAGAACTCCTATGACATCAGGATGTCTCTGGACTTGGAAAAATGCAGAAAGCTGCATTTTTTCCGTGGAGAGATAAATACTTCACTGATACAGGACGTCCGAGCTCTGACTGAGGCGATGACTGATGAAGAATCGTACATGTACCTTAGGATATTGCAGGCGAGGGGTCCGCTTCACTCTGCAATTAAAGAGGCGCTTGGGACTGCTTTTCCGGCAGGCCTTAGTCAGATTCTGGCGTCTGGCCTCAGTGCGAAGAACATCACGAAGGCAATTACTTAACACTTATGCCATACCTCTCCTAACATGCTCCTTTGGTTTGGTCACATGATCCATGACTGACCTCGAGAGGCTAGGAGCTTCATGGCTATCCTTATATCCTTCTTGCGTAGATACTGATGCTTCAAACATTTGGTTAAGGAATTACCAAAAACACATTTTCAGTATAGCGGTGGTGACTTACAGATGCCGCCTTTGTGAGGATACTAATGAGAACATCGAGCACATCATTGATGGCTGTACATTCTGTACGCAAGAATTCTGTCAAGAAATTCTGTCTCGCAAGAATACATGCGCAGACATAATGATTTGTCTGGGATTATTCCAACAAAATGCCCTGAAACCTGGCGTACTAGAGAGGTTTAAGAATTACTACAAATACAGAGAAACTTCTATCATTCGAACCGCCGGTAACTCGAATTTTCGATAATTCGATTCAAAGCTCTAAATGTTTCTTTGATTAGAATTCGAAATTTGAATAGTATGCGTGGCCATAGGATATGGAATCACAGCAACGATCCAATGGAAGCATATGTGTCTTGAGGACACGGAGCGACCGAAGAATGAGGCTGTAAAATAGTATCTGTAATGTGAGTAAATATATGCTTTAGTATACATTATTATATAATATTATTGGATATTATCAAGAGTGCATTATTTAAGAGTATTAGCAAGAGTGGGTTTACGCAAGAGACTTCGTACAACACTGTTCCTTGGAGTCCGGTCTCTAGCCGCAGATGACCTTACGCGGTAGACGGCACAGTTGAAGATGAAGGATTTACTTCTGGACACTTTTTTAGAGCTACCAATCTTTCTAGAAAGTTATGAGAAACAGTGTGGACGGACCAGATAAAGTGGTCCCAGAAGAACAGCTTTTTGCATCCGGTTCACGATTGACTGAGCTTGACGCTGGCAAGCCGAAATCTTGTTGAGTTGGTTGAGAAATGAAGCTTTCATACCTTCAAGGCAGTCGATTATAAGAACTACAAGGTGGACTTTGTAGCCTTGGTACAACCTACTAAGCTCGAAAAGAAGTTCTTGATATTTAGACTTGCCAAAGTTTACTTCTATTTACCTTGTCAAATGCTTTTTCTAGGTCAATAAATGCACAGAAAACTTTCTTTCCTACTCTCAAGCTTTTTTCTGTGATCTGCCTTAGGCTAAATATCTGATCTGTACATGATCTTCCTGGCATGAAACCACTTTGTATATCCCATATCTTCTCTTCTGTGATTTCCATTATCCTACGAATGATGGGCCAAAATCGTGTGTGAGAATGTAAACTCAAATTTCCAATTAGTAACTTCTCACTAGGAATCTGTATTATCTTCAGAGTTGGTAACTATCAATCATTAGAGAAATCCTTACACACACCGTGAAAATGGAATTCTATAATATCGATCAAAGATATCTCCTCTAATACAGAAAGTGTTAACGTCCTTTCAGACCAGATGAAGCAATAAATTGAATATTTTTGAAATGTAATTTTTTAGTCGAAAAAAAGATCTAGTCCTTTCGCTCCGCTGGGATTGGAACTCCAGGTCAACTGATTGTCCGTCAGGTGCTCTAACCACTAAGGGGTCGTGCATAAATTACGTAAGGTAATTTTCCGAATATTTTGACCCTCCCCCCCCCCTCCCCTCTGTAACGCTTTCTCCGACTTTTCCCTATAGTTTTTCACCATTATGTAACACTAAGCTAGACCCTCCCGCCCCCGAAACAGTGTTACGTAATTCATGCACGATCCCTAAGCTACTGGAGAGATCGGAAGAAGAGTCTTTTTTTCGAATACGATTTATTTGCAAGGTGTTATGTTAGATACATGTTTTTACTAGGAATCTGTATTATCTTCAGAGATGGTAACTATCAATAATTAGAGAAATCCTTACACACACCGTAAAAATGGAATTCTATAATATCGATCAAAGATATCTCCTCTCATACAGAAAGTGTTAACGTCCTTTCAGACCAGATGGAGCTATAAATTTCCAAAAATATTGAAATATTTTGAGAAAAATATTTAAAAATATTAAACTTAAACGTAGAGGTCGAGTTTCAGGCGATGAATGGAGACTGGGTGTTTGGAATGCTAGAGGAGTAAATGATCTTAAGGTAAGAGAACTACGAAAAACTATGTACGTAAGGAAACTAGATATTTTATGTGTACCTGAGACGGCCTTTCATGGACGAAATTTCGACGAAAATTCTCATCGCGCGTTTTACGCGCGGCTAGCTACGCTCGCGAGTTTGAGCACGCCTAGGGCGATTGACTGCTAAATCTCGCGCTTCGCGCTCGATCATATATTTATCTCGCGCTACGCGCTCGGAAGTATTTACATCGCTCTTTACGCTCGGTTTCTCTAGATTTTTGAACTTCGTGTTCGACTCCGATGAAAAGAAAAAGTTTCTTTGCAAATATTATGAAATTATCAAAACCTCTACATATAAAGTGATTGTTAAATTTATTTTTATTTTCGACTGAGAATGAACTTGATTTACCTAAGGTTCTATCGACCGTAAGGAACACATTATCATCCATAAACTCGCGCTTCGCACTCGATATTTGATTTGAACATCATTTGAACCTTGCGTTCCACGCTCGGTTCTGTGCACCGTATGATAAATACAAAAAAGTTTGAGTGCACTTACGGCGCGCGGTTTCCAAAATGGAACAAAAATATTTATATATAATAATATAAATATTATTTAAAAATATTAAGGTTAATATTTAATTAATATTAAGGTTAATATTAAAAATAATAATATCATTTATTATTGTTAAATTGTACCATCTAGAAATTATCTCGATACATTAGCTAGATAATTTCTAGATGGCAAAAATTACGAAAATTATTGTTACATAATATTTTCCAGAAAAAATATAAAAAAATATTTTCCAGAAAAAAAATTCCAGAAAATATTTATTCATGTTTTTAAAATTTGAACAAAAGATTTTCAAATATTATCTTAAAAACACCACCTTTTTTATGTTTACCTACATTTTGATAACATTTCTGCTTATGTAAGAAAGATACCGTATCAGATTTGTACGGGCTAAACCGTCTTGCAAGATATCGCAAAAGAGCTAGATATATTTTTCATAGAACTTTTTTTCACGTGTGAACTTTTATTTAAACATTTTTTTTGTCTCTCGTTGTATGCGAGAAGAATTAGAAAATTCAGTTTTATGAGAAAAAAAACTCGCCTGGCCACAAAATTGATATAGCCTGCATGAAACTCGTCAGATGTCTTCCTCAGAAAAGAATAAATCCAAATCAGAAATTTGCAAAAATATATGAGTTTGGATTTTTTGAGAAAATTCAACTTTGAATATTTTCAGAAAAACCACCGCCTTTTTGGTAATTTTTGACCTTTTTAAATTTTTGGTTGATTTTAAAATAAGACAATAAACTCTTTCAAAATAAAAAAGAGAGCGATAAATATCTCAATAAGATCCAAAGTTATAGAGGTCTACACAAAATGTGGGCTTTTTTGAAAAACAAAGCCCAAAATTAAAAATTTTAATTAGCAAGTTCAAAACTTCATAGACACATTTTTTTCGCAAATCGGAAAAATACGTATCGCCTAATTTCCTCAAAAAAAGCAACCTATTTCGTTCTTGAGAGATTATACAACTTCAAATGTAACTACTTTGAAATTGATTCGGTCATAAGTATTACTTAACAAGTAGTACGAGATTAGTTTCTTTGATGCTATGTGTACTCCGTGCTTCGTATGACTGTATAAAATAATTTCATTAATTTCCATGTTCTCATGCCTTTCATTAATTAATAATGTCGTTCGCCAAAGGTAGAATTAAATAATTTGTTAACTACGTTTCCACGTTAGTTCAAAAACTATTGTTTTATGAAAGTATTTAAATAGGCATGTATTTGCAATAAATAATTGTATACTTTTCCTAATTTCCGTCTACCTTTCCTAACCCTACAATAAACAAGTAAAAAATTTAATTTTTGAAACAATTACCATTTGAATTGTGATCCTAATTTTTTTCTTGTAATTTTGCGGTTTACTGAATGTGTACGATTTATAAGAAATTTACTACTTCAAGCAGTTATTTTACGGTTTGTTGAAAATATACGATTTACAGGAAATTCACTACTTCGAGCGGTTATTTTACCAACTGCTGGAAATTTACCAATTTTTTCTGTGAAAATGTAACATCTCAAAAATTTCCTACATGGGTCGGTGATTTTACCATTTCCAGGGAAAATACATAACCTGCAAGTGCTGTTGCAAAGAGGGATTGAAATACACTGTTTTTGTTTAAAAAAAACCCTCCATCAACGTAGGTTATAATAGTACCAACGTTGTTCGTGATAAATTTACATGGATCATTCTGTACAGTGTACTTAGCAAGCTTCTACCCCCTCCATCTTCAGGGAAGTATATTCGAGGTACGGAAGATCTAGGATGATGACTTCGATGGATTGCCATCATCTTGCGTGTGCTTCGGTCAAGATGCTTCAACTCATCGACATTCCATTTTACTGCACCAAACGTGTAGAGCAGTATAGGAACGCCCAGCATATTGGTCGCCTGGATCTTATTTTCCCAGATAATTGGGAAGTCCACATTTTTCAGAGAATTTGGCGATACCTTTTTTGGAGGGCCGTTTTCGCCACACGCACATCTTGGGTTTCCGCTTGCGGTATTCCAAAATATGCATATGCCTCTCCATTACCAAGATGTTGAATGGTATTTCCACCTTTGAGTTGAACAACCTGATCGTCATGCGATGATTAGTTTCTAGTCTTCCTATGTGTAGATGAACGCAGGCATTCTTTTCCAGTCCAAAGCTTATGCCAATCACCTTGAAGTACCTATTTACCGCCGTCACATAGATGTCAAGGTCCTGTTTTGAAGAGGAAAGGAGTTTAAGGTCGTCCATGTACGAAAGGTGGTTGATCTTATTTTCTCCTCTATTCGGCGGCCCGATAGAGGCAAGAGGGAGATGCAGAAAAGTATCGGACTTAGAGAGTCTCCTTGGAAGACCCCCTCTCATAGGTGACATAGCTGGTAGTCACCTGACTTTTCTCAGAACTTACAACAAATCTTGTCCACCACAAGAGCATAAGCTCCTCCATGCGTCCAACTATTCTTGGATGCACCTCCAAGCATTCAAGGAGCTTGATAACCAGCTCATGGATCGTGTTATCGAATGCCTTACGGTAGTCAATCCAACCCATGGACAGATTGCGTCGATACAGGATCGAATCCTGGGTAATACACTGTCTAATAACAGGTTCTCCCTGCAATCTGCCAGCCCTCTCTTGCATCTACGTTGTTCAACCATTGCACTCCATACCGGCTCGATAGATGTTAATATCCTCTCTTTGATGATGCCAGTGAATAGCTTGTAGCTGGTGTTTAAGCAAGCTATGGGCCTGTATTTCTTTGGACTTGACGAATCTCCGGTCTTAGGGATCAGTACCGTGCGTCCTTCTACTAACCACTGCGAGATGGGTTGTTCTCCGTTTAAGAAAGTAGTCAATATACGAGGCCAGATGTTGGTGCGTAGACGCGAACTTCTTTCGCTAAAAGTTGTTGACTTCATCTGGCCCTAAAGCTGAAAAGTTCTTAATTCTAGCGATAACTTTCTTTACTTCTTTAGCAGTAACGGCAGATTACGTTTCATCGAACAGACGGGAAGGATGAGTAGAAAGGATGGAATTTTCCTGAATCCACTTTAACCGCCGTTCAAGGCACTCTTTGGCTGTTGAAAGAGCTCTTATTTTTTGCGTCCAGTGCTGCTCGATGGTCAACAGCTTTCACTTGTTCAGTGTGTTTGCTTTTTTAAGTTTCAAGGAAGTGCTCTAACTTTTGGAGTGAATTTTTTATTTGATTTTATGTAGCTAATCACGCACTGAACATTTGATGCATGCCGTCTCGCCGTTTTAGTTTTAAAATGAAGCTGTATAATACGTTCGCGAGTCTTACTCAGGCGTACTGAAATCATTATTTATGATTACACAGCCACACAAAAAAATCGTTTTTCGGGCCAGTAGGTCAGACCACGTTGACTATATGATTTTTGGGGTCGTTGAATCTTAATCCGAGGTCCAAAAAACCCAGCACGTCATGGTTCTGACATAACCTCAAAAAACCTCATGCAAATTTTTTTTTTATTCCGGAGGTCAGACCATGTTTATTATATGTTTTTGGGGGCGCTGAATCCGAATCGCATAAGGACATTTTTCCGCAAAAAGATTCCTGTTTAGACAAATTAAAATCCTCTCAACCTTAAATTTAAAAGGAAATTCCACTTAGGTCAATTCTACGTACGTCGAATGAATAAATTTCACGAGTTTCTTGAAAAATCAAAACCCGGAAGTGCTGGAGATTTTTAAACAATGGATTCAGATCCAGCGACCTCAAAAACATATAGTGAACATGGTCTGACCCCCGGACTCGGAAAAAAACTTTTATGAGGTTTTTAGAGGTTGTCTCAAAACCCTGACTTGCTGGGGTCTTTTGAACCTCAGATTCGGATTCAGCGAGCTCACAAACATGTAATAAACATGGTCTGACCCCAGACTTGAAAAAAAATGTATGAGGTGTTATGAGGTTATGTAAGAACCCTGACGTGCTGGGGGTTTTTGGACTTTGAATTCGAATTTAGCAATCCCGAAAACATATAATATACATGGCCTAAGCCCCGGACTTGAAAAAATAAAATTGCATGAGGTTTTATGAGGCTATGTCAGAACCCTGACGTGCTGGGGTTTTTTGAACCTCGGATTCGGATTCAGCGACCCAAAAAATATATAGTCAACATGGTCTGATCTCCAGGCCCGAAAAACGATTTTTTGTGTGTGGCTGTGTTATCATTGTTATGCAGGAGATCGCCTTCTCGTAAACTACACAGTTCAGATTCCAGAGATTAAAATCTTCAGGAAGCAAATTGGGAATACGTAGCAGTATTAGCTTCAGCTAATTTGTCTGTGACCAATTACAGAGCTGCTGTTACGCCCCCACGAGACGTTAGAAAGGGGTAAGGGCTTGACCGACATTATTTTTGTGAGAAAAGAGAAATAGAATTTTCTTTACAAAAAAAACGGACTTTACCGCCAGTCTCATTACTATTTATATTATGAAGGGTAGTGGAACTAGTGGTCGGAAACTTTTGATTTGCTTCTTATTTAACGCTATTGACTAAATGAGCAGTTGAATGTGCAATATTTCAACGTGTCAGAGACTATTGCCTACATTTACTAGTTCATTATTCTCATATGATTTTCCTCGAGAAAACAATGTACTAATGAAAAACAAATGTGGACGTCCGCATGAAAAGAGCCCTTACAACCAGAATGAAGCTGCGTAAAGAGGCATATAGCCGGATAAAATTACAGAATCTTAGGCCCAAAAAGAACCCTTTAAGTTGAAAAACAAGTCACCAGGGTACCATAAGCACACATGTTATATTTTTTCTTCGAACATGCAATATATCTACTTCCGGTTACTATCTGGATATGACCATAGTCCTAATTAATTCAGTATAAGTTTCAGTATCATCCCCCCACTCAAAACTACAAATTACAATTTTAACCTCAATTTATAAAAACTCAAATACATCCCAAATTAGGAACGGCCACTAGCGCCCTTTTCATGCGGACACCCACAAATATTTTGTAAAAAAGTACATCCATGTCATGTCCAAAACAGATCTTCCACATCAGCTGAAATACATTCGTGAAAATATTAAAATTATTTTTATCGTAAATTTTGACATCTAACAACGTTTTAATAGAGTATAATATGATTCAACTTTGCACCTCATCGTCTCAATTAGACAGTTGAGGGACATGGCGTAGTATAACTTCAGGGAGACGATTTCTCGTCTTGAACGGCATCAAAACAATTCAAATAAAAACCGTAATCTTAAATCATTAAGACTGTTTCATACAAAAAATTTCGAGTTGAAGATAATAATTAACAAACAAAAAAAGTGTTCACTTCTGATTTACATGACGAGTAAACATGGCGAAAGAATTCCGTCTCCGGTTTTCCTTGTTTAAGCAATTTCGCAAACAGTATAAGATACGTGTGCTTTCAACCTTTTAGCATTTAATATTCAAATTCAGATGTATCAGGTGAGTAAAACATTTATTATAACTATGTTTTTTGCAGTTGCATTTTTTTCTTACTATAGCTTTTTGCCAATTTTTTTGAAAATGATTTAATTTTAATAAAATGGTGACTTATTTTTTCGGGCGAAACATTCTTCATATCTTCACTCTTTCTAATTTTGAAAGCTAATTTTTATATGGCTGAAATCTTTGAAAATATTTGAAAAAAAAACATTTTTTTAAATATTTATTTCTGAAGAGTATTTATTGTCGAAATTAGAAGCATCAGAGTGGCAGGGAATGTTTTCCTCTAAAAAAAAGCCGCGCGGCTTCACTGTCCATGCAGTAGAGCAAAATCAAATGAAAACGTTCAAAATAACTTTTAGAACGCAATTCTCAATTTATTTTAGATTTTCATTCCGGAGAGAAATTTATAATTGAATTTATAATTGATATGTGTAAAAGATATTTGAATTTTTATTATTCCAACTTTTATGTTCATCCAAAGAGCGAACAAATTTTTCTTCTTTTCTTTTTCTTCTATCTTTTTGTTAAGAACTTTCCGATTAAATTACTTGATTTTATCGACAAGATGTAGTTTATCATGAAAATGAGTCATTCGATAGTATTTGTTATGTTTCAAAATAATTTATATAAATAATTATACATTATGAAGGTATTGGTTTTATGTAAAATTCGACTGGGTCGGTTTCCATCAAATCTCCACGTTTCGAGACCCCCTGAGTCAGAAAAAACTATTTTTACGAAGGTGTCTGTCTGTAGTCTGTTGGCACGATAACTTTCGAAAAAATTAGCAGATTGGATTGTGCTTTGGCAAACATTTTTAGGGCCTAAAAAGAAAAAACAAGTACGTGAACCAGCTAATTTGGATCAAAATTAAAAAAGTTAGAGCATTTTGAAAATTTTTGAACATTTTAACCCGAAAAACGCACGATATGAAAAGAAGTCAGGAGGAGAAAAACATTGCTTTTTGAACACCCTACAATATTTTCATAACAACTTTTTGAATTTTTCGAAAAATCAAAAGTTGAAATTTTGATCGCACAAAAAAATAATAAAAAAATCTGCCCGCTTCGCGGGCACATTCTCATCGCGCGCGGCTCGCTTCGCTCGCAAATTTGAGCGCGCCTAGGGCGCGCGAGTGTTGGATCTCGCGCTTCGCGCTTTACGCTCGGTTTCTCTAGATTTTTGAACTTCGTGAACGTAATTGTTAAATTTGTATTTATTTTAGAATGAAATGGAACTTTATTTACTTAAGGCTCTATCGACCTTAAGGAACACATTCTCATCCAGACACTCGCGCTTCGCGCTCGATATGTGATTTGGAAATCATTTGAACCTTGCGTTCCACGCTCGGTTCTGTGCACCGTATGATAGAAATGAAAAAGTCACGAATAAAACAAAAACCACGCATCCTATCAGAACATATTCATAACAAATTTGTACCTCTTCTTTGGATGAACAAATTTTGTCTCTGTCATTTTTTCTCGTAGCTTGTGTTATTCGTCGAAAAATTTAATTTTACTATTTCCAATGCTGTCTTTTACGAATAAAATAAAAACTACGCATCATATCAAAAAGTGAATAATAACTAATTTGGAGATCTTTTTAGGGTGCATAATTTTGTTTTATTCACCTTTGGTCGTATCTTGCATAGTTTTACAGTAAAATTAAATTATTGATTTTTCATTATTTCTTTGTGTAATAAAAATTTAGATTTTTGATTTTTCAAAAAATTCAAAAAGTTGTTACAGAAATATTGTAGGGTGTTCAAAAAGAAACATTTTTCTCCTCTTGACTTTTTTTCATATCGTGCGTTTTTCGGCATAAAATGTTCATTTACGTTTGTTTTTTGTAATTTTGAAAATGCTATAACTCCGGTAATTTTTTTTTATCCGAAAAAGTCATTAGGATAAATTGTTCGAGTTTTGGAGTACTATCAATAGCCGTACATAGAATTTTTGAATTTTGAAAAAAATGATCTCAAAAATTTTCAAAATGCTCTAACTTTTTGAATTTTGATCAAAATCAGCTGGTTAACGAACTTGTTCTTTCTTTTTAGGCCCTAAAGAAGTGTGCCAAAGCACAACCCAATCTGATTATTTTTTTCGAAAGTTATCGTGTCTACAGACAGACTAAAGATTACAGACTACAGACTACAGACTACAGACAGACAGACACCTTGGTGAAAACCTTCTTTTCTAGCTCAGGGGGTCTCAAAACGTGGAGATTTGATGAAAACAGACCAAGTCAAATTTTACATAAAACCAATACCTTCTCATTAGAATGAGAATGTAAAAATAAAAAATTCCATTTTGCTGTCAAACTATGTGAGATACGATAAAAGACGAATCGACCAAAATTGTGTACCTAAAAAACATCTACAAATTTGTCATTATTCACTTCTTGATATGACGCGTAATTTTTGTTTCATTCGTAAAAAACAGTATTGAAAATAGAAAAATTAAATTTTTAGACGAATAACACAAGCTAGGAAAAAAATGAGAAAGATCAAATTTTTTATTCAAAGAAGGGGTACAATTTTGTTATTAATCATGTTTCGATAGGATGCTTACGCTTAGTTTTTGTTTTATTCGTGAAAATAACATCGACAGTAAAAAAAATCAAATTTTTGGAAAAAACAATGCAAGGTACGAAAACAGATGAATGAACAAAAATGTTGCATTAAAAAAGATTTACAAAATTGTAATCAATTTTTGTTGCAAGAATATATTCAAAATGAAAAAAATAGCTTTTTTGGAAAACGGCACAAGGTAAAATAACATTTTAACTAATTAAATTTGACGCCTAAATTATATCATTACACAGCCCCACAAAAAAAAATTAAATTTCATATCCCTGAACCAGACCCATGCATCCCTATGTATTTCTTATCGCTGAATCTGATTCCGAGGTCAAAAAAATTCATGTACCCCAACATTTTTTAGCTAGAGCCAAAAAACACCCCTAGAATTAGGTGAGAATGAGATTAAGCAACGAGCATATAGTTGTTGCATACCAATCAATCGAAGTATACAAATTTTCAAGTGTATAGCGCATAAAATTGATCTGAAAACCCCCTCCCCATCTAGCCCACCTACCCCCTAACCCAGCTAACCCCTAAAAATAAATCCTACCTAACCACAAGCAGGCTAACCCACCTACCCCTGGGAACAGCGTGTTTAGTCGCCTATTTTTTTGAAATAATTACATTCGACACCACAATCGTGCTAACCCACGTACCCCCTAACTCACCTAATCCCTAGAAACGAATCCTACCAAACCACAGACAGGCTAACCCACCTACCCCTGAGAACAGCGAGTTTAGTCGCCTATTTCTTAAAATAATTACATTCGACACCACAAGCGTGCTAACCCACGTACCCCTAACTCACCTAAACCCTAAAGACGAATCCTACCAAACTACAGACAGGCTAACCCACCTACCCCTGGGAACAGCGAGTTTAGTCGTCTATTTTTTTGAAATAATCACATTCGACACCACAAGCATGCTAACCCACGTCCTTTGAACTTAGGGGTAGTTTCTTTTACCTCTTTAGGGGTAGCTTATTAGTATTACATTTGACCCAGGATACTTACCATCCAGCGCCGATTTTCATGAAACTTAGCACAGGGGTAGAGTTAAAAAATAACAGGGGTAGAGTTTCGACTAAACTCGCTGTTCCCATGGTAGGTGGGTTAGCCTGCCTGTGTTTTGATAGAATTGGTGTCTAGGGGTTAGGTGTTTTAGGGGGTACGTGGGTTAGCACGCTTGTGGTGTCGAATGTAATTATTTAAAAAAAAAATAGGCGACTAAACTCGCTGTTCCCAGGGGTAGGTGGGTTAGCCTGCTTTTCGTTTGGTAGAGGTGGTTTTTAAGTGTTAGCTGGGTTAGGGGGTAGGTGGGTTAGCACGCTTGTGGTTTCGAATCTAATTATTTCAAAAAAATAGGTGACTAAACTTGCTGTTCCCAGGGGTAGGTGGGTTAGCCTGCTTTTCGTTTGGTTGAGGTGGTTTTTAGGGGTTAGCTGGGTTAGAGGGTAGGTGGGGTAGGTGGGGAGGGGTGTTTAAAATCAATTTTATGCGCTATACACTTGAAAATTTGTATAATTCGATTGATTATGATGCGACAACTATGCTCGTTGCTTAATCTCATTTTCACCCCATTCGAGTGGTGTTTTTTGGCTCTAGCTAAAAATTTTGGCGGTATATGAATTTTTTGACCTCGGATTCGGATTCAGCGATAAAAAATACATAGGGATGCATCGGTCTGGTTCAGGGATATGAAATTTAATTTTTTTCATGGGGCTGTGTTATTCTTCATTTGAAATCAAATACAAATTCAGTAATTTGTATATGAAGAACATATAACACAAAGCGCAAAGTGCGCGATAAGTGTATTTCAGAGCGCGAAGCGCGACGACCAAATCGCACGCCGTAAGTGCACTCAAACTTTTTTGTAACTATCATACGGTGCACATAACCGAGCGTGGAACGCAAGGTTCAAATGATGTTCAAATCAAATATCGAGCGCGAAGCACAAGTTTCTGGATGAGAATGTGTTCCTTACGGTCGATAGAACCTTAGGTAAATAAAGTTCATTTTCAGTCAAAAATAAAAATAAATTTAACAATCACTTTATTTGTAGAGGTTTTGATAATTTCATAATATTTGCAAATAAACTTTTTCTTTTCATCGAAGTCGAACACGAAGTTCAAAAATCTATAGAAACCGAGCTTAAAGAGCGATGTAAATACTTCCGAGGGCGTAGCGCGAGGTGAATACAAAATCGAGCGCGAAGCGCGAGATAAATATATGATCGAGCGCGAAGCGCGAGATTCAACAGTCACGCGCCCTAGGCGCGTTCAAACTTGCGAGCGAAGCGAGCCGCGCGCAAAGCGCGCGATGAGAATATGCCCGCGACGCGGGCAGATTTTTATATTATAATTTTGTTATAACAAATCATATGAGCTATCAATCCTTTCTCGCTTTGGCACACCCCTGCACAGGAAAAGCAGAAGTGAATTTTTGTTGCGGGTAATTTTCAAGTGAATAAAGTTGAATTTTTCGGAACGAAACAAAGCAAGATTGAATAGAGTTCACGTGACACCCATTCCCAATGTGGTGGGTACATTTTAACACGTGAAGATGATTTTCGTTGCAGGTAAAGATTACTCTGAAATCGCTGTTAAGATTAAATTTTTTTCTGTGAGCGCGTCAAATCCCAGAGATACTGAACGTAGGAAAGTTATTTATACAAACAGATAAAAGAAAATGGAAGGAATCGACATTTGTTCGCTATTTACACTAACATAAATTATACAGTTAATTATAAATTTTTCTAAAGAAACAAAATCTAAAATTAATTAAGAATTGCGTTCTAAAACTTATTTTGAACTTTTTTATTTGAATTCGCCCCACTGTGCCTGTCGTCGCGTGTGAATAGTCAGGTCGCGCAACAGCAATAAAAAATAATATCTGCGAAAGTTAAAGAAAGTATCAATTTTTTAATCGACCCAGCCAATTATAGGGAACCGACACATTTATATTATATTTATAAAAAAAATTAAGTACTTTTTTGAGCAAAAAATTGAATACAAATTTTTTTCAGCCTCTTTTTGAAAATTTGTTCATTTTTGGATTGTATTAAAAATGTCTATAAATTACACGCCGTAACTTTAAAATCAATTCTATTCAATCAGCGGTTCGAGAGATATGGTGTTTTAAAAAAAGTCGGGTCTCAAAATTCTAAATCCTGTAACTCCGTGGATGTTGAAAATTTATGAAAACCCTTTTAACCATGAACTTCACTCATCTAACACAAAAGTTTCACAAAGTTTCATCGAAATCGCTAGACCTCCCTATAACTCTGATATTCAAGAAATGGATTGACCCTGAGCCATTGGGCTTTCCATAATATTATTAGAGTATAATGTCACGTCACATCGATTAGAGATCTCGGTGGTGATATAATAAAGTAAAATTTACTCTTGTAAGTTGGATAAAAATATACTTGTTCTTGATCTCTCGAACGGCAAAGAAAACAAAAGTTGTGGGAACTTGCTTGGTCCGAAGAGTTGAAACTACGTTGACTTCTTTGTGTAATGAAGGGATTTGGGTAACGAAAGGAGAAAAATATAGGTAAATTAGGATAAAACCATATTTATTTACTTACTACATTAGTTATCAGTTGGTTGAGTACAATTTTGCCTTGCTTAGGGGGTCCGCTTCCACACTACGTTACAATCGCGGAATTTAAACTGTTAATCCGAAAATGCGTTTTCCGCTCTGGTTGATAATGCCGAATCTGGATAGGTAGTGCCTGACCTGCGGCGTAGGGTCTGGTGGACCTCCTAGTCAAATCGATGTTTTGGTCAAGCTAGCGAATTAGCAACTGCCCTCTACGTACCCCGGAAAATCAGTAATCAGTCCCCATGACGTCAGAGGCTTCCACCCCACTCGAGATGAAGGTGGAAGGGAGAATTTGAACCTTTGAAAACCGATGGTATTGAGTCCGCTTAATCCGTCCTTCCAAGGCAGAGGCCATATTAGTTTGTGGCGATATTGAATTTAAAGAGAAATTCATTATTTAAGAAAAGGTGTCTCGTTTAAGAGTGTTTAGTTCTCAATCTGGGTAGGTTAACCTTCCCAATACACAGTGGCCCAGAAGCTGGCCAAAAGTTGTATTTTCCAACTATGTATTCCCAAATTAAAATTGTATTTAATATATGGGCATTTTCCACGGAAAGTGTCATTTTCTCCAAAAAGAAGCTCCATTCTAAATACATATGGAAACGCTTATCTTACCATGGTCAATATTTTTGAGCATGCGCGCAGTTTGCACAAAATATTGAAATTAGTATGTATGTGCATGATCTTAACTGAATGAATAATATCTTAGGAATGGAAGATCAAGGAGGGTGGCTTCCTCTTTTTAAATTCGCAGGATGCTTTTCAGTAGTGTGAAAATCATTATTTCCTTGATTAAAAATATACAACGAGTGCCTGCAAAGAAATACTTTGGACATTATTAGAAAAATTGTTTTTTACGAAATGTACCAGATTTTTGAGGCACATGATTTTCCTTGTAGGGACTTATTTTGGCCACCAAAATTCAGCAAAATCAGCAAAAAATTTAATCCTATCTTGATGCCCGGGATTTTTACAGCTACTGGCACTGGCGTGGACATTTTCGCTGAAATTTTGGAGCAGACATTTTAGCCTTAAATTGAAAATAACTTTTGCACGCACTGCGATATGAACTTCATTCCTGGTAATTTTAGAAGCACATCTTTTTCCTTCATATGATGACTGCTGGCCACCTAAATCTAATACAACTACAGGCCTTGGAGGGGACATTTAAATTTTAAAAGCGGTGATACGACTCTGAGATTTTTTTTCTGACTTAGAAATCAAAGCACAATGTGAAAGCCATGAAATTTTAGTAGCCTATGGTCCACTCAACTAACATGATTTGTCTCAGAATTTTCAAACATTGCATAGAAAAGCTGTGAGCATGCAATGCATTCAATTTGCAACTAGTGACAAATATTACACAGGTATATTTTTGGGATTTTTGCCAACTATTATAGGTTCTATATTTTCAGAAGGGTTTCTGTAATGACTGTAAGCTTTCGTTCCCATTTCAGGGAGTCTGTCCGTAAATTTTTATGCAATATAACTTCACAGAAAAAACTAAGTGTAAACTTTACCCGGAATTCGGGGTAAAGATTACCTGCAACAAAAATTACCCCATGTGGGTAAACTTTACCCGCACATCTAGGGTATTATTCTGCGTTTACTTACGTTCGGGAGTAATTCTCATTGTTTACGCTGAAGGCCTTGTAAATGTCATATTGAACTTTTGACAATTCTAACGATTCGGCAAAACAGCCTTTATGAAGCCGCACTTATCCGATTTGCCTGTTACACCAACCATCAGCTAACTTCACTTCAGCGATTCAAAGCTATAGTGGCTTTCCAATTTTCAAGACGGTGGTGACAACTTTAATGAGAACAAAAGACAGTTTCTGCCCATCGAGGGTAATATTTGTGTTTTACCAATACGAACAGGTAAAAATACGAAATTAATGCAACACTATTTACCCTAAGTTTTTTCTGTGTTGTATTTTAAGTGTTGGTTATCTTGTTATATGTTGTTATCTTTATAATATCACGATGACAGAAAAATGAAACTTTTCGTGGAAGCGCCCATATGTCTTCCTATATATTTAAAGTATATATCTTCTAAAATTATTACCTCTGTAATGTCCTTATTTTCATATTTACGACATAAAAAACGCCGATTAAAATTTAATATTTTGCAAAGCATATGTAACATGAACGTGATATATGTGCATCTTAAAATAATTATGAGGCTTTGGTCTTGTATAAAACAATTTTCTAGACGTGCAAGTTGGTTTTCAAGACTAAATTGAATAATTTAGATACCAATCCTATAATGTAATCGCTTGTTTTATCAGACGAAACGTAATTTTGAAAAAAACATTGATTTAAAAGTCGATTATTTTGACTCTTCCACATCCTTCCATTTGGGGACCACATAGGTTTTACTTGTACATGTCTGTACTTTAAAATGAAACCACTTTGGTGTGCGTTGACGTACGGTCTTTGAAGGAAACTCATTTAGAATCAGTGACCTATTAAACCCCTAGACTTAGAGACAGCATTTTTTTTAATTTAATCAGGCTTTCAAGTGCTAATCCGTCATTTCGGATCCGCTATCTTGAATTTCTAATTTTTAACATCATATTTGAAATCAGCGACCCGTAAACCCGTATAGACACAATTTTACAAGAATTATATACATTGTTGAAGTGGGCGTCTGCCATTTTGGATTCGGCATCTTGAACTTGCATCTTTTAATATCATATTTGAAATCAGTGTACCGTAAAACCCCTATACACACAATTTTATCAAAATTAAGGTTGGAATCTGCCATTTTGGATCCGCCATTTTAAATTTTGAATTTTTAACATAATATTTGAAATCAGGGACCCCAAAAACCCCAAAACTGCAAATTTTATACAATTTCAGCAAATCTTCGATTTTTTGCCAGGTTTCCAATGCTTCTAGCCCACTGAGCAATAGTTTTATTATAGGCACTGTAAGGCTCGACTTTCAGTAAGGTTACACAGCCACACAAAAAAAAAATCTTTTTCCGGATCTGGCGGTCAGACCATGCTTACTATATGTTTTTGGGGTCGCTGAATCTGAATCCGAGGTCCGAAAAACTCCAGCACGTCAGGGTTCTGAGATAACCTCAAAAAACCTAATAAAAAATCTTTTTCCGGGCCTGGAGGTTAGACCATGTTTGCTATATGTTTTCAGGGTCACTGCATCAGAATCCGAGGTCCAAAAAACCCCAGCACGTCAGAGTTTTGAGATAACCTCAAAAACCTCATCCATTTTTTTTCGAGTCCGGAGGAGACCATTTTTATTATATGCTTTTGGGGTCGCTGAAAAAATGGTCTCTTTTTCACGTCCCTGACGTGCTGGAGTTTTTGACAATAAAGATTCGAATTCAGCGACCCTAAAAACATATAGTAAACATGCTCTGACCCCCGGACTCAGAAAAATAGTTTTATGAGGTTTTTTGAGGTTATGTTAAAACCCTGACTTGCTAGGATTTTTTGGACCTCTGATTCAGATTCAGCGACCCCAAAAACATGTAATAAACATGGTCCAACCTCCAGACCCGGAAAAAG
>CAKNXH010000628.1:60320-74785 GCA_932178445.1 Andricus quercusramuli | reverse complement strand
CGCTGACGTTCTGGGAGGTTTCGGACCTCGGATTCGGATTCAGCGACCCCAAAAACATATAGTAAACATGGTCTGACCTCCAAACCGGGAAAAAGATTTTTTATGAGGTTTTTTGAGGTATGTCAGAACTCTGACCTGCTGGGGTTTGTTAGACTTCGGATTCGGATTCAGCGACCCCAAAAACATATAGTAAACATGCTCTGACCTCCAGACCCGCAAAAAGATTTTTTATTAGGTTTTTTAAGGTTATCTCAGAACCCTGACGTGCTGGAGTTTTTCAGACCTCGGATTCAGATTCAGCGACCCCAAAAACATATAGTAAGCATGGTCTGACCGCCAGATTCGGAAAAAGATTTTTTTTTGTGGGGCTGTGTTATTGAAGGCAAACAGGAATTTAATCTGAGGGAAGGAAAACATAAACCCTAGTGAGTGGAAAACCCAGACGGTGCACGAAAGACTAACTTGCAAATCCAATATATTTTTTTATTTGAAAATTTCTTTATTTAAAGCTTACATTAAATTGAATTTTGAGTTAAATTTAAATTCCAGACTGCAGTTTGGTGTAAGTCCTCTTGCCTCTTACATTGATAAGTGAATAAAAAGTTAATTGCTAATTTTTAGATACTATTTTTCATTGTTTTAAAATGTTTATTTCATAAGATTGAAATGAATTTTTAATTGAACTAAAATTCGGGGTGCTGTTTATTCATGTATCAGTGTGAGAGGCAAAAGGGACTTACATGTAAAAAACACTCCGGAATTGTAATTTTTACTTAATTCACAAATGAAAATATATTGGAAGATTTGAAAAAAAAATTTTCAGAAACGTACAATAACTATAACTATACTGTGATAATATTTTTGAGAACCCAACGGGATCAGCGTTGTGTTGAATCACTCTGCAGCGCGGGGGGTGGCAATTCGGCAGCCATGCCTAAGAATCGTTTCATACCCCTATTTGCAATTTTCGCCAAACTTACTAACCAAAATGATTTTCAAGGGCAAGAATGCTTTATTTTAGGATAATTGTCAAGAAAATGGAAGAGGCCGCAGTTTCTAACGAAGTCAAAAATATCTTTGAAATTGAAAAATGCGAGTGAAATAATTTTTTACTTAAAAATCAGTAAGTTTATCATAAGCCTCACAAAAAAACGTTTTCAAACCGCTAATATAAAAATTAAATCGATGATGTGTGTTTATACATCATCAGTTTTTAGGGTTTCGTGTGAACCCCTTATATAATAATATCGTGCCAGAACATATAATAGGCTGGATTGGCAATTTACTGATTACAAAAATAATATAATAATATTTAAAAATAATAAATAATAATAATAATAATGAATAATACATAAATAATAATATAAAAAGCACACACAAGAGCCTCGGTGGCTCAGTTGGTTAGACGCTCGGACTTCACCTCAGAGGTCCGGGGTTCGATCCTTGAGCCGGTACCTCTTGAAATTTTTCTATGTACCTCTCCCAAGGCTCTGGTGGTTCGGAACCCGCCTTAAGCTGTAGGTCCCCCCATCATGCACTTGACTGCAACCCAGTCCGTGAGTGATGGGGTAAAAACCAGACTTTGTCCAATATGTCAGGGCTCACGCTCTTATCAGGTCACTTGATTGCATTATAATAATGCGTCCGTGACTGATAATATATACCGGGAAAACCCCGTGCATAATATTCAAACAAACAAAAAATCCAACTCTAGCCAAAAATGCCTTCGACATATTGGGCTGTAACCATCTTAAGCCTGAGAGAAAAATGAGTTTCCTCTTTTTTTTTATCTAAAAAGCACACAAAAAACTGTTTTCAAAGTAAAAATACCTAAATCTCCCGCAGGAAAAATGTTCAGAATAATAAATTACCGTAAGTTAACAGTGAACATTTTTATAAACATTTTAATAATCGAATTGTAAATTTGTATTGCGAAACCCACCTTAAAAGTGAGTATTTCAATGCCTCTAAACCATATGCAAAGTGCTTCAATCCAGTAGACTGTACGAGAGTAATTTTGGCTCATGCGCACTTCTTTTAAAAAATTATACCCAAATTTGGCTGAAAACCACCATACGGGATCCGAGATTTGGTTTAAAAGTGTAAAATACGATTGTGAAGTATGCTATGGACGCATTCACTATGGGTGTATTTATTTGTGCTCATTTTGTTTCCTCATAAGTATCAAATAAATTTGCTTCCTCATAGAGGGAGGATTTCTCTAACAAAAGAAAAAAATAGATACTTTCAATATTTTTCAAGCTAATGTTTCTGTCTTTCCGAAAATTTCATTCTCAGAAAATCAGACGGCCTATACCAAAATGTCAATTGATGTCTTCTGTTACAATAAACAACTTTCACCTACGGTAGTTTTATATTTCAAATTAATACCTGATAGAAACAATGCAACGTTTCTTAACACTTTCTGAGTAGCTATTGATTAATCAATAATAACACAGGCCCAAGAAAAAAGTGGTCTGAACTTTACATGTGACAAGGTTACCCTTATGGATTTTGAGCCGCTGAATCCGAATCCGGTCTTAGAATTTTCCCTAGACCCTACCATTTTTCCCGTAGCAGAGGAAAATGTTTGAAATCTTAGGTGTTTCAGGCTCCGTTGAAGTTATATTTAATTACGAGATAGTTGATGAAACAACGACATTCTCACGTATTTCGGGTCGCTTAGTTCAAATTTGATTTCAGATTTTTTGTGAAGTACCTAAGAATTTCCCTAGCCTAGGGGAAAAAGTGCATAAATGTGCAAAACTTGAGGGATAACGGAGCTTCTGTTTGTGCACGGAAAAGCTGATGTCTTTCCGTATTTTTAACTGCTGATTTCACATCTGAAAGAGGAAGTTTTCTGCAGTACCTCGGATTTTCCCTAGCCTAGGAAATTTTTTATATTAGATTTTTCGATGTTTCCTTGTTCTTTTATCGTCAAACGTCCTTCGAAGTGGATTCCTTTTGCGTCTTTTTCTGGTACTTGCAACATCTCTCTTTAACCGCCATCAAAAATC
Source organism: Andricus quercusramuli (assembly GCA_932178445.1). Taxonomy (NCBI): domain Eukaryota; kingdom Metazoa; phylum Arthropoda; class Insecta; order Hymenoptera; family Cynipidae; genus Andricus; species Andricus quercusramuli. Next base: position 71,768 of record CAKNXH010000628.1, on the reverse strand, counting down.
TGCCATTATGTGTTCATCCCATCGTCTCTGATAATACCGCTCCGTTCCTTGGATGTCCTGATGAAAGCATTCTTCCTGTTCTTCACTGCAATCACCAAGATTTTCAGAGAAGTAATCGACATGGGAGTGGAGAAAGTGCAGTTTTACGCTCATTAGGCAACCCTGCTCTTCACAGTAAGAAGAAAATCCTAAAGTCCGCCCATATAGCGACGGAATTCAGGGCCATACTTTACTATCCGCCAAGACAGACTGACTTTACATTTACCTCAATATCATAAATTAAGTTACCTAGTGAATTTAAGGCAATCCTGAAAGTGAATCAAATTAAATTGTAAGTTCTTCTTTTTACTGTGTTGGAATTTCTTCACCATGTTTTAAACTACTTTCTTATAGTTGTCGCTTTTAACGTTGCCTAAAAAATTTTCGACAACTTCCTTGACGCTGATCCAAGAAGCTTTTTCGCTGTCATTCATATTGTCAGTGAATTTGTCGTCGTTCAACATTTTCCGAATTTGAGGACCATCGAAGACTCCTGCCTTTAACTTGGCGTCAAATATACTAGGTAATTTGTTTTCTAAGTATTTAAACCAATCACCTTCTTTGTTTAATGATTTAACAAACTGTTTCGTCAAGCCAAGTTTTATATGAAGAGGAGGAAGTAGAATTTTCGTGGGATCTACCAAAGGCTTTTGTAGTACATTTTTTAAACCAGGTTCAAAAGAAGTTCTTCCTGGCCAGTTTCCTTTTTTATAGTGGTTCTCGCGGTCTCTGCTGTCCCACAAGCACGAGAAGCAGGGATGTTTGGCAAAGCCTGATCGTTGCCCCAACAGTATGTTTATAATTTTGAGATCTCCACAGAGTTTCCAGTTATGCTCCGAATACTTAATCGCAATTAAAACTTTCTCAAAATTGATATAGCTTTCCTTCAATATGGTAGAATGTGCTATTGGTATTGATGCGAATTTGTTTGTATTGTAGATCAATACTGCTTTGAGACTACGCTTAGAAGAGTGAATGACAAGCCTCCACTCCCCATTTTCATAGATATTTGTTCTCAGTTGATTCATTAATCCGTTAACATCTGAACAATAAACCAAATCAGTGTCTCGAGAAAAGAACTTTAAGAACGCTTTTTCTCTGGTTCGATAAACTGTGGATTCAGTTCCTTTCGTTACCAGGTTTCTGTTTTTAAAATCAGAAGCTGAATGTTCAGCGGCATCTTTAGGTATTCCCAAGTCTCTTATCAGGTCATTTAATGATTCTTGAGTACAATAAGGCTCAGGCTTTTTTTGTTGGCCTGAAGGACTGAGGACATCTTCACTGTCTTCATCATCAGGGTTGCTTTCACCACTGTCGCTTGCGTATTCTTTTTGTGAAGATGTTTCCACTGCGATTTTGTTAAGTGTAAAAAGACATTCTTTTCAATATCCTCGATATTTTCAGAAGTTCTGATATTTTCAATATGTTCATTGCATGAATGAATCGGTTTGGTAACACTGGAATCATTTGCATACTCGATTTTTTGTTCCTCTGACCTTCTACACAATATTTGTCTTACAAAAATAACAATCTTTTTCATCTTTAGGTTGTCTCCAGAGCGTAGGTGATGCAATTTTTTTTTCGTTTGCTGTACTGCGGCGTAGCATATTATAGCAAAGATCACATATGACATGTGGTACCCAATCACTGTGTTGATTTTCAATTTTAATATGAAAATACTCTTCATACAGTTGTTTAATTGAATCTGTTATATGGAATGGAAGCTTCTAATGTGTCCCCTAAGGGCTTACATTTTTCTTTTATCTCTTCCCTATTCCTGTACACATACCCCCCGCACTTACTTGGTGGTGGGGGGGGGACCTACAGTTTAAGGTGGGTTCCGAACCACCAAGAGCAACAGCCTTAAGTACTTAGAGAACCTTTTTTCTCTAAAGGTACCGGTCCACAGTAGGAAAAAAGTACATTTTTTGGTTAAAAATACGATTCCTGCTGAATCTGTGGACCGGTTTAGATTTTCATTTAGAAAAAACCTGAGGAAATTCCGAAGAGAATTTTCGAGGCCGATTTTTGAAAGAGATCTCCAGTTTCTTATAAATAAACAAATATATGGTAAAAAATGACGATTTTTTTAGTTTAGTCCTCTGGCTTCTTATAAATAGAGTAACAAGTTTCGCAATCAACTCAGTTTGATAGTGCAACATTACTAGAAGATTATCCAATAGCAAGCAATAAACAAAAAAATTTGTTACTAAACAAATAATTTGTTAAAAGTTCATTTTCGCGATTTTCATATTATTTTTCCTCATCTTGTAAGTAATTCATCGCATGACATCACTATGATGGAAAAAAGTCGTATTTAAATAATAATTAACAATAATATAAACAAATTTTATTTATGTGCACTTTGGGCGAGGGGTACACAACTCCTGCAATCGGTGTACACAGTTCATTGCAATCACCCTTTTGTCACCTTGCAATCACCCTTTTGTCACCTTGCAATCACTTCAATCGCATTGCAATTTTACAGTGCAATCATGCAATCGGTGTACACCGAATTTTAAAGTTATGTACCCCTCGACTTTGGGTGTGTTTTGAAGAAAAACACCGTTTTTTCGGTCTGTACTTATAATTAGCTAACTCGAGTCAGTTTTAATACAAGAGACAACTGAAAAATAACATTTATAATTGTTATAAACAAATTTTATAACAAATAAAAAAAGGCCGGGAAAAAGTATTTTTTCATTATCAATTGAGTAAAAAATTCCTCAATTGCCTCAATTTTCCAGTGCAACGATACTAAAGGTCAATTCAATAGTGAAAATTAAACAAAAAAATTTGTTAATAGACAGATTATTTGTTAGAAGTTGATTTTCTCACATTTTTATCATTTTTATATTATTCTTTCTTATCTTGTGACTAATTCATCCGAGGGGTACATAATTTTAAAATTCGGTGTACAACGATTGCATGATTGCACTGTAAAATTGTAATGCGATTGAAGTGATTGCAAGGTGACAAAAGGGTGATAGCAAGGTGACAAAAGGGTGATTGCAATGTACACCGATTGCAGGAGTTGTGTACCCCTCGAATTCATCTCATAACAAATGAAAGTCGGGACACTCATGAGCCTGATGAAAGTGTTTCTCCGAGAGTTGATAAGCTAAATCACATACATTATGGTACGCGGCTTCACCCAGACATTATTTCATCTGCCTGTACTGAATGTTCATGATTATTCTTGTTCATCTTTTAACAATCGTGAACTGATATCATTTTATACTATTACATATGTAGGTCCTACTAATTGAATTGCGTTAAAGTTTAATGGTTGCTGATCTTCAAATGAGAGTCTCATTGATCTGAAGTTAGGCAAAGAAAATAACGCATGCATTTGTTTATCTGATTATTTTTCATTCTCATATGTTCTGAGCAAGAAGGAATAGTAAGGAGTAGTATCCCTGCAAGTGGGGAGTGGGACGAGCGACGTCCAAGAATTGGTTAATGCTTGCCACGAATGAAAACTCGTATGCTGCCCCGTGCACAAGCGCACTGGCGGTTGCCATGCCAACGATGTCAACACGCGTTTGAAGTTTCGAACTTGTGTATTGAACTAACATAAACAAACGAACATAACCTGCATCGAGATATAAAATATAACATAGGGGAGTGGGTATAACACGTGAATGCGAAAACAGCTCTGCACATGTGCAAGGGGCAGCATACGAGTTTTTATTCGTTGGACGTCTCTTGCCCCACCTCTGCTCACCAAACACATAGGGTGATACCACTCATTACTATTCCTTTGTGGTTCAGAGCGATTTAGTTTCCAGTATTTTCCATTCTTTCTGTGTATGTATACACATAATTTAGAAATGAATTCTATCAGAGTGCCGAATAAGATTCTAAGTGATCTGTTAATCGCAAGTACTAGTAAAGACGTAAGAATTCTGTCAGATTACTTTCGCACGGCTCTATTGATAGATAATGAGCAAGTCAATTTGACACGAGAAATCTTGTTGCGGCACTTCATTCCGTCCGTTGACCTGGCAAATTGAGGCAAGTGAGGAATTTTTTACCCAATTGATAATGAAAAAATGCTTTTTCCCGGCCTTTTTTATTTGTTATACAATTGGTTTATAAAAATTATAAATATTATTGTGCAGTTGTCTCTTGTATTAAAACTGCCTCGAGTTAGCTAATTATAAGTACAGACCGAAAGAACGGTGTTTTTCTTCAAAACACAACCAAGGTGCACATTTTTAAATAAAATTTGTTTATATTATTGTTAATCATTATTTAAATGCGAAATTTTCCATCATAGTGATGTTATGCGATGAATTACTTACAAGATGAGGAAAAATAATATGAAAATAATGAAAATTACGAAAATGAACTTTTAACAAATTATTTGTTTAGTAACAAATTTTTTTGTTTATATTCGACAATTCTCTCCGGAATTTTGTCAGCTTGTTTCTTGAAAAAAATATCTAAATCGGTCGTATTTTGAACCAAAAAATGTACTTTTTCCCCACTGTGCGGTCCCACGACTCTCCCTTGCTAGGCTAGTTGGTGTTCACCGCATGGACCACCGAGGCTCTTCCAGAGTGCGAGGCGGGAATCGAACCCGCAAGCCGAAGGAGTGGGTCCAAGTCCCACTTTGAATCTGTTATATTTCTTTTACATTTCTGAGTGAGATATTCACTGCAAACATAAAAGAAAACGTTAGCGTTTTCGCTACATTGGTGGCTACGGCCGGAATACGGTTTGTTTTTGAAAATCCATACTTGATAAAAGAACCCGCACGCTAGGGATCCTGGTCCGACCGAATAACATGAGTCCGCCGTCCTAGGGTTGATAACCTTCATACCTTCACAAATCTGAGAACGAATCATTCTACACATCCCCTTCCAGAGTAGTTGTTATCGTCACAGTATCTGACAAGGCCGCAGGTTTTTTAAATGCGTCAAGGATATACATGTTTGCCTAAATCTGAATGGGAATTAATATGCAATAAGATTTGGTACCTTGAACCACCTAAAAATGTTCGAATAATACCGTCTCGCAATCGGTAAGGATATCACATCCACTTTATCAACTTGCATGTAGGGGAAACCTGCCTACAGTGGATAGCTTCCTACAGTGGACATTTGTAAATAAAAGCGAAATGCCTAAAGTAAACCTAATTTGCGCATTTGGTATGATTTGAGTTGATAAAAATGCATCATGAGACAGAATTTCATGTTATACCTAATTATAATAAAAAAAAAGTATAAAAAACTATTTTTGACATGACCAAGAAACTTTGTCCTCCACTTTAGTAATTTTTTCCAAGTATCTAAATTTTTTCAGAATGATTTTGTTTATTAATATATGTTCCTTGGTCATTAAACCATAATATTTTCCACACAAGAATCTTACGTTCTATGTAAGAAAATTATTATAAATATAATCCTTGAGACTCTCATTTTCCTACTATGAATACCAGCGTCATCCCTACAGTGGATTTTCAGTTAAAAGTTTTAGATAATTTGTACTCATAGGTTGGTAATGAAATAGCAGAAGACAGAATCAGCTGATACTTTGAACATAGCTGCAGCGTAATGTTTTTGAGAGTAATTTTAAATTTCCCGCAAGTAGAAATAACCTCACCATGCCCAATTTCTGTGTAGGTATTTTCTAGGTACTTTTGACATGGCAAGATTGGTAGCAATCCTAACCCAACCGGACCTGTCCACTGAAAGGCGTGTTGTGAAATATGAGCGAAATAACTGACATTATATTTTTGCTAATTTTATGCAAAATCGAAATTATATCACTTTTTTCTTTGTTCTGATAGTAGCGTCGGTATAAAATATAACTTAGGGGTACGCATAAAAACGTCTTTCTGTTCTGATTCGCGGTGTAGAATCGAATGTCCACCGTAGGGCGAACCAGCCAACACTAGACAAAATTTTACCATCTCAAAATAATATCAATAGCTTCTTATTCGCTAACGAATTGATTTTTACTGATATCTCATCACATGGGTGAATATATCAGCTCCATTTGTGTCAGAACAGCTCTTCAATATATATCCTATTTTGTGTTTACTGAAATCTACCAATTTTTGCTATCCACTGTAGGGAGGTCTCCCCTAATGGAATTTTGATTTAAATGGGGAGAAATTTCACGGGTTTTGCATTCTTTTCCTCATATCTACATGATAGCAGATTTTTGCTATAGGTTGAATAGAGATGTTGCAAGTACAAAAAAAGAACGCAAAAGGAATCCACTTCGAAGGACGTTTCACGATTGAAGAACAAGGAAACATCGAAAAACCTAATATAATTTAATTCATATAAGTAAGGCGTAGCGCAGTAAATTCGAAAAGAAATTAGAATTCTGCGGCTTCAAGTATTAAAAAATGTAACATGTGCATGTCAGCTTTTCCGTGCGAAAAAAGAAACCTCCGTAAAAGCTTGAGTTTTCCACAATGTTTTTCTTTCATTTCTAGGCTGGGGAGATCTTGAGGCAATGCTGAAAATGTTGATGCCGAATTTGTTATCCTATCTACTGAAAATACGCAAATATATCTCTTTACATCGCGAAAATGGAACCTCTGTGGAAACTCTAGTTTTTCTTGGTTTTTCGCTTTTTTCCCTAGGCTAGGGAAAATCTGAGGTACTGCCGATAACTTTTCCTGTCAGATATGAAATCAGCAGTTAAAATTACGGAAAGAAATCCGCTTTTTCGTGCACAAACAAAAGCTCTATTAAACCTCAAGTTTTTCTCATTAATGCACTTTTTCCCCTAGGCTAGAGATATTCAAAGATACCTTATAAAAATTCTAAAGTCAGACTTTGAACTGAGCGACCTGAAATAGTAGAAACGACGTTGTTCCATTAATTTTGTCGTGGATAAATATAACTTCAACGGAGCCTGAAACTTCCAAAACTTCACACATTTACCCTAGGCCAGGAGAAAATCGTAGGGTGTAGGGAAAATTCTAAGGCCGGGTTCGCATTCAGCAGCTCAAAATCCATAAGGGTAGCCTTGTCACATGTAATGTTCAGACCACTTTTTTTTGTGGGCCTGTGTAATGATCTTTGGAAGTCGTCAAGAGAGCTCTCGCTCGCGTCTCGAAGACGCGAACAATTACATCAAAAGCAGTAATTTTATTTTCCTAATGTAAACAAATCCTCTTATAAACAAGGTAAATAATTTTGTTAAAAATTTTAAAAACGATATTGGTAAATTATGGTAGATCATGAAAAGTTCTTAATTTTGGCAATCGATGCGGCTCGAAGACGAGAAAAAATATATTACAGTAGGACCTGTCTATGTTGGCCAGCCGCGGTTCCATCAAAATGTGGTCAAATTAGGCAGGTGGCCAACTTACAGAAATTATGTTTCGAAACCCCTGTTTTTTCATAATACATACATATACCTATGAATGAAATAAATAGCAAAATACGTTATTTTAAGAAGATGGAACTTTTCGAATCTTCACAGATAAACAGCGGGATAATAGCTGCACTCCCATTCTCCGTTGTCTCATTTCTGTTGCAACTCAAAACAACTGTTTTGAATGGAAAAAAATGCAATTTATAAATTCTGAAAACCCTTTTTTCGATGTTAGGGTGTGTATTAAATAGCAAACATGTCAATAATTAGAAAAGTGTTCCTTGTAAAAAATAATTGGTGGCCCTAAAAAGGGCCGGTATGTATCAAATGAGACAAATTGTATGGTAAATTCAGTGTAACAGCTCCAACTACTATATTCTTTAGAGTTGACAAAAAAGTCACTAATTTTCATTCGCTTGGTAATACCAAAATGTCTTATCATTGGCCGGCCATGAAGGAGTGGGGGTGACTTACTGGTACTGGTCGTTAATGTTTGAGTGGGGCTTCTGCTGACTATGTACCTTACTAGCTCACATTATTACGACTATATTATATTCGTATTCCTAATATCAAAAAAACTTTCCTTGTATCAACAAGATGAATATCACATTTTTTCAATTTACAAATCAGTATTGCTAGATCATGAGATGTTATAGAAGGTTCGTCAATAGGTCATTCGACGTGTCTCGAAGACGCAAAGAAACATGTCAGATACAGTACTGTAGTAATCCTAATATAAACGAAGTTTTTCTCACATGAGCAGAATACACAAATTTGTTTTAAATTTCATAAATCAGTGCTGGTCGGATATAAAAGGTTCACCAATGCAGGACGCGAACAAATAATCTACATGTAATATTGTCGTGGTCTGAATATAAAAAAATGCATATAAACAGAAGAAACTATTTTTTTTAAACTTCATAAAATGGCACTGGTCAATCATAAAAGGTTAACCAATAGATCAATCGACGCGTCTTAAGAACGAGAACAAATAATCTACATGCAATATTACCGTGGTTTGAATAACAAATAAGTTTTTTTTCATACAAACAGAACAAAAAATTTTTTTTTAAACTTCATAATTCGTCACCGGTGGGTCATAAAAGGTTCATTAATATGCCAATCAATGCGTCTCAAGGACTCGATCAATTACTCTACATGTAATATTGTCATATTTTAAATAACAAAAAAAAATTCTCTTATAAACAGAACAAACCGTTCTTTTTAAATTCATAAATAGGTACTGGTAGGTCATGAAATGTTGTCAATAGGACAATCGATGCGTCTCAGAGACGTGAACAAATATGCTAGAGATCGTGTTATTGTATTTTGAATATCAAAAAAGTTTTTCGTATATAAACAGAATAAAGCATTTTTTTAAACTTCATAAATCCGTACAGGTGGGTCATAACAGTTTCAACAATATGTCGATCGTTCTCAGATAGCAAAATGTCCGCATAGTGTCCGCATGATGCGGGCGCGACGTGCGGATTAATCCGCACGTCGTAAGGGCAAGGTTTGAGACATATGTGTCAACAATTGCGTCGCATATGCGCCGCATGGCGTGGGGCACGCGTGCGTCGGCATATTGCTCTCACGCAGTTACGCAATGATTAGAGTTCAAAAAAATATTACAAGTTTATAACAGTGACTAAAGCAATGTGTTACGTCGCTTTTTGAGAAAGGTTCCTGATTAAAAAATTATTTTTCACATTGTTAAGAAAAACAGATGTCATTTAATCTAAATGCGATGCACAACATTAATTGCTTCTGTCACTGTTTCAAATGCTGAAAATTAGTACAATATCAATAAGAGTGAGAAGGTGGAGAGGTATTTGTTTTTAATCAATAATATTTTTATTGTATTGAGAGTATGAAAATACGAGTAATTCGGTTTTCTTCTTTGAACATACAAATAAATTATTATTTTTCATCTAATTATTATATATAACCTTCCTTAAAGGAGATAAATTTAAAATATAATCGTAAAATTTTAATGATTCATAAATTGATCATATGAAATATTAAATGATTTCTATAGCGATAAACAATTCATTTATTTAATTCTTTCATTATTATTATTTGGAATACTTATTAAAGGCAATTTCAATCAGGAACAAGAAAAATATTTTTTGAGGTTATAACCTCAAAAAATATTTTTCTTGTTGCTTTTACATTTCGTAATCTCTTACTGAAAACAGTTCAAGTACTCATATAACAATATAACACACAAGTTTATTATAATTTTGTACCTAGGTTTCACTTTTTTATTGCTAGAATGCTAATATGAAGATGCAAATATTGTAAACATCGAAAGCATGGAACTACTCACTTCACGTGCTCCACGGTCTCAAGTATTATTATAAGTGAGATTTTCTTGACATATTGAAACAAATTTTTCCATCATTTTTTAGTGATGACACATTTTCATAAACAAAAGTATGTTACAAAACATGATAAATAATGTGAAAGTATTATTTCACTTCGAGATAACCATAAGAGAAGTCTCAAATAAATGTTACAGAATTTTTTTTCAATGCGCACGTCACTCTGACACTTCGATGGAATGAAGGTCACATACCGTGTTCCACACACTGTGCAGACCGAATGCGGGCACAGTGCGGATTTACGTACGATCTGCATATCTTGCAAGCATTGTGTCGCTATACCTGTAGACACATTACACTCGCACGTCATGCGGCTAACGTGCGCCCGCACGCACTGGTATCTGGGTTGCGTCTCAGAAACGCGAACAAATACGCTAGATATCGTTTTGTTGTATTTTGAATATCAAAGAAATTTGTCTTATATAAGCAAGGTAAAATTTTTCTTTTCAATTCTCTGAAAGCAAGAAAAAACTACTTCTAAATGGCCGATCTAGCTCAAAATCTTGTCTAACCTGGATATCAATTGGAACTACACTTCATACATATTTCGTGATCGTAGCTCTATTACTTCGCGAGATATGGTGAACAGAAAAAAGTGGTCGAATTATATGAAAATATGTCAAAAAAGTATATTTGAAAATTTAGGTAATGACAAACCTCCCTCTACGAGGAAGCAAAAGTAATAAATATTTTTCTCGGACGGTTGTTGCAAAAAATAGCACACTCTCCGACAATCTCCTACTTTATTATTATGATACCTTTAAACCCAGATATCACAAAAAATTCTGTGAAGATTTCTTGAAACTTGCATTGTAAGGTAGGAATATAGCTTGTGAGGGAATGTTGCACGGCAAGTTTCAGGACAGTTTGGAATTTGGAAGTAGTTTTCTATGGGACCTAAGGCTGCGCAGTAGGTTTTTTAATCCCTCTAGTATATCACCAGTCACACGTATTATGGTCATTTCTTACATTAATAAATTTAAATTTAAAATTTAAAGATTTTCCGGGTTTCAATCGTGTGCGAAACTATGAATGTTGCCGACGTTTCGTGAACATTGCAGTTCACTTCTTCAGGGCTGACCTGAAACTGAAGTTTCAGGTTATTTTGTTCTTATATATGTATTCTCTACGATGCCTGTGATTGGCCAGAGCGCCCCAAGGTGGGGACTGGTTGAAATTGATTGGCCAATCAAGTCTTTTTAAAAAAACCCGGGAGGACGGAAAGCCAAGTCGGATTGGTATTGTATCCATTGTCCCTATTGATGTTATTAGGGTGTTTCAAGATTTCGATTGCTTCTCTATGTTTTCTTTGAAATTTATTAGACGTTTTAGCGATGACGGTTGTTTTGTCAAATAAGATACTATGTCCTGTTTCGATATGATGCTCAGCTACTGCTGATTGCGTGAAATGTTTTAGCCTGGCTTTACTCTCATGTTCCTTTACACGTTGACTTACCGCCCTCCCGGTTTTTCCAATATAGACTTTACCACAAGATCAAGGGATTTGATATACTCCCGGATCACTGAAAGGTTCCTTTTTATCTTTAGGGTTGTTTAGAAGTTGTCCTATTTTCGCAGGTGGTTTAAATATAGTTTGGATGTTGTGTTTGTTGAGAATTCTTCCTATTTGTTCCGTGATACCTTGAATGTAGGGTAGAATGGTGGTTGTTTTTCTCTC
>CAKNXH010000628.1:32892-53998 GCA_932178445.1 Andricus quercusramuli | reverse complement strand
TTTCTCCTTTGCCTGCTTAGTCAAGCTTTGTTTATAAAATACCAGTGCGGACCGATATGAGTTCTCTGAAAGAATACATTGTGTGGCATTTATATTACGCATCTACATTTAGAATTAGGCTAATTATATTTCCTGAAGAAGGTTAATAAATTCTATCACTTATATCCAGAAAACAATAATTTTCCACGATTTTAAGATAATATAAGATCAAGTATTCTAGTGCGGCAAAATATGCCGGATTTCAATTTTCTTTTACGGTATATTTTATCGTGCACTAAATTGAACTCTACAGAATTTAATATGAATTCAAAATGCGAGAGAGAGAGGGTGAGTGCAGAAGGAGAGAGAGAGAGAAGGAGAGAGAGATGGAGAAGCAGAGAGAGATGGAGAAAGAGAGAGAGAGAGAGATGGAAAAGGAGAGAGAGAAATGGGCAAAGAGAGACTCAAGGGCTCCTGTCTGTGGGTGAAGAAAAGCGAGCCTCCGGTCTGTGCCATAAGACACAACGTGTGTGTGACAGGCCTGCGTTACACTATGCAGTCCTGGTTTCATTCGAATCAGGCGCGACTACCCATATCGAGGTCTAAGATGTTTACACATCAATAAAAATTACTAATGAAGAGAACCAAAAGTATAAGAGGCGCCACCTTAGTGTGTGGCCTATTCGGTCCTGCCTCAACGAAGGAAACGAGCAGCGGACCGCCCGAGAACCGTGATCGTCGATTAAAATTGAGCTCAGATACGATTGAACATTTTTAATCATATCTCGGGCACCCACGAAGATTTTCAAGTTTTCTGGGCTTAAATTTAAGATATGATTTCAGGCTCTATGTCGTATAATTTTCAGGTTTTTGAAGAAATTTTCCTAGGTCGTGCAAAAAGTTGAATTTGAGGTAGAAAATTTGAGAAAATCTTGAATTTTTTTTTGAACTTCTCAAGTGCTGTACTATTTCCAGAAGGTCAAAAAAATATTTGTTGGGTACCAATATACGTGGAATTTCATGAGCTTTCCAACTGTTTTTTAAAAAATGCCCTATCTCTTTTTTTCGCCGAAATATCGTCGTTCGAAGTCAGCAGTGATTTTTAATAGCGCTCACGCGAGTCGTGCGCACAATTTCCGACGGTAGTGTATATAAGAACAACATAACCTGAAACTTCAGTTTCAGGTCAGCCCTGAAAAAGTGAACTGCAATGTTCACGAAACGTTGGCAACATTCATTAAATCTATTATTTCTTATATTCTTGAAATACTGAAAACCCGAAAAATAATTCAAATTTTTATTTATTTTTTATTTTTTTTTTCTATAAATATGGGAAATACTCATGATACGTGTGTCTGGTGATATACAAGGAGCGTTAAAAAAACGACTGCGCAGCCATAGGTCCCATAGAAAACTACTACGCACCGAATTAAGTTAAATAAATCGTCCAAACTGTCCTGAAATTTGCCATGCAACATTCCCTTACAAGCGGACATTTTCTTGATTTACCGAACCTTGCTCTAACCTTTCAATGCAATATTCCCAACCTTACATTGCAAGTTTCCGGAAATCTTCACAGAGTTTTTTGTGCTATCTGGAAAGCCATTTCCCTTTCGGGGTAGGCGTGACTCGCTCGGAGAGGAAAGGAGTAATGTGAGGTATTCTCCTGTCATTTATTTGAATGACTCGTTCGTTCCGCAATACTGCTCCGACCCAGGTGGCTGATCAAAGTCTCTAGCGATCACCCCAAGTGAAGAGCCTCACAAAATTATTAGGTGAGGTTCCCCACTTGGGCCCATTAGTATTCATGGTCTTTGTTTCAGGCGTCGTTCACTCTACTGTCACTCTCGTTATAAACTATTTGTCGCCACACTTTTCTGTACTTGCATACTACGCTAGCTTCCTTTATGTCCATGCATTTTTTCATGCGAGATCTCGTGTTTCTATGGCTTCTTATGTCTCTTCGGATCAATGTCTCATTTACAGATTCTAACTATTCTTTCTGCAGTCTGCCTCTGAGCACACTGTCATTTACTTCATCTTCATACACTTTTTTCGTCAATCGTTCATCTTTCATTCTTTCAAGATGTCCGAACCATCTTAATTGATTTCTTTCCCATATTTCAACTAGTGTCTCTCCTGTACCGCATTCTTTGAGGATTGTCTCACAGAAAAAACGGAAGACAAACTTTACATCGAATTCCGACGAAAGATTCTCTGCAACAAAAATTAACTTCACAGGATAAACTTTACATAAATATCGGTTAAACTTTCTTTTGCTTTTCCATGACAAACACATGTATTTTGAAAGAAGCGAAGTTGTCTGAACAAAACTTTATCGCTCTAAAAAATGTCCTACAACAAATTTTATTCTTGGTTTTTTCTGTGCTCGTTTCGGACTTTGTCCATCAGTGTTTTCCCGCATATTATGCGCAGAGGTTTCATGCCAATCGCGTTAATTTTACTTCTGTCCTTTTCTTGACAGGTCCATGTCTCGCTACCGTATAGTACAGTTGGTACGAATATAGAATTATGTATGGCCATTTTAGCTTTTTTTGATATGTTTTTATTTGTGAGGATGGACCCTGCTCTACCGATAACCTGCTTACCCTTATTTATGCGCCTATCTAACTCCTCATCTATTTGCCCGTCGCTAGTAAATAGACTACCTAGATATACGTACTTGTAAAATTGTTCTAATCTCTCATCATTTAGGGCAATGTTGCACATTGTTTTCTCACTTTTTCCCTCGAACACCATGATTTGTGTTTTATTTACGTTAATTTTGAGTCCCATGTCCTTCATCCTTGTATTAAGTTTTATCAACATTCTTTGCACATAAAATTAATTCGCACAACCTGTGTGGTATGTACTCGCCACCGTATTAAGCATTTCAGCGCTAATACTGTCTACACCAACAGCCTTGCCGCTTTTTTAAGTTCTTAATTATATCTTCAACCTCAGTTGCATAGGCTTTTTCAATTTGGTTTTTCAATGCTCTAATGCATTATGTTCTGTGTCACAGTTCTGCTGCCCTATAGCTACACCTCCTAATAACTCTTTAGAACAGTCTTTTAAAGCGCCTGCTATTTCGTCTGTATCCTATAGAATTTCAACTTTGCTGTTTCTCACGCTGACAAACTCTGCACTTTTACTTCCCTTCATCTCTTTATATAATAGTTTCATGGTTCCTTCAAAGCCATTTTGTATTTTCTTCTCTTCTTCTGTTCTGATTTTATCTTTACTTTCCTTGACTAATCGTTTAACTTTCCTCTTTTTGTGTCTGTAATCATTTTTAAGTCTATGTCTCTCCTCATCGCTAAGACCTGTGATGTTTTATGTTGTCTTGTACGCTTTTTTTTCTTTAGCAGGCTACCTGGATTTCATCATTCCACCACGCATCATCAGACTTTCTTCCTACCACCGCCTACCTACCTACCTACCTACCTACCACCTACTACACACTACCACACTTCGGTCGCAGTTTTAACAATTATATGCCGTAACATAGTCCACGCGCCCTCTATATCTTTATTGCTTCTAAGCGCCTTGCCCTACCTATGCGTTCGTTTATCTTATTCTGAAAATCTATTCCCACTCCCGGTTACTGTAAATTTTTTATCTTGATTCGCGTTTGTTTCATTTTTTTTTGTTCTCTTCCTTCTCAGGTACACATAAAATATCTATTATTTCTTACTTGCATAGTTTCTCGTAGTTCTCTTACCTTAAGATCATTCACTTCTCTAGCATTCTCAACATCCAGTCTCCATTCATCGCCTGAAACTCGAACTTTACGTTTACCGTTTGTATGCATTTCCTCAATCAAAGTTTCAGTCCATTCCGCGGCTATTATGTTGTTTGTATCCCGGATAACAAAATGTCCGCCTGTGGCTGGCGTATGTGCCGGTACGCGATCCGATTGACAGGACTGCTGTGAGGCACCTGAGTATCTGAATGTGTCCGCTATTGCTGGCTATTACGCTCGTCTGACAGTCGGGCATCTAACATGCCGGCCACTTGTCAGCCATATTCAAGCCGTTATGCAAGCACGTCGGTCTCCTGCACATTTACCGACCATGCGATGCTTTATAGCAGGGACACGGTCGACGATCATCGGGCAGGTTATGGTCCAGGCACGTTTGTTATCTGGGATTATTCATGGTTTAGATTGTACACCCAACTACCATCTTTATGCTCGAAATTTATTTTGCTAGTCGAAATCATGTCCGAGGTAATTAGTGATTCGGCGTATGGTGGACAGTTTAGTTGTAACGTCAGTTCCACCAAAACTTTTGTTGCTGGGGGAGGGGAGTAAGGACAGAGAATGGAAACCGAGAGTCTCAATTGGTTGGTCTTTTATGCTGTGTAGGTCACCAGCCTCCAGCAGCGTTGTATTACTTCATATGTTCCCATCTGCGATGGGACAAATCGACTGACCTATTTAGATTTCCTTATTTTAACTTCTTCTATGAGAAAGAAAATATGTTTGCTAATGAATTATAATGAGGAAAAGAAATGCTCATCAAATGAGCACCATGAAATTGTAAATGCAAAGAAACTGGGAACACCCGAGATCAAATTCACAGCTCGTTTAAATTTCCGTAATTACCTAAAATTGTAAAAATTAACACAGAATGTAAAATCGCACATGGATTTAAATACAGACTTGGCACTTTTTTCCTCATTCCCCTCTTTACCACTTTTCACAGAATTCCTCTTTTTTATCTGTTATCAAGAAACTTCCCCTGTTTTTTATTTTTTCGTTCAAATACGAACTGAATTAATAGAACCCAATAAGAAAATGCCAAATATTTTTCTTTGAAAGCTAATTCTTTTTAATTCGAAAGTCTACTATTTCAGTTGCAAATTCGCATATTATATTTTCCATTGAGAATTCATCTTCTTTGGTAGAAAATTCAACTACTTGTCTGAAAGTTGAACTCCTTTGTTAAACATTATTTTATTAGTTGAAGATGCATTTCTTTGATTGAAAATTGTTCTTTTTTTAATTTGAAAATTAATCTTTTCAACTAAAAATTTAACTATTCTATCATTGGTTACAAATATATCCTTTTTAGTTGAAAAATTGATAATTTGATTGCAAATTTAAATATTTTGTTACAAGTTCGTCTTTTTTGGTTGCAAATGAACCTTTTCGTTTAAAAATTCAATTACTTGGTTGATATTTGAACGACTTTTTTTGGTTGACAATTAACTTTTTTGTTGAAAATTTGACTGCTTTACAGAAAATTCGTCTCTTGGGCTTAAAAATTCAACTGCTTGGTTACAAATTTATCCGTTTTGGTTAGGGATTAAACTATTTTATTGGTAATTGGCCTTTTTTAGTTGGCTTGAACTGTTTAGAATTTCAAATTGAAATCTTATGTTGTTTGAAATATCAACCATGTCTTATATTTATCGATGAAAATTAATACTAATACTTTGTTGATACTACTTTGTTGAAAATTTAAATATTTTGTTAAAATTTCAACTATTTAGTTGAGAATTCACTTATGTTGTTGTAAAATGAACTAATTTGTTGAATATTCCTCTTTTTAGACAAAAAATTCGTCCTTTGCATTGCAAATTCTAATGCCTTTTAAGAAATTAATCTCCTTGGCTTGAAAATTGAACTATTTGATTGAAAATGCAGCTGTTTTTGGTTGAAGTTTCATCTTTTATGTTTAAAAATTCGACCACTTCGTGGAAAATTCAACTATTTTGTTGAAAATTTGTCCCTTTAGCTTGACAGTTCAACTGTTTGGTTGTAAATCTAACTGTTTGGACGATAATTAATTTTATTGTCGAAACAACATCCTTTTAGTTTGAAGATTCATCTTTTTTGGTAGGAAATTTCTTGTTGAAAATGCAACTGTTTAGTGTCAAATCAATTTGTTGATAATGCAACTATTTTGTTGAAAATGCAATGTATTTCGACTTGTATATTTCGATTTGTGACGAAGAAGGAGGGGGGGGGGGGGAGTGGAAAAAGTGTTCAAAATAGTTTGACGTAGTTTTTGAATGGCCCCTATTGAAATTAAAATAATGTTTACAAAATTCCTCCATCTTACTTTTTCGATGACTCTTCACTAACGCCTCGTGTTCGCTGGCCTAAGACCCGGTCTGAACAAATTACACTCGTCAAAAAAGGTAAACACTTATACCTCTTGGTGTATAATATACTATTTTGCCGTGCATAATATCACAATATCAGTAAGAAATATATTGCGCGCGCAAAAACTAAAACACAGATCTTCTTTTTAAGATTGGAAAGCCGTTGTTTGCTCCCTAATCAAATCTGAGACATCATCCGTTGCAGCAGAAGGAAATAAAACAAATCACCAGGCAGGCTCCGTAGTATAATCATGTTGGAAATAAGGTAAAAAATAAGTGCGATTGGGTATAAAGTGCTTCATAAGCATCATATAATTTTATTCAGTGTCCTCCCTATTAATTAATTCAAATTTATTATGCGTTAGCTTTTTTTTTAAATTTACTTCATCCAAAGATGATACTTACAAGAGAAAATTACGAAATAGTATCTATTCAATTATATTGGATTTTTAATTAATTTAAAAAATCACTAATTATTTGGGAATTCGAGAAACTTCAGATAGAAGCAAACTACAAATAGAACTTTTTCAATTACCAACACTTCAAATTTAAAGTTGTTGAATTTAAAAGCTTAAACAGATTATTCAGTTTTATTGGTTTGGCAAGTTGGATTCTTTAATTTTTAATTCTAGAAACTTAAGACTGTTTAAATCGAAATTCCAGACGTAAAAAAACTTCAATTATTTACCAAAAGAGAAATATACCTTCCAAGTTCAAAGAAGTTTCGAGAATTCAAAATCCATTCAAAGAAGATGATTTAAAAAAATAAAGGATTCGACTTTTTGTTCTTTTCATGTAAAGAATGAATTCCCTCTTACGCGAATGATTAGAGTACTCTTTTAAGTTTCAGTACAATGCAGTCAGGCAGATTGTGAATATTTTTTCAGTGAATTGTGCGAAGCGTTTCACACGAAAAAAAATGTGTAGTTCAAATAGAAAAATACTGTAAAATCAAATCAATAAAACTAAAATATATTTGATTAATCTGTTCAAAATCGAATCATCACGTACAATTTTTTGGTTACTAAGAAATGCGGAGGAATGAAATAAGTTTTAATTCAAGATTTAAAAAACTGAAAGAGCTTAAAAACTAGTTCTTCTAATAATTCCACTTATTTAAATTCCAAATAAGCCCTTATAATCTGTTTAATTGTAATGTAAAATTTTAAATCAATTACAAATTTCAAACCTCGATAAAATTTAATCCTATTTCATTAGCGCCATCTTTAGAGTTGCAACATTCTTAATTCAACTATATAATATCTTTGCGGACTAGATACACAAGGGTGCGGCGCGGAAAGCATCCCTTTGGGCGCCAAAACTGATGATTATAAAAAAAATAGATCATTAGAATTTTGGGAACACGCAAAAGGATAACTGCAATATGCCAAGAGTAACGCATATTCTGGCCTTTCAATTCAATAGTAATTTCGTGTTGCCAAGATTCTAAGAAAATACTTTCAACATAAATGAATGTTTAAAAGAACTGGTTAAAATTACCGTACACTAAAACAATTTAACCCTTCATGGTAACCTCCAAGGATATGTAGTACCTTGGTTAAAAAAAAAATTTTTTGTCGATGTTTGAATGCATTCTTTGTATTGAATTCTTCGTTAAATCATGTGAAATAAAAATTTTGATAAACATTTGATGAACATTTTTCTGAGTGCGCAGCCGAGCCTGTTCCAATATGTGACCAGGATCACTTTGAGGTTGTCAACTAACAAATCTATTTCCTTGAACCTGGATCACTTGTTATAATAATTTTTTTTTCAACTCAAATCATCAACACGTTATTTTGGAAGAGGGCTTCTATCTTATATTTAAATGGTGATTTCGAATTAATAGAATAGGTTTGCCCTTCGCTGAATGATTCCGATTTTATTGATTATCTACTTCTGTACTGCCACCCTTCATTCATTAAATTGAAAAAAAAAGAAACTTTGAGAATATATTAAAGAGAAAAAAAAGAAATCTTGACGAAATTATTATTTAAAAGAAAAAGAGAAAATCTCGCCAAGATAATAACTTTTTACTTGACGGAATTTTTTTCATGGTAGATGTTTTTGATGAGATTTCATTTCTTTTTTAATGAAAATTATTATTAAATCAAATACTCGCTTCAAGGTGATAGGAAAATTTAATTTTGTACACAATATCAATGGTATTGATACATATATATATTATTTAAAATATAATTATTAATCTAGGTAAAAAGTTGTTAATTTTTTGATGTAGGTACAGAAAATAGAAAGAGCAAGAAATAAGATTTAAAAGTATGTCCTGCTTCATGTTTTTGCAAACAGTTTTTCGACAATGAAATGAAAAAAAGCATGATTGCTTCCTATCATGAAAAACGGATTAGAGAATTCCATTCAAGAGACTTATCTTGAAATTTTAATGCGACGAATCTCGTATTTTTAGCTTCACAGAAATTTCCATTCCACGAGCAAACCATTTTTATGATTAGGGTAATATTTACTCGATCTGGCGATGAGCTAAACGCAAGATTCTCATACAATGATTTTTCTGCAGGAAAATTGGACTTCGAAGCTACACATTTTTTAAATCGTCCAAGAAAATAACTTTTTCTTCATCTCTTTTCACCCAAAAAATAATATATTATCATACTATACTATCTGTCAACAACAATTGTTATTGTTATGAACAATTGTTATAAACAATAGTATATCATGCACCTAGGGGGAGAAGAGGGGCTAAAATGCCTCCCCCTTCACGCATACGATGTTTTATTCACATCTGACATCACTTTTCAGTCCTTAGGGAGTAAGAACTCTGTTTACTCCCTAGGGGCTGAAAAGTGACGCCAGAGGTGAATAAATACACTTATTAACATATACACTTTTTAACAAACAAAAATTTTATCCTGCTCTGCAGAGTCATTTGAAGGGTAGAAATGCAAAAGGAGTCAAGCGCCATTTTTCACTTTTTTCGGGAGAGACTAAAAACATGTTGTAAATTCAGTGGGACCATTTAAGAAAAAAATAAGAAAGTACTTTCGAGATAGTTTCATGCTCTATCGAACTAAGAAAAGTTTGATCACGAAAAGCTATCCGGTTTCGAGAAAATCAATGAAACAGGTCACGTTTCGAGGTTGGATTTTGGGTCCATATCGACGTTTAACATCTTTCAACATTAATTGTGGAGTCAATTTGCAGTTTAAGAAAAAACTAAAAATTTGAACTCTAGCTATTGAATGGACGAATTGATGTGCAAAAAGCTTGTTTTAAAAAAATCATGCAGTTTCGTGAAATTTGAAAATCCAATTATGACTTCGAAATGGTGTAAAACTGGCATTTCAGATTCAAATGACGATAGCAGTAATAATTTTGAATATTTCCAACAAATTAGGAATTTGGTTTTAGGTTATTTAGTGCTGAACGGAAGGGACCTAATAATAATTAAAAATAATTAGCCAGTGTCGAGAAAAATGAAATTTGATTTTTTACTTTGTGTTTAGAAAAGCTTCTCGGACTGTGAACACAAAAACATAAGCCGAACACACGCGTCCGTTCGTCTGCTACGATCGTGATTTCTCGATACTGCGCAGCCACGACGATCGATCGGGATCAAGTACACATTGGCGCTTGACCCCTCCAGCTGTTCTTTTTTGAGTGGGAATTTTGAAAAATGATGCCCCAAAAAACTCCTTTGGCAGGCGTGTGTAATAGAATTTATCTGATTTTTTATGCTAATAAACCCGATTTCGAAAATTTGGCGGTTGACTCCATTTGCATTTCTACCTTTCATTTCTTTTGATCTAAAAAATCCTAACAACTTGGATTGCCATTCAACAACGTAATTATTATTGTTTTTAAAAATTCTTATAAACAAATTCACCGTTTCAACTTCTTTTACTCATAAGATTCTTCTTGTCGGCGAAGTTACTTTTTCGTATTTTAAGAACTGAAAACATGGAAATTTTTTGCTAATAATATTATTCTTAACATAACACAT
The DNA here is from genome assembly GCA_932178445.1 of Andricus quercusramuli. Lineage (NCBI taxonomy): Eukaryota > Metazoa > Arthropoda > Insecta > Hymenoptera > Cynipidae > Andricus > Andricus quercusramuli. The sequence goes on along the minus strand of CAKNXH010000628.1, from coordinate 43,926 downwards.
CATCTTGAGAGGAAAATAAATGATTCACAAAAATATAGTCTACGTTCGAAAATGCGAAACAAGTTAATTTGTTTGTAAAAATTTGGTATAACAATGGCAATTATTGTTGCTTAGTTTTGGGTTGTGATTATTCGTTAATGCTTCATAACCTGAAGATGAAATAAATTTATGAATGCATTCAAATACCGAAAATACAGAAGATGCCCTTTTTGTCCATAAATTTGTTCATGAAATCCATGGAGCGTGAATTCATTAATTCTATTTGTATTTAGGAAAATGTCAATAAATAGAGAAAATTTGGTAGCACAAATACAAAAAATTATGCTTTTTTGGTACCTTTTAACTTGAACAACAAATTGATGATTTTTATTTATCGGACGCGAGAGATCTCTCCGAAATTTAAAATTCGAGGTTAAAAATACGACGTCAGTGTACCCTGGTACGATGACCCAAAAAAAGCCAATGTTGTGCTTTCTTATGAATCACCGTTAATCTTATTATGTTTCATTCGGTAGAAAAATACTTGCATAATTTTGTATTATTTTTTAAATAAGTTTAAACCGCAGTCCTGGGACCTTAAACAGCTCAGGCAGAGAAAGTACACAGGGTCCCGCGAGAACTCTAGTTCCTTTTAGGGTGGCGTAGAGGAAGTAAAAGTAAGCAAAAAAGTCCCCGAAAATTTTTGGATCTGGGGCATATTTTGGGAACAACAGAGGGTACAAATTGTATCTACGTTTGAGCATGTGTGGCGTGCGCGAGTCAAGGCGCGGGCGAGAGGCGGGGGGGGGGGCGCCCCCACAGCGCTTGAGGTAATTATGGCAATGTCTCAATTCGTTAAAGTTCGAATTTGATCAAACTGAAAAATAACGTGTAATGAATTCTGGTACAAATATTTGTACAAGAATTCAGTACAAGTTATTTTTCAGTTACATGAACGTAACAAATAATTATCAAGGACAGATAGTCGCCTAAAATATTTTTTTGAAAACAAGTTTTTTTCTAATGGTATTTTATTTTTTTTTATTTTTCAAAATTTGTATTTAACATTGTCTTTAAAGTCTGTTTAAATTTTAAACAATTACATATGTCGCCTTCTAGTTATTATCTCCAACCCCATAATAATACACTGCAACCCCCAAAAAACACCCCTATTACTTTTAGCTAAAGAAATACCAACCCGCTCTCTTTTGAAAATGTAATCAGTATGAATTCCGCCGTGAAACTGAAACCTTCAGAATAAACTCTTGTTACTATTTATTTCTGTGCATTCAATTTTATTCTGCCTTGTTGATAAACATTTTTGGTCCTTCGAACGTAGGATATTTTATCGTGTGTGTAACAGCAATGCATTCGCATTAAAATATTGTGCATATCGTGTATAAAGAAAGCCGCAACAATGAAGTTGCATTTATTAAGACGATAAACACAAACCAGTGCAGCGAAAAGTGAACACAAAGCAGTGCAGCAAAAAGTGAACACAAAGCAGTGCAGTGTAGAGTGAACACGAACAAGTGCAGGTTACTGAATACAGAAGTTCACTAACTAATACAGAAAGTTGATGTGTGGTTGCAAACCAATTGGTGACTATAAGTGAATATTGTGGATTCGTGGCTGAAAAAGAATCAGTACTCCAATCTGTCAACTGCGAAGTCCTAGTCCAGGATCTCCATCGGGAAAGCAACAGCAGTGGTTCTCGGCAGCAAAGCAGAATCCAGATCGAGTTGCTCCAATCTATTCCAATCAGACAACAGGAGAAAGGACGTCGCAATTTCCAAAACAGCATCAGAAAACAGCAGAAGCAACAGCAGTGGTTCTCGGCAGCAAAAGCAGAATCTAGGTCGAGTTGCTCCAATCTATTCTAATCAGACAACAGAAGGAAGGACGTCGAAATTTCCGAACAGAAGCAGAAAACAGCAGAAACAACAGCAGTGGTCCAATGCAGCAACGGTAAGCAAATATTGGGGCCACCAATTTCCTTAATAATACTTCCTTGAATTTGTGTCTTGAATTCAATATCACGTATAATTTCAATTTTTCAAGTGTTAACCGCAATGACTGAACCGAATATAAAAGAACTGAACATGAAGCGTGGCGGGATTAAACGCGCATTTACAAATTCAGAAACAACGTTGTCTGCAATAAATGACGGAACTGACTTACCTTCCCTAGATCTAGAAGAGCGCTTAGAGAAACACAAAACCCTTTGGTCGGAATTTGAAGAAATTCAATCGCGAATCGCGTCCCTTAGTACAGACGAAAATGACGTTGTCAAACAAAATGATGAGCGCAATCAGTTCGAAAACCGATTTTTTGCCATTTCCGGAAAGTTGAAAAGATTAATAAATAAAAATCCGGAGTTAAGATTCAATCCGGGATCAAGCACCAACAGTCTTGCGAAAGATTCGAGTGTAGCTCTAGTAAACAGTAATGCATCTAGCAATTATAAACTGCCTCATCTTAATTTGCCAAAATTCAGCGGAAAGTACGAAGCATGGTTAGGTTTCTCAGATACATTTAAAGCCCTCGTTGACAGAAAAACGAATATTCAAGAGGTTGAAAAACTTGTTCATTTAAAAAGCTGCTTATTTGACGAAGCCGCAGAATTAATCGCGTCAATTCAAACCTCCTCAGAAAATGATAAAGTAGCTTGGAAATTACTAGAGGATCGCTACGATAATAAAAAAACTTTTAATCGAAAGTTATATCCAATCGATTCTTGATCTACAGACAGTATCAAAGGATTTCTCAGTCCGCGCACTATTAGACCAGATGCAAAAACATATCCGCGCGCTTCGCGCCTCAGGCGAAACTGTCGATTCTTGGGATACGCTGTTACTCATGATTATAAAGGGTAAACTTACTTATCAGCTTCGCGAAAAATGGGAGGATTTAACTAGTGAATCTAAAGTTCCCACGATGGAACAGTTTATAGAATTTCTGCAACGCAGAGCGCAGTTCGACGAAATAAAGTTCGCGCAAGCACCCTTAAGAAATAAATCTAAATCTGAATCGAGATCTGAAAGTAAACCAGATAATAATAGGCATGCACATTACAATAAGCATAAATCGCAGCAGCAACATGCTTACCTCGCGACACAATCCAATAAACTTAGTTGCTACTATTGTCAATCTGAACACAGCATTTATTCGTGTGATAATTTCTTAAAACTTTCAATTAAAGAGCGCTTTGACTTTGTTAAAAAATCCTCACTGTGCTCTAACTGTCTCCACCTCAATCACTCTCTTAGTGATTGCCGCGGCGGTCCCTGTGGAAAATGTGGAAAACGTCACAACTCTCTTCTGCATTATGATTCAGAAAAGTTAGGAAAGGCAATACTCAGCAAAACGCAACAGTCAACATGCAAGTAAATACCGCCCCTTACTCTCTATTATGTACCGCGCTCGTGGATGTATTCGATAATCAAGGAAAACCGCACACCTGTCGAGTAATGTTGGATAACGGCTCTCAATTACATTTTATGACTGAGAAAATGGCTTGCTTACTCAATCCGCCAACGAAGGCGGTTGACATTCCTGTAAAGGGTCTAAGTTCCATGTCCACGGGAGTAAAAAGTTCAGCAACCGCAACTATACGCTCGCGTTTTAATAAATATGAGAAAAGATTATTCTTCTTACTAGTTCCTGATGTGGCAGGTCTATTACCTGCGATAAGTCTTGATCGAAAATTATTTAAGGTTCCCGAAAATATCAAATTAGCCGACCCTGAATTTCGCAAACGATCAGAAGTCGACGCTCTGTTGGGCGTTGAAAAATTTATAAAGTTCTATGTCCCGGTCAGCTTGAAATAAAGGGCCAACACGCGATATTTCAGAAAACGCACTTAGGCTGGATAGTTGCCGGAAGAATCTGTCCGAAACATGTCTTACCCAGTCCGGTAAGGTGCAACTCATTGCAAACAGCGAGTCGCTCAGAATCTGACGAACTCACAAAATTCTGGAACATTGAGCAAGTTCCCATTAAAAAACATTTCTCAAAAATTGAGCAAGCGTGCGAAAGACATTTGACAGAAACCGTAGACAGGGACAATGAGGGTCGTTATATTGTGAAACTACCGTTTAATGGCAGTAAAAATGATATCGGTGAGTCGTACAAGTCAGCTTTACGTCGATTTCACGCGTTAGAAAGTAAATTTGCGAAACTTCCTGCCTTGAAGGAAAGTTACTCTAGTTTCATGAAAGAGTACATAGAACTCGATCACATGTCCGAAGCTCGTGACAGCGGTTCAACGGAACATGGTTTCTTTTTACCACACCATGCAGTTATAAAGGAAGATAGCTTAACCACAAAAACTAGAGTAGTTTTTGACGGTTCTGCCAAAACCTCTAGCGGTGTCTCTTTAAATGACACGCTGATGGTTGGTCCGACAATTCAGGACAACTTGTTCACTATCTTTACGCGATTCCGATCATATCCCTTTGCATTAACAGCCGACATAGAAAAAATGTATTGGCAAATCAGAGTAGCCCCGGATGATTCCGCATATCAAAGAATTCTTTGGCGAAATAATCCGGACAAACCGATCAAGATCTATAATCTTAATACTGTAACTTACGGCACAGCTTGTGCACCATTTCTTGCTACCCGCGTACTCGCACAACTTGCATAGGTCGAGGGCCAGTCTCATCCTCTTGCCGCGAAGGCTCTTTCTCAAGACTTTTACGTCGATGACCTTGTATCAGGTGCGGCCACATTTGAAGAAGCTTCCGCGTTACGCGACGAATTAATTCAGCTTGCTCAAAAGGGTGGATTTACGCTACGCAAGTGGGCGTCTAATGATCCTAAATTGATTCGCGATATTTTTGGCGAATCAAAAACTGAGCTCATGTCTCTCGATTTATCCGACACAATTAAGACTTTAGGTATATATTGGAGGTCTACGGATGATAAAATTGTGTACAAGGTGAAGGATATAACCCAGCTGACCGAACAAATAACGAAGCGCACTATTCTACCAGAGGTCGTAAAATTATTTGATCCATTAGGATTGTTAGGACCGGTTATCGTTTACGCGAAAATGCTCATTCAGACACTGTGGAAATTACAAGTAAATTGGGATGAGCCCATCCCACAATAAATCCAGTCAATATGGATAGATTTAAACACCAGTTACCTTTATTGAATGCCATTGAATTTAATCGATGCACCGTTATATCAGATACAGTTGAAATCCAACTACACGGTTTTGCGGACGCTAGTGAAAGGGGTTACGGAGCTTGTGTCTACCTACGCTCGACCGATAGACACGGCAAGCACCACGTGGCTCTCGTAGGCTCCAAGTCTCGGGTCGCACCAGTACAAATGTTAACACTTCCGAGATTAGAATTATGTGCAGCCCTTCTACTGGCTCAACTATATGCAGCCATATCTCAATCGTTAGAGCATCTGACATTCAGTAAGATTTTCTTTTGGTCAGACTCTACAGTCGTTCTTCAGTGGATAAAATCATCCCCGCATGCATTGAAAACGTTCGTATCCAATCGAGTAGCCCAGATTCAAGAACTTACACAGCTCCTCGAGTGGAGACACGTGCCCACTCACGACAATCCTGCCGATTTATCGTCTCGGGGTCAGTTGCCTAGAGATTTTATAGCGAGTAAAATCTGGAAAGGCGGGCCCCACTGGCTGAGTCAGCAAGAAGATTTCTGGCCCCAGATGACGATTCAATTAACCGACACTTCTGAAAAACGTAAAGCTGTTAGTCCGCAAGTGTTGATCGCTGAAAAACGTAAAACTGTCAGTCCGCAAGTGTCGATGGTTGCTACATCGGAAAAAAATGATTTCTTTGAGGGTTTTAATTCATTTGAATCTTTGACTCGAATAATTGAATATTGCCGTCGCTTCGCGCACAATGCAAATTCAAATAACGCGTCGAAGCTATCAGGTTCTCTGTCTAATATCGAAATACAGGGTGCACAAGAATGTGTTATGAAGGTTATTCAAGCTACCGCGTTTGCAAAAGAAATTCGCGATTTATCACACCATCAAGAAGTTGACAAGGGAAGTAAGCTACTGAATCTTAGCCCTTTTCTCGACAAGGGAATTTTAAAGGTAGGTGGCAGACTTACACATGCTAATTTATTATACGAAGAGAAGCATCCGATATTGCTTCCTCGTAATCATGCGATTACACGAATGATCGTCAGCGATACGCATATTGCATTAAAACATGCAGGTAATCAAGCTACGCTATATGCAAATTCGAGGAACTTACTGGCCGATAGACGGTCGTAATACCGTGCGTAGAGTTATTCATAATTGCGTCAGATGCTTTAAGGCTAAACCACGGGGTATTGACTATCAAATGGGAAACCTACCTGCGAACCGCCTAGAATATTCAAGACCTTTCTTAAATGTGGGAATAGACTTTTGCGGTCCTTTCTACATTAAGGAAAGATTATATATAAACGTAAAAAGAGTAAAGACGTACGTCGCAGTGTTTGTGTGTCTAGCTACCAAGCATCTGGAGCTCGCTAGTTCTCTCAGCACGGAAGCATTTATTGGTTGCTTGAAACGATTTATCTCGTGACGCGGTAACGTCGCTACTATTACTTCTGATAATGGCAGAAACTTTGTTGGGGCTGATCGCGAGCTTACAGACACCTTTAACTTGCTCTCTGCTAACTCTCATGATAACATTGTCTATAAGTATTTAGAATCAAGGAGAATTAAATGGACTTTTATCCCTCCTCTGTCGCCACACTTCGGTGGTTTATGGGAAGCAGCAGTTAAGTCTTTTAAACACAATTTTTTGCGTACAGTCGGTAACGCTGTGTTAACATATGAACAGCTGGAAACATATGTGGTTGAAGTTGAAGCCATCCTGAATTCACGTCCAATAAGTCCAATGTCCTCTGACCAAAATGATATCCGTCCCTTGACTCCTGGACATTTCCTGATTGGTGGTCCCTTAATGAGTTTTCCACAGGAGGAACTGCGTGACATCAAGCCTGGTAGGCTTTCTCTTTGGCAGCACGCTCAGCAGATGCGTCAACATTTCTGGTGCCGGTGGCATAAGGAATACTTAAATGAACTCAATGTTCGTAGCAAATGGAGTTCCAGTTCTGCCAACATCAAGGTTGGCACCGTGGCGCTACTCAGAAATGACAACATCATCGAAGCTCCACCCATGATGTGGAAAATGTGTCGTGTAATCGAAACGCATCCAGGCCCAGACGGCGTCGTCAGAGTTGTCTCTGTCAAAACTGAGGATGGCATCTACAAGAGATGTGTTAAAAAACTGTGTCCACTTCCTATTGAAGTGACAGACAATGACACAGAAACGATATAGGCTGTATCTTTAGATAAGATTTATAATGTACTCCTTCCTCTGATAATTACAGTTTATTGAACTATATTAGTTCAAGTGGGCCGGCATGTTACAGCGTAACTTATAGATTTCTCCGATTAAGATGTACGTGTCGACAGAAAGGAATTAGTATGATTTGTGCCTTTACTCTAATACTTAAGGGAGTTTTTGGGTATTTACAGGGCCTCCAGTTATTCATTGTCTAAGTCACGTTTCATGAGACTGTAGAATTTCTAAATAGCTTCTTTACAACTCCAACTGTTATTACTTCAGCTTAAAGTCCTAAAAGAGGCCTTCCACTCGACGAGCTGACCGTACCATAAATCGGTCCCTAGGAAAACTGGCGGACAGATGTTTGTCCATCACTACGTCACAACTTGGGTGTTTCCAACTCCCTACCTCCAATTTTCTCCTCCAATCAAAAGTAAGCCCTTCCACTGACTTGTCATCCCACTTCTCTCTAAAAATGTACTTCGACTACGTGGATCTACAATTTTGAAAATGTAATCAGAATGAATTCCGCCGTGAAACTGAAACCTTCAGAATAAACTCTTGTTACTATTTATTTCTGTTCATTAAATTTTATTCTGCCTTGCTGATAAACATAGATCGTACTTTGCGAACCAAAGATGGCGCAATTTTTTCAGCGAAGCTTGCGGACTTTAAGTTTTTGGGCTCACGCTGATCTTACCGCCGCCGTTGCGTTCTTCTTTTGATCACACCCTGAATTCCGTCGCTATATAAGCGGACTTTAAGATTCACATGTTATTTTTCAGTTTGATCAAACTCACATTTTAACAATTGTGTGATTAATAGATTTAATTCTTTCACGATGATTCATTATGATGAATTAAAATTTTTTTGAAACTTTGAAGCTTTTTCGGGTCTCAATCGTGTGCGAAACTACGAATGTTGCCGACGTCTCATGAACATTGCAGTTCACTTCTTTAAGGCAGACCAGTCAGGTCATCTTTAAGGTCAGCCTTGAAGAAGTGAACTGCAATGTTCATGAAACGTCAGCAAAATATTCATAGTTTCGTTCAAGATTGAAACCCGAAAAAGCTTTAAAATTTTTTTAAAATTTCAATTTATCAATTGTGTGATTGCCATCACTACCTCAAGCGCTTTGGTGGGGGACTGGCTCTCCGCCGTGTCAGGCGTAGGCCACACATGCTCACACGTACATACAATGTATACCCTCTGTTATTCCCAAAATATGCCACAGATCCAAAAATTTTGGGGGACTTTTTTTGCTTACTTTTACTCCCCCTACGTACCCTCTAAAGGGAACCAGAGTTATTGCTGGACACCCTATATATAGTGACCTTAAGCATGACCTTGACGATAACCTTCAAGGTAATTTCGAGGTCATTATTCCTATTGGTAACCCCCTTTCAAGTTTACAATTTACCTATGTATGACCTGGGTACATTTTGACCGTAAAATTTTCCGCTCTATCGATTGCTGATGTGAAAAGGGGGTTTCCACTATTAAAAGAATGTGACCTTGAAAACACCTTGAAGGTCATTGCCAAAATCAAAATAAAGGTCACCATTGAATTCCTCGTTGAATGTTACTTCAATAATTACCTTGACCTCCCTGAAAAATAACTTACCTGAGGAAATATTCAGCCGTTCCGGGACTTTTGCGATACCCGGTATATACTTTTTATTTGCTTTATACAATTTTTATATGAAGCAAATAAGAATTATACGTATTATTTCACACTATGTATAAAAAATGTGAAAGCAACAAACAGAGGGAAGGGATGAATTGCAGGGTATTGTCTGATGGCCTTCGATCGCAGGTAGCGCAGCACCTTTGATGGTCACCTGCTCTTTTCTTGGAATATCAGTGATAAGGTCACGGAGCGGTCTTAGGCAGAAGAGAGGGGCAACAGAGGCATTGAGGAGTCCCCTGTAATCGTCGGACAGGAGGACAATTTGGGCCTGGCTTCTCGTTGTATCAAGTCGCTCACGTTATATTTCAAACGGCAATAAATATTTCTATGAGTCTTGGATTCCGGTCCTAGTTTAATAAACGACTCCCACTTCCCGGAAAGATTAGGCTCACATCAGAAGTGGGACTCACACACGTGCTTTTCGGTACCTGCTAATTGTTGTGCGCGACACGTATAATTCGCGTGTGACATAGGCAGAAAATCACTGTCTCGCTCTCGCACACCAAAAATACAGAGACGTGAGAAAGACCGTCGACGCTCCACGAGTAGATCTCGAAACCGAAACTCCAAAGGTCACGCGTCGTTGCAAAGATCGTGATCGTTTGAAAACTCTCGTGTACTGCAGATCAAGTCAAGGTCGATCTACAAATCCGTAAATATACCCTAAAAAGTATGTCGCGCTCGTGAATGGTCAACCACTGCACATCTACGTTGACCTGGAAAGTCAATGTGTGACGGTGTGACAGAGCGAAGCAGAAAAATTGAACCTCAAGCTTGAAAGAAAACAGGATGTTCTTCGAGGATACGGAGGAGCCGCTCTGATAGCGTTCAGGATGTGCCAGTCATCGTCGGACAACCGTTCGCCGACCAGCCGAACGTCGTCGTCGTCCAGAGGGGCGGCGATCTGAGACTCTTCGAGGCAGGAAGAGTCGGGTTTGCAAAGGTGAAGCAACTACCTCCAAGGAAGGTGGAGCTGTGGGCTGAGAAGGCCTGCGTGATACCACCAGGAGCATCTGTCGATATCAAGGTAATCGTCAGAGACTCAGACCATAAGAGCGATGTTTATGTAGATTTAAACTTTCGTGCAAAACAAAATGAAGAACGCTGCATCCCGCGTTGCGTGATAAGCATGTCGGTGGGCTGCTGCCAATCGTGAATCTTGCAGATGATCCCTTGCGCATTGATAAGTCGCGCGTAACAGCTCGAAATTAGGTTACGAGGGAGGTAAGAGAAAGAAGTGCGCATTAGGGAAAGAAAAATTGAATGTGAAGAAATCGCATAACGCGCGAAGCTGTTGTCGTAGATAGTGACGTTTCGCCAAAAGATCACAATAAATTATTAGAAATTCTGAATGAATATCGCGATTGCGATATTCATATTTCAACACTTAAACTCTCCGTATGCGAGCGCAATTTTGTTACTTCGCAAGAAGAAGGGCAAAACTCGAATGTGTGTCGATCATCGTTCGTTAAACGTGATAACAAAAAAGGATCTAAATCTATTACCAATAATCGAAGATAAAATAAACAGCCTTGCTGATAAAAGTAGATTCATAGCGTTAGATTTATTTTCGGGATATCATCAGGTCCCGGTTTCCAAAGATTCGAGAGAAACGACAGCCTTTGTAACACCTGACGGACAGTACGAATGGCTACGCGTGAACTTCGGCTTAGTTAATGCTCCGAGCGTGTTTGCGCGTTTGATACAAAGAGTCATAGCACCACTGATAAATCGAGGAATGAACTCGGTTGTTCAGTCGTATATCGATGAAATCATCATCGGATCAAATGATACGCAGGACGCTCTGCAGGCTCTAGTCGAAGTTCTCAAAAAAGGAGTGTGAGATCTCCAAAGAAGGAATTAGACCCGGAAAATCGAAAATTGATGCCGTGCAAAATTTTCCGCAGCCGACAATTGTGCACGAGGTTAGGTAATACGTCGGTTTCGCGAGCTACTTCCGAAAGTTTGTCAAAAACTTTGCCACTATTGCAAGGCCGTTCACGCAATTGACTAAGAAAAACGAACC
>CAKNXH010000628.1:0-32882 GCA_932178445.1 Andricus quercusramuli | reverse complement strand
TGCTTATTTCAGCCGACAAACGACCAAAGAGGAGCGTAGGTGTTGCGACCGGAAGCAGATTTTTCTTTATGATTTTGGGTACGACAGATTTGCGCATGCGTGGGACTTGCACGGGACTGAACGACGCTAGGAGAAAACGGGCAGACTCGCTTGAGGTGCGAGTGAGAGAAAAAGTTCGGGTGCACGGAACGAAGCAAATCCGCTGCTGATTTCTTGTAAAAGATTGGGAACACAAAATCTGGCAACCGTGACAGGACTGGGAGTGCCGGGAAAGTGTCGTGATGGTTTGAGCTTTTTCTCAAATTCCTGTTGAGTGAAAACTGCAAGATGGATGCCATTAAGAAGAAACGAAAAGTTCAACGATTGGCATTGGCGCGAGCCTACACAGCGTTTACGGATACGTTTAACGGCGCTAATGCGTCGAAAGATGAGAAGATCGTTGCCTTCCAGATCTTGTAAATCAAGATAACGCATTTGGATATGGTGCACGCGAGTCATAATAAGACGTTGTTTGAGTCCGATGCTTTGACGGACGACGATATAACAAAGGAAATTGAAAATGACAATGCCTAAAAAACTAATTATATAAAGGAAAAATTGCAAATGACCGATTTGTTGGCACCAGCACCTGTGGATCCGATTGCAACAAATCCTAATCCAACGAATTCGAAGAAAAGCATAAAGCTGCCGACTATCGAACTGCCGAAATTCAATGGAAACATAAGATAGTGGCTTCCTTTTTGGTGGCAGTTCAAAAAGATACACGAGGACAACGCATTCACAAAAAAAAAAAAATTGATTAGCATTTCGAACTCGAAAGTTCATTGCCTCACTACCCGATTCAGGTAGTGTTTCTAGGTGGATAAATACTATCAGTGTGGGTCCACCACACCCACGACGGGTCAACAACACGCAGTATTCCCCGAACGGTCACCCATCCAAGTACTAACCGCGCCCAAAACTGCTTAACTTCAGTGATCTAACGGGAACTGGTGTTTTCAGCGTGGCATCACAAAAGAAGATAAATTCCAATATCTCATGCAGGCCACTGTTCCGTGTTCGCGAGCGAACGACATTGTAAAAGGTTTCCCGCCTACAGGAGAGAATTATGAAAAGTTCATCACATGCCTAAAGAATCGTTTTGGTCCTGACGACCTTGTAGTGGAATTTTATATTCGTGAACTGCTTAGACTTGTATTACAGAACGCTGTAAGGGGTAGTAAAAGACCCTCACTCGCAAGCCTTTATGATAAGGTAGAATCAAACATACGATCACTGGACTCTCTGGGTGTGACCACCGATAAGTGCGCAACCATGTTGTATCCATTGGTCGAATCGTCTCTCCCAGAGGAAACTCTACGTGCATGGCAACGCAGTGGACAGCGCGAAACGACGGACGCCAATATTCAACGGGAAACCGAGGATCGTCTTACGCAACTTTTGGAATTTCTACAAAGCGACGTCGAGAATGAAGAGCGCATCGAAATGGCTTTGACAGGATTCGGCCTACCCGCGGAGCATAAGCAAAAAGGTAAGGTTATGAACTTGCCAAAAAATATAGCAAGCGCTAGTGCTTTGTTCGTGTCTAAGGAAGATAAAATCTTTAAATGTGTTTTTTGTACATCGGCTCACGAAAGTGAAAAATGCGAAAGTGCGCGTAAGTTAAATTTAAATGAACGTGAAGAGATTTTAAAACGTGAAAATGCTTGCTACAACTGCTTGAAACTTGGACACATTTCGAAAAATGTAGAGTAAAAGAAAAATGCGATTGGTGTTCGGGACGACACGTTATATTGATGTGCTCGAGGTTTGGTTGTGAACAAAGCGATGATAGACACGGTAGAGAGGTTAAGTCGGACGATAGCGTGAAAGCAGCGCTGGTCAGAAACAATTTAACTACGGTTTCGGAGTATCCTTTTGTTTGTTTACAAACATTGCGAGTCAAGTTTTACTCGCAGACTAAAGAAAGAATGGCAAGAGTGGTCATAGATACTGGTTCACAACGTTCATATATCCGCACTGAGGTAGCTAAAGCTTTAGGTTATGTTTCTTGCGGAGAACAGGAAATGATACATTCTTTGTTTGGCGGAGTAAATTCTGGACAGGAAAAGCGCGATATATTTTTGATACGCATGACAAATTCTGATAATATGTACGCGTGTAATTTTGCGGTCATGACTCAAGATACAATTTGTGATAATGTTATGAGTATTAAATACGATACGTGGATGGATGGATTACGTATCAACAATATTACCTTAAGCGACATCGAAAGTAACGATGGCCCTATAGATGTACTTATCGGCACGGAAGTAGCGGGTAAATTGATGACAGGGAAAAAATATGCTTTGAAAAATGATCTGACAGCTTTCAAAACCTACTTAGGATGGACGGTAATGGGAAAATTGCCAAAACAATCTGATAGCATTACAATGCTCCCAACAATGTTCGTGCAAGAGGCCAATATATCTGACTTGTGGCGTTTAGACGTTATAGGTATCACAGACCCTATTGAAAAATTAGATAAAACGGTAAGGGACGGAAAAACGCATGAATTTTTCATACAAACTGCGAAACTGAATCCAGATGGTCGGTACGAGGTTCGATTGCCGTGGGTGGAGGATCACGCGCCTATATCGAATAACTATGATATCCCCCTCAATAGGTTAACGAGTACTATTAAAAAGCTTAATAAACAGAATCTTCATGAGGCATATAATGATATTTTTAACAGTTGGCTCGACGAGGGTATCATTGAAAAGGTTCCTACTTCTGAAGCAAATGAGCAAAGCCATTATTTACCGCATCGCCCTGTGCTTAAAGAACACAGTACGGCAAAAATAAGACCCGTGTTCGACGCGTCCGCTTGCAAGGACGGGTATCCGTCATTGAATCACTTTGAAAAGGGGGCGAACTTGATTGAACTCGTTCCTTCAACCTTAAATAGATTTCGCGAAGGGGAAATTGGAGTCGTATCAGACATTAAAAAGGCATTCTTGCAAATAGCTATAAATTAAATGGACAGGGATTTTTTACGCTTTATTTGGATTGTAGAAGAAAAAATTATTGTGTTCCGCCATTATCGCGTAGTTTTCGGTCTCGCGTGTAGTCCGTTTTTACTAGCGGCTATTATTGAGCTACATTTCTTGACAGCCTTAGAGGGAAACAAGCGGAACACAAGAATTGAATGGTCTCGAGAAACAGTTCAAAAACTGAAAAATTCCTTCTACGTCGACAATTGTGTTACGAGGGTAAATTCTGAGAAGGAGCTAAGAACGTTTATTCGCGAATCTACCGCAGTCATGGCTCCGGGTGGTTTGGAGCTTCCCGATTGGGAAAGCCAGAGAGATTCTACGGAAAAGGAATCAACAATGGTCTTAGAAATGCTGTGGAATAGACAGAAGGATACGATATCGATTAATCCGACGTTTCTGGAGAACGTTATTCCAAAAATTGTTACCAAACTAATTATTTTATCCGTAGCTCACAAAATGTTTAATCCTATTGGAATCACCTGTCCAGTTTCTTTGCAGCCAAAATTTATTCTTCGGACTTTGTGGGAAAATAAAATAAACTGCGATATAGAGATTCAAGGTCAGGAAAAGGATGAAGTTTATCACTGGGTAGATAACCTGCGTCTACTAGGCGAACTAGAAATTCCGCGAAAGCTAAATGAAGGTAATTTAACATTTTACGTATTTGAAGATGCGAGTGGTTTATCGTATGCTGCAGCTGTTTTTGCACGTGTTGAACAGGATAACATAGTCTTGTTCAATTGTTGAACGCTAAATCACGATTAGCTCCGAAAGAGGCAACAATTCCGCGTCTGGAATTGATGGCGGCGACTATAGCTGCAAGACTTGCGACGACTGTAGCTCAATCGCTAACTCGAGATACTTCAAGTGTAAATTATTAGACAGACTCGTCCACTGTCTTGGTGTGGATCAATCGCGATATACAATGGGGAACTATCATGAGGAATAGAATAAAAGAGATCCGTTCACTTAGCAAACAAGATCAGTGGAGACACATACCGGGTGAAATTTAATCCTGCGTATTTACCTTCACGTGGTTGTAGCCCTTCACATTTAGTACAGTCAAACTGGTGGTTAGGTCCAGATTGGCCTTATAAACCAGAATCGGAATGGCCGATTTCAAAACAAAGTGTTGATGAAGAAGAACTGAGACGCGAATGTAAAAAAGCGGAACTAGCACAAATGGTCAATTCTGAAAATAAAGATTTCAAGGCAAGCGATCTTTTCTCGTCGTACACTAAACTCATTCGGTTTTCAGCGTGGGTGTTTCGTTTTTAAAAAAATCGTAGACTCGAAGTCGCGAAAAGGAAAGCATTAAAGGCTGAAGGTCATAAGCGCGAGTTCCCTGTTATCGAGTATACAAAAAGCAGTGAACGACGGGGGGGATTATATCTAACACTTAAAGAGATTAAAGCCGCCGAAACAAGATTTTTTAAATATTTGCAAACAAACGTGTTCGTGAATTCGGACAAAGGCAAATTGTCTTCCTTTAAAACGTTTTTAAACGAAGATGGTTTATACGTTTTGAAAACTAAGATCTCTAATCGAGAAGATGACCCATCATTTTTAAATCCCATTATTTTAGATAATAATACTGAAATTGTTGAAATTTTAGTGAGAGAAACTTATGACAGGCTAGGTCATGTCGGTGCCTCAATAATCATTAACAATTTGCGCGAACGATTCTGGATTATTTATCTGCGAACAATTATCAGATCTATTATGTTGGACTCTGTGGCTTGTAGAAAGCAAAAAGCTAAGCGCATGGAGAGTGAAGCACCGCCTTTGGCTCTCAATCGAGTTCGCGATGCCGCAATTTGCGAGATAGTAGCCATAGATTTTGCCGGTCCTTTGTTCTTGAGAGAAGGAGGGAAGGCGTGGATTTGTATCTTTACATGCGCAGTGTACAGAGCAGTACATTTTGAACTTACGACTTCGTTAGGTATTGAAGGATTTGTAGAATTTCTACGCTGATTTGTGACAAAATTCGGCCGGCCGAGTGTCATATATTGCGACAACGGCACCAATTTTTCGAGTACAACAAATGCGTTTAACAGTTTAGATTGGCAAAAGATAATCAAATACAGTTCGGCGGTGCAAATTGAGTGGCTTTTTAATCCACCCGCAGTACCGTGGTGAGATGGGTGGTTGAAGGGGCTCATCGGTATGCTAAAAAATATATTGCGAAAACCGTTGGGTAAAGCTAGTTTATCTTACCTAAATTTAATTACCGTATTATGCGACGCACAAGTGATTATAAACTCGTGCCCTCTGACTTACGTTTCCGAAGACCCTAATGACTCAAACCCCTGACACCAGCAATATTTTTGCATGAAATCCGTGAGATTGGTGTACCAGACTATGATATGTTGTATCACTCCAAATGAAATGGTAAAATTAAATATAGGCAAAAGATTATTATCGACCTTCGCGCAAGATTCCGTATCGAGTATCTGAGTCAGTCTGTACTAAGAGGTGGTAAAAGAGAAGCTCGCAAAATCAAGATCGGAGATGTTGTTTTGATCGGTGACGATACACACAAGCGGATAGATTGGCCACTTGCCCGCGTCATGGATATGATACCTGGTCACGATGGAAACTGTAGAGTATTTATTTTAAAAACTCAAAAGAGCACGCTTAAAAGACCGATTCAAAGGGTCTACCCGCTCGAAATATCACAGAAAACAGGCGAATCAGCTGAGAATTTACGAAAAAAGGCGAAAGATGTAAATATTGCCGAAAACAAAAATTGTCAAAAGAAAAATTGTACTACGTTAGAAAGCGAAATAGAAAAAAATTGTAATACAAAAAATAAAGAGCCAACTGCGATAACAACTAGAGATGGACGAACGATTAAAAACCCAAAGCGTTTTATTCAATAAAAGATTGATATGTTTAAGTCACCGTTTATCTTACTTTCTATTTACAGGTGTTGCGAAAGGATGTTGCGGTTAGGGGTAGATTTTTCTTTATGATTTTGGGTACGACAGATTTGCGCATGCGCGGGACTTGCAGGGGACCAAACGACGCGAGGAGAAAACGGGCAGACTCGCTTGAGGTGCGAGTGAGAGAACAAGTTCGGGTGCACGGAACGAAGCAAATCCGCTGCTGATTTCTTGTAAAAGATTGAGAAGCGAAATAAACTAATAAAGGTGTTCTCGAAATTTAAAAAAACCGAAGATCGTGAGAGTGTTTTTTTCGAATTGAACCTGCACACAAAAGTAGGTATCATTCGTGTGAATTAGAGACATTAGCAGTCGTGAGCAGCTTGCATAGATTTCGCGTGTACTTGATCGGGGTCAGGTTTAAAATTGTAAGCGATTGCAGTGCATTGCGCTCAACTTTTGTAAAACGAGATTTAGCTCCACGCATTGCTCGATGGTGGGTGCAGCTCCAAGAATATGATTGCGTTATCAAATATCGAGCTAGCGCGAAAATGTGTCACGTTGATGCACATAGCCGCAACGCAATTGAGGACCTTATTAATGCTGAGGAAATTACGGAAATCGGAATGTATATATTCGAGGCCGATGATAGACTTTTGCTAGTTCAATTGCAAGATAGTCGTCTCAATTACGTTAATGAGGTGCTGAATCGTGAAGCTAATGACAATGAAGAACGCGAGATAAAGAAACAGTATACGTGCAAAAACGGACGCGTATACAAAGTAACAGAGAGTGGGCCGAAGTGAGCAGTAACGTGCTCGATGAGACGAGAGATAACACGCATGTGTCATGACGAGATAGGGCATGTTGCGTTGGATAAGACCTCGCGTAAAATCCGTCATGATTATTGGTTTTCGAGAAGGAATCATTACGTGAAAACGTACATTGCCGCGTGTTTTCAGTGTTTTTATAAAAAAGCGAGAGCAGGCAAGAAACAGGGAATGCCGCATCCAATTGATGAAGTATCCGAGCCAATGCACATTATTTACATTGATAATTTAGGACCGTTTGTCAAGAGCACTGCGAATAATAGCTACCTCGTGGTGGCAGTTGAAGCTTTTACAAAATATGTTTTCATTAAAGCAGTTGCTAATACAAAAACCTTGCCAGTCTTGCGTTTCTTGAAAGAAATTGGCGGAAATTTGGGATACCCGGGTCGAATTATTAGCGATAGAGGTAGTGCTTTCACGAGTAAACAATGTAAGCAATTTTGCAAGCAGCCGAACATTAAACGTGTACTGACGGCCGTTGCTACGCCGCGTGCTAACGGACAAGTAGAGCGTTATAATCGAACGATACTTGATGCTTTATCGGCGAGCATATCTGATGAAAGAAAATGGTATCGTAAAGTATTGAAAGTCAGATGGGCACTTAATAACACTATTAATAAAAGCACGGGTAAAAGTCCATCTGAGTTGTTTTTTGGATATAGGCCGCGTAATAAAGTTGAGGTGGCCTTGTTGAACGACGTAGGCGAAGTGTCGTATGACGCTGATCGCGAGGTAACCAGAAAGAGAGCAAGTGACACGAAAAAAAAAGCAGCGAAAGATAAAGGCAAGATACAATTTGAGGGTAGCAGCACCAAAGGTGTTTCAACGTGAAGATGCAATTGGGGGTTAGGAAGATTGCCTCGGTGATGGCCCTGCGGCGATGGAGTAGAGTTTATAGGCGGGAAGGTACTTACATACCAGATCTGAACTCGTTGGGTTGTGAAACCGAGCAGGGTCTCATGACCTGCTCTTTTCTTGGAATATCAGTGATAAGGCCACGGAGTGGTCTTAGGCAGAAGAGAGGGGCAACAGAGGCATTGAGAAGTCCCCTCTAATTGAACCGCCGGATCGTAGAAGGGCATATAAAGTCTGATCCAATATTTCCAATATTTTCAATCGCAAAGTCTATCGACGTAAGTTTAAGCTATCAAAAACTTCCAGCGGATGAAATGTTCATTAGAATTTGTAGAAGTTTTCTGTGAAGTTTCACTCCAATTGATCAAAGTGTTAATAACCTACGAGTGTTTTATTCTCTCGAGCAACGCTGCGAGCACATTACTCAGAGGCGCCTTTTAGCCTTCTGCGATGTACAGCAGGATAGAACAGGCTCGAAAGATCTTGATTTTACAAGTTTTAGGCTAGTTGATGTATACTCTTCACCCTAAACAATTGAATTTACGTCTTACATAAACACATAATAATTTTTTAATAATAAAGAAAAAACAAATTCAGTCTTCATGAAATTATATGTTCATTCAAAAAAATGTGAATAAATTAAATGATTAAATGATTAAATGAAATAAATTTAATAACATCAGCTCATAATATTATATAAAAAAGCATAATAATTTTATTGAAAATTCCCTTAGTTAATTAAATGATTCCATTGATTTTTCTTATAAATAAGAATATAAGATATAGAAGGTACTTTTATTGTTTAACCAAATTTTATACCTTGTTCCGCTTTGTTTTTCGAACATTTTCTTTCCAGTTTTCTTCCTTCCTTGATCTTTTTCTACCACGGGGAATGCATTCAGTAGATGTCATTTTAAATCACTTAAAAATGTATTTATTCAGCTATATTTTGAAATTTACTAGACTCAAATGCACTTTTTGAGCCTAAGCTCTTATCCATACGATGTACGAATCTATTCTGAAGATTTGTATGTGCAAATTAGTCAAAATTTTCTATTTCTCTGTTTAGGGCGAAAGGGTTTGTCTATGTTAGAAATAATTTCTTACATTATTATAAAAAAACACAGTAATTGATGTTGAAAAATACAATTTACCAACTTTCGTAGACGGCCGTGCCTATCCAGCTAAAAGGCGCCTCTGAGTAATGTGCTCGCGGCGTTGCTCGAGAGAATAAAACACTCGTAGTTTATTAAGACTTTTTTCAATTGGTGCGAAACTTCACATAAAACTTCTACAAATTCTAATGAACATTCCATGCGCTGGAAGTTTTTGATAGCTTAAACTTACGTCGATAGACTTTGCGATTGAAAATATTGGAACCATTTTCGTATACTTACCTAGAAAAACATTATTAACAATTTTTCATAACAAAAAAAATAAATCTTAACTACTCTACTGTTTGAAGTACACTTTGAAATATAATTCCTCCATTCGTGTTTTTTGGAATTATTTCAAGAATGCACAGAGCTACAACTTTTTTCAAGAGGGAAAAAGGATGCGCATTTGAATTTTGAATAAGAATATATGTTTGAAAAATTGAAATTTTCAAATGTTTTTAAAAATGCCGAGGGGCCTCCCCACCACCAGCGATCAGACTTTATATGCCCTTCTACGATCCGGCGGTTCAATTGTCGGACAGGAGGGTAGTTTGGGCCTGGCCTCTCGTTGTATCAAGTCACCCACGTTATATTTCAAACGGCAATAAATATTTCTATTAGTCTTCGATTCCGGTCTTTGTTTAATAAACGACTTCCACTCCCCGGAAAGATGAAGCTAACATATATATAATTTTTCCACCTATGAGGCCCGATATAAAATTTATAGTAGATTGTACAACAAGCTGAATACAGCGTCGATTACCAACGAGCATGAAATCTGCCACGCGAGCGTAGCCAGCGTGGCCAATCATACGAGTTGTTAGTCGACGTATCCCGCTCGTTGCGCACGATGCTTTTCCCAATCAACGTGCCGGAACGAGCGACCACGAAACCGTGCGATGCGCATTTTCAGGCAGAATAAGTAAATCGATATGAGCGTGACATTACTTATTTCTCTAGAGGACTAAATGCCACATTACTTCGATGTGACGTCACAAATCAAGTAAAGACCGACTTAGATTCTGATGAACGAACGTGTAAGTCACAAGTTCACAAGTGCTCTTCTGCGAACAAAAAATTTGTTCACCCTTTAATATCTTAAAGATCAAAAGAGTTGCGCATAATATCTTCGGAATGCACAACATGATATTTCAATACCCATAAAGTTTACTTTTTCGCAATGTGAGGATATTTTTTTTAAATTAACCTTAATTCAAAACTTGAATCGTTTTGGGTCTATATTTGACCTCAAAACTACGGTTTAAGCTTCTTTTAAAAATGAAACAAAATTATGAAATTCTTTTTTCAAAAAATATGAAACAATATTCGGGAGTTACTGAAAAAGAAACCTATGCACCTATATTGCATAGGTGCTGTTACTCAATTTTCACCAATTAAATAAATTTTAGATTGAGAAGGAAAAAAGTTAATTAAAAAGTGATGATAACTGCAGGGGAGAGTGGGGTATGGTGTCGCGCTTTGACTTAAATACCCTATATAAATTAGCATTAAAATGTAATTTTGGTATTTGATTTTTTTAAGATAAAGCTCACATTATCAGGGAATATATGTTATTACTCAAATCCGCTTTTTAGTAACGTCATTATTTTCCATTTAATGTATTGATAGGTGTTGCATTTCGGCCGCAGATTGCCCCATAAACAGTGGTACAGTGGCCGTCATGTTACTGCCGTTTATTTAAAGAATACGGACCTTGGTGGATAACAATTAAACAATATATTAATTCCAGAGAGTACAATGTTCTCCAGAGATTTTCAACACTAATTAAATGTTTCCTTATTGCTCAATGTTCTTGCACTGTATGTGACGGTGTAAGATTAAATTATTGTTAATATATTTAGAACGTTTATGGAAACAAATCATGATACCAGAAGTTCAAGAAAATGCTTCACCTATTAAAAACTAACTTTTTCATGCTTCAAGTATTTCAAAATATGCAGAAGTGCTTAGTTTCTGCCAAAGACTTTTTCATCTGTTTCCGCCAAAACTTTTTTTTTCATAAATACTCTTCTGACATGTATTTTAAAACAGGATTTGCAGCACATCAATATTTTTATGAACAATACAAGCTACTTCATATAAAAAAACTAATAGATAGATAGATAGATAGATAAACGTTTATTTTTCAGCCTGCTGGCCTTAAAAAATTGACTTGCTTACACATCCATTTTTTACAGAATTTTCTTAAAACTAACCCTTAAAAACTAACATCCATCCATTCCTCATTTCTAATCCGCACGCTCTTATCGCCTTGCCTTCCTCGCTTCGCCTCGCTCGCATGTCCCTACTTTTTCGCATTGCCTCGCTTGCCAACCTCTGTTTTCGCAGCTAATACCTATTACTTATCAAACTATTTACAATATTTACATCTTACTTATATCTACTTTCTCTCCTATTTACAATCTTTCCTTCTCCACTCCACTTCCTCCTTCCTTCTCCTCATCTCCATCTTACCCAACACTCCCTTCACCCATGCTACTGCCCTTTTTCCCCCCTTTTCATGCAACAATGCCTCCATGCTTATCTCACTTCTTTCCACCTCCATGCACTCCTCCAACCAGTGCTCCACTCTTGCTTCCCCCTTTCCACACAGTTCACACGTCCTCTTCTCCCGAGAGAGCCAGAACCTATTGGAACCCTCCATACACCCACACCTCATGCTCGCTATAAGCTCCTGACTTCCTTTCTCTCCTTTCTCACATAAATATTGCGCTCTTGCCCTTGGCATAATCCACACATAGTTCCCGTTAAATCTTGACTCTCTTATCCTCTCTTCCCCTTCTGTCTTCTCTCTCTCCATGCCGTTTTACTCAACCAAGTCATAAACCTTCCTTCCTTCCTCGTGCATCCTTCTCACTTCATCCATTCGCAGTCCATTCATTCTAAAGTACCTTTCCCTCTCAGCCTCCATCTTCCCACCCCCTCCCGTGTTCTCCTTCTCCCACCAATACTCCCTAACCAGCCTACTTCCCCCCTCTTCCAAAAATTTCTCCTCATATTTACACGCCCGGCTCCCTGTCAGAATTCCTACACTCGTTCTCCCCGTCTCCCTCCTGACAATATAATTAGGCGTGTTCCTTGCCAGCCCCAGAGTCCACTTTACATACCTCTCCTGCGTTCTATTTACCTCTTCACTTTCCTTCCACCCCCACACCTTTACTCCATACAATAGCACACTCATCACTAGTGAATCAAACAATTTCATTCTCCTTCCAAAATCATCTGCGAATAACTTCTTTCCAACCCCCACACCTGCCTCATCACCACATTTGCCCTCCTCACTCTCTCTTTTATGTGACCATCCACTCCCCCATTCCTGCACCTCCTTTCTCTTCCACTTCCACTCCCTTGCCTTATTCCTTCCCCCTCCTTTTCTGAACACCATAACCTTGGACTTTTCCGCATTCAGCTCTAACCCCTTTTTATCCAGGTATCTTCTCAACCTCTTCATCATCTCCTGTAAGGCCTCCTCGCTGCTTGCCAGCAACACTATGTCATCTGCACACGCTAGTGACCTATCCATCCAGAATCCCTCCGAAATCCCCTCCCCTCCTCTTACTTTGTCTTTGGTCTCTTCATATATCTCCCTTACCCTTTCCATTAGGCCTCTCTCTACTCCCCTATCCTCCATCGCCTCCCACAACCTCCCCCTATCCACCGACGGAAACGCGCCTTTGAGATCCACAAGAAACGCGTACACTCTCGTCCCCTTCTTCGCTAATTCTCTATACACCACGTGCTGCAGCACGTAAATATTGTCGATAGTACTCCTACCCGCCCTAAATCCCGCCTGCGTTTCCGGCAATATTCCTTTCCCCTCGACATCCTTCCGCAGTCTCTCTGCCACCACCATCGCGTATACTTTATACGCTGTATTCATTAGCGTAATCCCTCTATAATTTTCCTGCCTATCTCTATCCCCTTTCTTATACAGTGGCACTATTAACCCTTCTCTCCACCCTCCTGGGAATTCCTCGCCCTTCCATACTTTCTTCACTACCTCCTTCAGCCTCTCCCTAACCTCTTATGTACTAAACAGCCATGCTTCGTTCTCTACCCCATCCAGCCCTGCTGCTTTTGACCTTTTCAACTTCCTTATCTGCTTCTCTATCTCCTCGACATTCAACTCCTCCATCTCTGCCTCCCCCGTTCTTCTACTTCCCCCCTCCGTCTTCCTTGAATCTGAGCCCTGGAAAGATTCTTTGAAAAATCCCCTCCACTCCTCACTGCCTATCTTCTCACTGACCCCCACCCTACGCTTCCTAAACCTATTCATTATCTTCCAGACGTCCCCCTCTGTCTTAACATTTGCTAACTCCTCTTCCAGATCTTTCTCCTTTTCCTGTTCCTTCTTCTTACACATCAATCTAAACCCCTTCCTCGTTTCTACGTACTCCTCCCCTCTCGCATTACTCTCTTTCCACTTCTTATACTTCCTCTTCACCTTCCTTTTCATCTTATTACATTCCCTATCCCACTACGTCTTCACCATTCCTTCCTTCTTCTTTCTAAATACCTTCTTTTGCACACACCCTTTCACCTTCTCTTTCAGATCCTCCCATATCTCTTCCACCGACTCCCCTCCAAAGCGAACATTTCCTAGCTGCTCCTGATACGTCTCTATCGCCTCCATCTTCCAGGTCGCCCTCTCCCCCATCGAGATTTCTTCCCCGCCTTGTCTTCCGCCAGCCTTACCTCTTATCCACAGACTTAATGGCTGATGATCTGATTCCACCCTCCCCTCTAATGCGAATTTTTCCGTCTCCTCCCATCCTTGCATATTCATTAACACATAGTCTATCACCAATACCCCCACCTCACTTACATATGTGTATTCTCCCTCTCCGTCCCCATTTGCCATACCATTCGCCACTGCCCACCCTCTATCCTCCATCCAGTCCCTTAGAGTCTCCCCCTCCTCATTTATTAACGTATCCTTCGAATTCCTTTCGAAGCTCTCCTCTTCCCTGTGAAGGCCCCCTTTCCTTCCCATCCTCGCATTAAAATCCTCACCCAGTACCACCATACCCTCCTCTCTTTCGCCTAGCAATTCTTCCACCCTTTCTTCAATTCTTTCGATCCCACCCTTATTGTACACTGTCACAAACTTACATGCTCTCCCTCCTATTTTTACTTCCCTCATTTGCACTCCCTCCCTCTCTTCCTCTCCATGAACTTCTTCCTCTAATCCATCTCTAACCCCCGTTATAATTCCCCCACTAGCCCTTCCTTTTTTCTTCACTCTGACCGCCTCCTGGAGTCTCCACTTATACCCGCTTGGCAGCTGTGGCTCTATTCTGTCCCATTCCTTTCTTGCTACCCAAGTCTCTACCAGTCCCACAACATCAAATTCTTGTATATACCTCCAGCACTCCTCATCCTTCTTCCTTATCCCTGCTACGTTCCAACACAACACCTTCACTACTCCTCTATCCTACATTACCCCCAACCCCTTACTGCCTACGAAACAAATTCCCCTGCACTTCCTTCAACACCTCTTTCTCCTCATCCCACACCCACATTTTCTCGTCTATTTTTATTTTCCGATATCCTACCTTCACCGATCTCCCTTCACTCCTCTCCCTTCTAGCCCTGTCGTTCAGCATTCTCTGCACTTGCCTTTCCTTTCTCGTTAAGTCTTGATCGATGAAAACTCCCTTATCCTTTATCCTACTCTTATTTCGCATTACCGCCAACTTTTCTTCCCAGCTCTCCATCTCCACAACCGCCACTTCCTTGTCCTTTCTCCCCTCCAACTTAACTTTCCCTACCCTACCTTTAACCCACCCTATGCTCTAGCAGCGCTTCCACATCCTCTCTTTCTTCCCCGCTCTTTAGCTTCAACCCTTTTACCACAATATTATTCCTCCTGTCTGCCTTCTATTTTCTCTCCATTCTCAACTCCATGGCCTTTAACCTTTCCCCATCTGACCGCTCCTCCTTCTCATTCCCGTGTAGAAATTTGGTCATGGCCCAAACAGGGCCCAGGCTTGGCAAAACTAGGCCCTGGCCTGGCGATCTAGCCTGGGCCAAGCTTGAATGAAACGCCAAATCTGGCCAGGGCCAGGCTCTATCGCCCAGCTTGGCCCAAGCTTGGCCCAGGCTTGGCCCTAGTTTATTATCGATTCCTAGCAATTTTTAATTTTAAAATTAAAAGTCGAAATTAAGGAGAAATTTTTTTATTCAAATTTAAAGTTAACAAATGAATATGAAATATTTAAAAATCGAAAAAAAATCAAAACGTCAATTCAAAAAGTCACTCATTCGATTTGCGCGTCCTAAATTTCTACCACCTTTCTGCGTCATCATCATCTATATACTATAATTTTTTAATTTACGTCCGCCATATTTGTTTTATAAATCTAAGTCTTAAACATCATTACATAAATCAACAACATTTTTACACTTGATAATTCGACGAAAAAGTTTTCTCAATTTGAGGTTAGAAGTTACGTGTAATCTGAATGTAAAAATATTATTTAGAATTAATATGAGAACTTACTTGCACTTTCACCGCGTAAATATGAGATACTGACGAGTGCTCGATGCCTCTGGTCTTTTAGAGTGCTTTTTATTTGAGGCATTTTTATCAATTTAACTTCAATGATGATTTGCATTTTGTTCATCGACCATTATCAATCAGCAGCATCACTACTATTCTCAATCACTCACACAAAATTTATAAGTTCAGTTTGGCTCAAACTATCACTCAAATTACTGATTAAGATACTTTACGAATTTTTATTTATACCAAATTTGCCACTTTGTAAAGATTTACACTCAACACTCGCAAGTAATAAGGAAACAAAGAGAATAGTACTACACCATCTGTCGTCAATTTTTGGAACTTTGACACTAGCTGGGCCCAAGCTCGAGCCATTGCAAAATTCGAGCTAGATCCAGGCTAGGGGCCCCCAGCCTGGCCCAAGTCTGGAACCGGGAAGAAACTTGGCGATTTCTGCACGGGTTCCTACGCTCTTACACTTTCTCTTTTATCATATTTTCTACCCTCTCCTAAATACCTTTAATCTCGATCCCCCCACCTCCGTCTCCTACTTCCATTTCCGTCCTACCCTCCATCTTCTCAAGCCTTTTTTCCGTCCTTTCCTTCCACCCCCTAATTTCCTCTTCCATCTGCTTTATTTCAACTTCTTTTTCTTTCCTTTCCCTCTCTAACCCCTCTACTCTCTCCCTCATCTCTTTCATCTCCTTTTCCCATTTCTCATCTCTAATTCTCAAGTCCTCCCTCAGCCCCCTGATCTCGCTTATCAGCATACCGAGAGCCTCCTTCTCTACATTTCCCTCCATTTTAGGGGGGGGGGGGGTGACCTACTTGTTTTCACGCTTTTCTTGAAAGGACTCTCTACCACGCTTTTGTCCTTCTCTCTTCCTTTGCTCCCACCGTCCCGCTTTCTCCCTCTCCCTGACGCGCCACTGGACACCGAGCTACGTACTGTCGGCCGTCGTGACACGTGGAAAATTTCCTCCCGGTCAACTTCACTACCAGTACTCTCACTGCCCACCTCCCGCTCTGCCGCCGGTAACTGGTACCTGTCCATGCAGTAACCTCCGCAACCGCCAGTTGTCTCTGCAGAATGCTGTCTCTATTGCCGCCAAATTTTCCCTTTATTTCCCTTTTTTCCTTTTTTTTTTTAATTTCTCATAGCCCTTGCAGACACCCATTTCTCTCACTTAACACCTCCCAAATTTTCGAGCACCACCCTTGACCCTCGAAGGCCCAAGACTCCTGACCACAGATTCCCCCGATTCCTTGCTAACCTAACCTCACTTTTTCAATTAACTTAAATCCCTCCTCACACCTACGCTCGAGATCACTTTTTGAATCCCCAATTCACCCCACACAACCCTACTCACCTCCTCGACTTCCACCCTCACACTCCACTCTCACCTACCACACAAATTCCGTAAATTCTCTCACCACCTGACACTAACCACGTTCTCACTTCCGTTATTTGTAATTGTTGTCATGCCCCACATCGGCACCATATCCTTTCACATTTTCCTTTGCAATGTAAAATGCACTATGTATTCCTTTTTGTTTTAATATTATCTGTAAGGCGAGTCAATATATGCATTAGGAATGCACCTAAGAAATATATGTGCATACCCAGAATAGTTATTTGTGATACAAGTGCGTAAAATAGGTGATTGTGTGCGAGTGTGAATATTGCAGCATAAGCCGGAGGCTCGAAGCATGAGTCGCTGGTTAGCGCACGAGCGAAGCGAGTGAGAAAACGTAGACGAGTGCTTCGAACCGCAGGCGAATGATGCAATCATACGAGTTAACAATCACCTACGCGCACGTGTATCACACGCTATTTTTTGCAACGCCCGTCCGAAAAAGTTGTCAGGAGGTGGTAACGAAAAATACTAATTTTATATTGCATAGAGTGGAGTGAAGAAATTACCAAAAAAAAATTGTTGAAAAAAAATGTTCTGAAAAAAAATTTGTGCAAAAAAATGTTTGGAAGAAAATGTTGTGAAAAAAAATTTGTGAAAAAAAAAATTTTGTGAAAAAAAATTTTGAAAAAAAAACATTTGTTCAAGTTAAATGTAAATTTATTTCAAGAAGATAACAACACCAGTGTTTAAAGTTACCTATGCCAGTGTCCAAAGTACCTCATCTCGAATGTGCGCATGCGCAGCTTTTTCACCAGTGTCTAAAGTAAGCCATCTTCAAACTGCGCATGCGCGAAAAAATTTTCACGCACAGTCTGCTCAAATAAGGTACTTTAGGCACCATCTACATGCATACAAACGTCAACTTTTGAGGTGGGTGTTGCAAAAAATTATATTTTTTGAACAGAAATATGTTTTAGAGAAAATGTGAAAAGCAATTGGGAAAAACTATATTACTGTACTAGTACTTAGATCACTCTAAAAGTTTCTGGAATGAATCAAAAAATAATTTTTTATAACACATTTACAAAAAGTCCCTCTTTCCGTACACACACTAGTTACCTTTTTCGCATACTTTTTTAACACGCTAGTCGCTTCTTGTATACTTTGGTTACCTACGGCACGGAGTGAGAATTACGGTCAGCCATTTTCCAGTCATGCTCAGTTATTTATTTTGTAGTGAAAATATAAAAATGTGTTCGAGTCGTAACACTTTTAGAAAAAACTTGTTACGATTAAAAAAAGCTTATTCTCTTCATAAATAAATAATTTTCATTATAATGTTTACTATTATTATTCTCCAATTTATTTGTAATGCATTTCGGAAATATTTTTTCGTTCGGAAACAGGTTAAAATTATTTTTACAATCTCATCATAATGAGAAGGTATTGCTTTTATGTGAAAAATTACTTTCGTGGATTTCATCAAATGTCGACGTTTTGAGGCCCCCTGAGTCAGAAAAAAAACATCACGTGCGTCCTAAACTACCACCCAAGACAGATTTATGTGTAACCATCTTCGGTAAACGTTAACTGAAATTGAAGTCTTAAACAAAGCAAATAATAACTCACGCGCATGTAGGAGTATAAAAATTTATTTTCTCTTATATGTAATGTCGTGCAAGAGTTTCTGGACATCTATTTTCCAATAGGTTGAACAAGCACCCCAGTTTTAATAATAATAAACTGTAGATTTTCTCTCAATGATTGCATAAAAGGTGATAAAAGTACCCGCTTTATGGGCATAATCGAAAGCCAGTATGTGTTAATTTTATTAGAAGTTGTTTGAAAAAACGTCAAATGTTAATATTTCCGGAAAATATCAATAAATTCGGAAATAACCAATTTTTTATTGTTTTTGGGCTAATTTTGGAAATATTTTTCTGCAAGTCTGTTAGAATACTGTTCTATTAATTTGCTCTAATTCACTTATGAAAACCTGACTTTATATCAATAATGATAAGTTCTTTAAATTAAGCTTAGGTTTTGATTGCATCGAAGGAAAAATTCTAGAAATATCGATAAGTCACTAAAATAATTAAGAAAATTATCTACAAAACTAGCGCGAAGAGATTCAAAAATATTAATTGCTTTTTGATTTATTAACATTTTTCGGAAACATTAAAATTGGTATTTTTTTAATAACTTCTAATAAAATTGATATATTGCTTTCAATTTAGGACCATTAGGCGTATAATTTTATCAGGTTCCGTGTAGTAATTGGAAGTAAATTTGGAGTTGAATATTTTTGAAACTAGAGTGCTTTTATAAAGTATTGGAAAAGATAGGTCTAGAAACTTTTGCATAGAAGTGTACTACATTCTCTTATAAACTATCCAATGTAGGTATATTCTATTTCTGTAAAATTAAAATCTATCACTTATATTCCGAAAACAAGAATTTTCAACGATTTTAAGAAAAATATAATTCTTAAACAAATAATAATTGTTTGAATAATTAAAAATTATTGACAAAATACTTGGAGACTCGTCCCTTAACAATTAAAAATAATACTTGTTAAAAAAATCCAAAGAATACCGTTTTTAGTAAAAATGTAATAGAAAACTGCTATTTTGCAGTTTTTGGGTAACTTTCCAAGCACAATAACAATGGCTTGAAAGGGGGGTGGGGAGTCAAAATTAAAAATTACTGGGTTGAAATTATTCTTTGAACATGAGTTAAGAGGTTTTAATACTTAAATTTACAAAAAGTTTGTAACAAGTAACTCTTTTTCCAATTTTTTCGGGTTAATTTTGAGAAAAAAAGGAAACAAGAAAAATGTTGAGTTGATAAACTGTAGACATAAATTAAGTATTTATTTTAAAAATTGAACTATATTTCGACTCTTAACAATAGAATAATAATAACATTGATTTTATAAAACGATTATGAATCTGTTCATCATTTAAATAATTTATAGATTTTTACGTTAAAAATTGAACTTTTTTAATTCGAAAGCCTTAGTAATTAATGGAATGTTAGCATCCGATTGAAACTTCGAAAACTTTTTTCAACTTTCAAAAATATTTTGATTAATATATTCATAATTATATACTTTTATTAAATTTCAAATTCTATTCAAATATTATTGCATTCTAAAATACTCCATTGTTTAAACATTCAGTTTGGAAATTTTCAATTAAAAAATTTTTGTTTTAATATTTAACAATATTTGACTGTTTTTTAAAAATGAGAAATTATAAATCAAACATTCAAAAATAAACTAAATATAATTTAATTATTTAAAATAAAATAAACCTCGAATCGTTCGAATTTCAGGGTGCTAAATGTAAACTTTAAAATTTTTATTTGTGGGTACTTTAATGTTCAAAGTCGATAATGAAACAAGTCAGGAAATAAGGTATAAATATTATAATCACTTTATTTTAAAACTAATAAAACTCTCGGATACAGTTCGGGCTTGCAAATTACGCGTTGATGCTTTTCGAATAGCGGTCGACGATCTTCTGAAGAATTTTTGGCACGCAGGCCCCGATGAGAGACCCGTGGGGTCCTTCCCCCTCTCCCCCAGTTCCATCCCTCTAGTCCTACTACGTTGCCGTAACATTACAATATCCTAAACTAAAATCTAACCTAGCCATCTGGGTGAAAGCTAGTTTGGTCTTCTTGGGTCTTCCTTATACTTTTGAAAACTGCCTGAGTAAATTCGGCTCCTGACCATAAACTTAATCCCCAAGAAAACCAAACCGGCACGTACACCCCATCTCGGTTTACCATGATGAACTTTCTTTTCGACTATTTTAAAATATTCGTAGGAAATATTACTACAATTTCGGCCATCTGACTGTTTGACGCCCTCGTCAAAGATTTACGCCTTTACATTCCACCTATCAGCATTGCCCATACAAATTCTTCCATTCATACGTTCTCCGTTTATCAACAATTATATTTGTATGTAATTATATTTTAGACAATTTATTTCTTTATTACAAAAATACTTATGCCTATCCTTGCGATTATACAATTACTCACGCTGACTGTTTTGGAATTAATTCTAGTCGTTCGGCTGACAAAATTCCCTCGTATGGTTTTTGGCTCTGTTTTTCTCCCTCTATGTCGCGAACTACATATCTGTCATTTCCCAAAACCTTCACTACTTCGTATGGACCTTTCTTTTGCTTGAGAAGTTTGCGACTCTCCCCAGTAGCCGCGGAACTGTTACTTACGACTAAAACTAAATCGCCCGGATTATACGCATACGCTTCCTTACGTTTCTCAACAAACTGTTCTTGCATTTTCTCTCTATTTACTTCTAACAAGTCTTCGACCAGTTCTTTGGTTCTTCTGATCCTATTTCCCTATTTGAATCAATTATTTCCCTCGTCAGAGGGTTATCTAATCGTCCGGCAATTCTATGAGTGAAAACTATGTCGTACGGCGTTCTTTTCGTTATTCGGTGCTCGCTGTTATTTATTGCCCACTGCACGTCGAGTAACTTTTCGTCCCAATCTCTATCCTCTTCGTCTTCGGTGATTGTAGCTAAACACGTGGGGAAAACGCGGTTTTGTCTCTCTACTTGCCCATTTCCGTGCGGAGTGCCAGCTGCGATTATGACTTGCTGTATGCCGTTTTCATGACAAAAGTCCTCAAAATCCGCGACAGTAAAAGCGGTTCCTCGATCGCTGATAATACGCTCGGGTTCACCGTAATGTGACATAAAGTCTCTTACCATGCGTAAAGTCCCGGCGCAACTCACGTCTTTTACGGCCTTTAACACGGTATATTTACTAAACCCACAAATTATCGCACACACGTGTTTATTGCCATTTTCCGTTGTTACGAATGGCCCGGCATGATCGATATGCACACTTTGAAACGGTGCATTCCCTTTTTCCAGTGGATGTAAAAATCCTGGCTTTTTACCACTCGGTTTTTTATAATACAGGCAGTTTATGCAACGTTTTATGTACATTTCCACGAACTCGCGCATTTTTGGGAAATAATATGTATCTTTCAATTTACCGTATGTTTTATCAACACCAAGATGCGCGAGGCCGCGATGTGCTTCCGCGACTAATTCATGTCTTAAATCCATCGGTACATACAAACGAAATCTACCTTTTGAAACTCGGTACACGCGCGCATTGACCATCGTGAACTTTTCATGAGTAGCTTGGTC
This sequence comes from Andricus quercusramuli, assembly GCA_932178445.1. Taxonomy (NCBI): domain Eukaryota; kingdom Metazoa; phylum Arthropoda; class Insecta; order Hymenoptera; family Cynipidae; genus Andricus; species Andricus quercusramuli. The sequence goes on along the minus strand of CAKNXH010000628.1, from coordinate 11,039 downwards.
GCCCTCCTCGAGTTTGTCGCGTATGCTCAGAATTTCATCGCTACCCCTTTGCATCGCGGCGATCCAATCCATAGTAATTTTTACGCCCATAATCGGTAATCCTACGAGTTTCAGCTCTTGGCCTGGTTCCACGGGATTTCTGCTTAACCCGTCAGCTATCGCGTTATTTACCCCTTTCAAATACTCGATCCGATATTGATATTCCGATAGTCTCACAAACCACCACCCTACTCGCGGATTCAGATCCCTTTTGTTTTCCAGCATTTTCAAACTGTTACAGTCGGTTCTTATAACGAATTCGATCCCTAACACGTAAACGCGAAAACGTTCTACACCGCAAACTATAGCCAGAGCCTCCAACTCATACGAGTGATATTTTGACTCGTCTTTCGTCGTTTTTTGCTGTAATAACAAATCGGATGAAATTTTTTATCTTCCTGCCTTTGCAACAATACTGCACCTAACCCTACTTGGCTCGCATCAGTATGTACTTCGGTTTCTGCTTTCGGTTCGTAAATGGCAAGCACGGGCTTGAGCAGCAGCAGCCGTTTTAACAATTCAAACGCTTGCTTCTGCTCTGAGCCTCATGTAAATTTCACCCCTTTTGCAGTTAACTCAGTTAACGGTCTAGCGATCGTCGCATACCCCTTTACAAATCTACGACAAAAATTCGTGGTTCCGAGAAACGATCGTATCCCGGTAGCATTTGTCGGTTCTGGAAAATCCTTGATAGCATTTAAAACCCGACCTCCCGGTGCAATACCCTTATCAGATAACGTGAAACCCAGATAATCAACATTGTGCTTAAAAAACTGACATTTTTTCAATCTCACAGTTAAATTCGCGGCCCTCAGTGCATCAAAGACTTTCCGTAAACCTTCTAACCCTTCCTCGAAACTTCCCGAGGGTACTATCGTGTCGTCAATGTATGTCATAGCAATGTCATTCGGTACACTTTCTAAAACGCGATACATCAATCTTTGAAATGCGGCGGGTGCATTACAAAGTCCGAAGGGCATTCTTTTAAACTGATAATGACCGTCAGGCGTTACAAAAGCCGTTTTCGGTCGAGAATCTCTCGCGACAGGTACCTGATAGTACCCGCTCGCCAAATCTAAAGTGGTAAAAAACTTCTTACCCGCCATCCGATCCAACAAATCATCGATTCGAGGGATCGGATAGTGATCCTTGATGGTCTGCTTGTTCAGCGCTCTGTAGTCGACACACATGCGGACTTCTCCGCTCGGCTTCCTGACCAGCAACATCGGGCTAGCATACGGCGAACGACAATCCTCCAGGATGTCACACTCCTTCAATTCCTGGATCATATCCTTCGTCTGCTCCCTCTCGCTGTAAGACAATCGATACGGCCGATAGAAAACAGGCTTCTCGTTCTCTAATTCGATGTCCAGTTCCATGACATTTGTGCGTCCATTCTGACTCGTGTTTCGAGCCACTAGGTCTTTGTACTCGTTCACGAGCTCTAGAACACGTTCCGCTTCTTCACCCTCCAGATCCGTGTTCAGCTCACTCAAGGTCACCGGAATGTCATTTACCGTTCGCGATTCTGGCGGCTTTTCTTTGCATTTTTCTCCGCGAGCGACGGTACTTCCCGGGGTCACTTTCATCTCTTTCCCCGATAAATTCAATACCGGTATCAAAGCTTCACCTTTACCATCAGTCCGAATCACGCACCGCGGAAAATGATGTCCTGATTCACGAATACCACCTTCCACTAACAGCTCACAGTTTTTAAAATCCGATTGCATACCAATGTGTCCCACATGACTGTTCGGTATCATCACTGAATCACTTGCTCTCAGCACTGTTTTCGTTGATTCACTCACTGCATCCGTAAGCACTGCGCTATCATCTGCGGTGATGAGCAACATCCCCGCGCGACTCGTAATAACGACGTGTGGTTGTTCGGTAAAGGGTGGCCCACCAACAAGGGTACCTCTTGGGCCTCATTTGGCACCACGTGTCCGTCCACTCAAGCCCCCACTCCGTCGATTGATAAATAAGCACAAAACGTTCCGATAGGCTTCACAATTCCGTTTCCGAACCCCACGAGTTGCTCAATTTCTCCGACCGTAAACGCAATTCCAACGCGCTTCGCGTCTCCTTCGCGGATTGCCACGGCACCGCTTCCCAAATCTACGTTGCTAGATAACGAATGTCCGTCTAACACGGCAGTTTTGAAATACTTTTGGTGCATGTTCCCCACTGTATTCACGGTCTTTGAACCACCACTCGCACTCGAACTCGCGGTACTTGACGAAACCCCTTCGTTAGATCGTTCGCGATTTTTCCCACAGTCCCGCGCAAAATGACCTACTCCACCGCACTTAAAACACTTCCCGGATTTCGACTTCGGGCAATCGCGCTTCACGTGGCCAGACTCCTTGCAAGAAAAGCAGTTGGCTGATTTTCGCTCACCATCCTTCTTATCCATCTTCCCGGAATCGTCGCTTTTTCCAGGTGGAACGTCTCGAATGTGCAGACTTCCGGCCTTCAAATCTGAAAGTAAGTCATGAGGCTCAGCATATCGACTCAGAGGGCCGAGGAAATCGCGATATCGGTTATTATTCAGTCCGTTAACCATCCACTCGACAGTTTCCTCGCTCTGCATGCCGGTCTCATTGCATCGAGCCAGCTTCTCGTAAAAGTATTCTACGATACTTTGAGTCGATTTCTTTTTGTAATTTTGAGCCTCAAGTCGAAGACTCAAAATATTTTTCTTGCAAGGGAAGTTTTTCTGCAGCAAATCCTTCCATGCCTTCCAGTCTCTCTCGTCATCCCTTGGAAGACTGTCTCGCCATCGACGCGCTACACCAATCAGCTTTGCGAGTCCAAAATGCAGAATCGCTATATCGTCCCATCCATATAGCTCTCCGCATCCCTCGACTTTGCTGATCCATTGAGCGATGTCGATATTTTCATTCACTGGGTCAAAATCCGGAAGCAGCTCCGAGATGTCCCGGAACGACCATCCGATGCTACCTCCTTGTGCCTGCGTGCCATCTCCGTTTGAGAACATTTTTGTTTCACTTGCCACAAATTACCGTCGACAATAAACAAACTCCGTGCACTAGTCCGACTAGCCACCAGTACCACAAATTAGATCACTGACACTTCCGCAGCACACAAAAACAGTACAGCACTTGGTCTTCCGTCTCGCGCTCCGATTTTACCCGCGACCGCGTATCACTATAAAAACTCGCGAGAATTTTCAGCCTGTATCCCACTTCTGAACATTGTGGGTACTTTAATGTTCAAAGTCCATAATGAAACAAGTCAGGAAATAAGGTATAAATATTATAATCACTTTATTTTAAAACTAATAAAACTCTCGGATACAGTTGGGGCTTGCAAATTAAGCGTTGATGCTTTTCGAATAGCGGTCGACGATCTTCTGGAGAATTTTTGGCACGCAGGCCCCGATGAGAGACCCGTGGGGTCCTTCCCCCTCTCCCCCAGTTCCATCCCTCTAGTCCTACTACGTTGCCGTAACATTACAATATCCTAAACTAAAATATAACCTAGCCATCTGGGTGAAAGCTAGTTTGGTCTTCTTAGGTCTTCCTTATACTTTTGAAAACTGCCTGAGTAAATTCGGTTCCTGACCATAAACTTAATCCCCAAGGAAACCAAACCGGCACGTACACCCCTTCTCGGTTTACCATGAAGAACTTTCTTTTCGACTATTTTAAAATATTCGTAGGAAATATTACTACACATTGTTTAATTTTTTTAATTTTTAATTTGTTAATGACATTTTTCATGAAACAACTTATAATCACTGAATTATACTGCTTTCAAGTGAAAATAGTTTGAAAATGATAGAATTTTGAACACTCACAAATTTCTCTTGAAGAACTCTGGACACGCTTTGCGGTTCACTATATCTGTTATAATAAATTTAAAATAAAAAAGTAAAAATGAAATATTCAAAAATAAACAAATTGAAATTGAATTATTTAAAATAAAATAAGCCTAGAATCATTGAAATTTCAGAGTGCTGAATGCAAACTAAAAAATGTGCATTGTTTCATTTTTTTAATTTTTAATTTATAAGTGACATTTTTGAATTTGAATGTTTCAATAACAATGTAAAATCCTTCAATTGTAGTGTTTCAACCTAAAATTGTTTTAAAATTACATAATTTTGAACATTTAAAAAATGTATTGATTCATTCTTCAAACTATTTTATTTTCTAAAACGCATTCTCTCCTTTGCTTGCTTAGTCAAGCTTTGAAACATTCATTATTATGACACTTATCATTATTATTACACATCTAAGTACTCAAAATTTATAAGAAAAATATTGAAAATTGTTTCTTTTTTTCAAATTAAACGCAGCATATTTTCCTCCTGTTTGTAAATAATTTACAATTGTTTAAACAATCATTATTCGTTTGAGAGAGAGAGGGAGAGAGAGGGGAGAGAGATAGATAGTTAGAGGGGGGAGAGAGAGGGAGAGAGAGAAGCCTCCGTTGTGTGATATGAGACAGCGCGTGTCAGAGGCCTGCGTTACACTTTCTAGTCGTGGTTCCATTTGAATCGGGCGCGACTCCCCATATCGAGGTCTAAGATGTTTACATATCAAAAATAGTTTTCACGTCGGTGTCTGTCTGTCGTTGTCGTTGTCGTCGTCGTCTGTATACCGGATAACTTTTGAAAGACTAATCGGATTAGATTGTGCTTTGACACACAGTTTCTGGGACTGAAAAGAGAGATCGAGTTCGTTAGCTAGCTATTTAGGAAAAAAATTCAAAAAGTTAGAGAATTTTCAAAATTTTTTTAAACCATTTTTTTCGAAATTTGGTAATTATATGTACGGCCGCTTATAGTACTAGACAATTCAAACAATTTATTCCGACTGACATTTCTCGATGAAATAAATATGTTCAGAGTTACAGCGTTTTCAAGATCCAAAACAAGAAACGAAAATTAACATTTTCAGCCAAACAACGCTCGGTACGGTAAAAAGTCAAGACAAGAAAAATGTTTCTTTTTGCACGCCCTACAAGATTATCGACTTTTTGAATTTTCATGAAAAATCGAAAATTCACATTTTTATTGCAAAAAAAAATAATGAAAAATCCAAAAATTCAATTTCACGGTCAAACTATGCAAGATACGACAAATGATGATTCGACAAAATTTGTGCACCCAAAAAAGATCTACAAATTTGTTCTTGGTCATATTTTGATAGGATGTGTAGTTTTTGCTTTATTCGTGAAAAATTACAATTACAGAGAAAAAATCTGCCCGATAAGTGGGCACATTCTCATCAAAACTTTGCTTATTTAATTTCTTCTTCATCTCGTGCGTGTTTTTTTTACAATATTTCATTATTTTTATGTTTTCAATACTATTTCTAACGATTAAAACAATAAAATAACTATCATTAATGCTCACAGTACTTGAAAATTTGCATTTTTACATTCTCATCATAATGAGAAGGTATTGATTTTATGTGAAAAATGACTTGTCGTCGTCCTTGTCGTCTGTATACCGGATAACTTTTGAAAGACTAATCGGCCAAACTATGCAAGATACGACAAATGATGACTAAACAAAATTTGTATGTGACACTAGTGCAAAAAAGCAGACATCCATGAAGGTCCGCTTTTCCACACTTGTATCACAATGTACTATTTTTAACGCAATCTTTGTTATATCTTTTCAAAATAGTCTCCATTAGCAATTATACAGTCGTGAATCCTTTGAAACTATTCCAAGCCTTGCTCTAACTAAAAAACACTATTAGACATTCTCCGCTTCACCGTTTCTAGAATCTCAATCTAGAAACTTTCAGAGTGACCCATGTATTTCCTACATGTGAAAATCCTGGATATCATTGGATGTAATTTTCTCCTTTCCATTTGCAATCTAAAGTTTATTCATTTGTTTAAAAATATAATCTTTTTGGGGCGCCTTTACATGCCTTAGGGGGCACCAAATAAAGGGGGCGTAGCCAGGGTTTCCTGGCTGCCAGAGCGTGCCAGTCCGTCACTGAATTCTGCTGAAAATCTATGCTTTAAAAACTCTACCAATATCGTTGGTTCGTTTCTAACAATATTTGTACCTTATAAATAGGAAGCTTCCGCATATTATTACCAATAAAAAATTTCATTTTCCGGTCACACTATGCAAAATACGAAAAAATGTTCAGAAGTAACATTTTTCATCTCAAATATATCTAAAAATCTTTTAAGGCCGTTTATCAATAAGATGCAAAATTTTTATTCTAATCGTGGAAAAAGTTATTAAAAATGTTGAAACACGAAAAAAGGTTGAAACTGCAAAATTCTTCATCTCAAAGAGACCTACCACGTTTCCTAGAATATTTTTCAATAAGACACATATTTTTTGTTTAAATCATAAGAAATAGCATTGAAAATAAAAATTGCAGTTTTTAAAAATACTATTATTATTATAGATTAGCAGTTCGAACTCGAAAGTTCATTGCCTCATCTACCCGAAACCGCCACACATCTCTATCCTGTGCATCCTCCATCCAGTTTAAGTAATCATGTCCTAGTTCTTTTAAATCATCCCTTACATTTTTCTCCCATCTGTTTCTCGGTCTGCCTAAGGGTCTCTTACCAATCGGTCTCCCTCTTAAAACTTGCGCCACTGTTCTTTCATTTCCCATTCTTGCTACATGCCCCGCCCATCTTAGTTTACGCGCTTTCATTACTCTATTAATATTTGCTGACCCGTAGAGAGCATGCAGCTCATCATTATGCAGTTTTCTCCATTCGCCGGTCTCTTCGTCCCTTTTTGGACCATAGATTTTTCTAAGTACTTTATTCTCAAAAACTCTAAATCTATTCTCCTCTCCTTTTGTCAGCGCCCACGTTTCGCACCCGTACATGACGACCGGCATTATTATTGTTTTGTAGATTCTTACTTTTATATTTCTAGATAGCAATCGCGATTTTAATAGTGTGTTTGCTGCATAATAGCACCCATTGCCAGCGTGCAGTCGCGCGTTGATTTCCGTTTTAATCTTATTTTCGCTAGTTATAATTGACCCGAGGTATTTAAACTCGCTAACCCTTTCGAATTCCATATTTCCGGCTGTTAGATCCCCGTCTTGACTACTTTGTTCAGATCTGACGACGGTCATATATTTTGTTTTCGTTTCGCTAACCTCCAAGCCAATATCTTTGGCTTTTGTGATCAAGATTTCTGCATTTTTAGCTACCGTTTCTTTATCATCCCCTAGTATGTCGAGATCATCCGCATATCCAAGAATTTGTATTACCCCATTGAGGGTAGCACCGGTCGGATTCGCCTGCACTTGCCTAACCACGTATTCTAAAACTAAGTTAAAAAGGACGCACGAAAGTGCATCGCCCTGTTTCAGCCCATCGCGGATCGAAAACTCTTCAGATAACCTTCCGTTTACGCGTATTCTTCCCCTACTGCCGCTTAAGCAAATTTCGATAAGTCTAACCAATTTTCTTGGCACACCCAATAACTCTAGGATCCAGTACATTCGCGCGCGAATAATAGAGTCGTAAGCTTTTTTAAAATCGATAAATAGCTGATGCACTGCTTCATTAAATTCCCATTTTTTTCTAGCAGTTGTCTAATTGTGAACATTTGATCGCTTGTAGATCGGTTTCGGCGGAATCCACACTGGTAATCCCCAATGATTTCCTCGGCGAGAGGAGTTAGCCTACCTAAGATTACATTGGACAGGATCTTATAACACGACGACACAAGTGAAATTCCCCGATAATTGCTACAGTTCATTTTATCGCCTTTTTTAAAGATAGGAATAACAATAGAGGTATTCCATTCTTCAGGTATGCGTTCTGTTTTCCAAACTGCGCGTATTAATTTAAAAATTTGTCTTGTGAGGCGAGGGCCTCCATTTTTTATCAGTTCTGACGGTAGGTCGTCAATGCCCGCGGCTTTGTTATTTTTCAACTTCTTTACAGCCATTTCTATTTCTATATACGCAGGATCATCAATTAATAGATCAGCAGTGTGGATTTCGCCGAGATTACCTTCAACGGGGGCTTCGCGTACATTTAATAGTTTCTCGAAATAGTCTTTCCATAAATTCAGTCTCTCTGTCTCATCGGCTACTAGATTGCCATTTTCGTCCCTCATTACTTCCGTTCTACTTTGAAAGCCTTTCCTTATAAAATTGATTCCCCTGTACATCTCGCGCGGGTTATTCTGTTTATTATGCGTTTCTATTGCTAGTATTTTATTCTTTTCCCACTCCCTTTTCTTGGATCTATAAAGCCTTCTTGTACTTTTACTAATCTCGAGATACTTCTTATATGTTTGATCGCACTTATTTTGTAAACTACTTAGTCTGGCCTTCCGACGTTTTTCAAACCAGAGTTTGCACTCTTCGTCAAACCATGGTTTGCTTTTTGTTACTTTCTTTAAACCTATCGTAAGCTTCGCGGCTGTCTTTACCGCCTTTTTTATATTGCTCCACAGGGTTTCCGGATCCTCTTCGTAATTACTGTTATCGTCTCCCTGTTCTTGGAGAGCGTCAAATCTACTAGAAATTTCAACTTGATAATTTAATGTTTCTGTTGCTGTTTTGAACTTATCTATATTGAAACGAACTGTTGGCTCTGTGCGGCTTGTTTTCTTAGTTATCGCTAGCCTAGATCTTATTTTTACTATCTCGAGAAAATGGTCTGAATTTAAATCCGCTCCCCTATACGATCTTATATCGAGAATGTTTGTATGACGTCTTCTGTCAATTAGAACGTGATCAATCTGATTGTGAGTGTTACCATCTGGTGATCTCCAGGTGGCCTTATGTATATTTTTATGCTTGAAATATGTGCTTTTGACAACGAGGTTCTTTGAAGCTGCAAAGTTTATTACTCTAGTTCCATTGTCGTTACTGACGTCATGCAAACTTTCTGATCCTATTGTAGGCCTATACATCGGTTCTTTTCCAATTTTCGCGTTGAAATCTCCCAATACTATTTTTGTGTCAAAAGTTGAGAACTTGTCAAAAACCTGCTCGATTGTTTCGTAAAAGAGATCCTTAGTGTCTTCGTCTTTGTCCTCGGTGGGGCAGTGCACATTGATTAATACCTGTTTGTTGAAAATACCCTTCAGTACAATGTATGATAACCGATCGTTAATGAATTGCATGTCGATAACCGCTTGCGAGATTCGTTTATTAATAAGAAAACCGGTCCCCAGTGTGCGCCCCTTACCTCCCCCAAAGTGAAAAGTATAGTTATCCTTAGAAATTGACCCGAAATCTCCCGGCCAGCAGGTTTCTTGAAGTGCTATTAAGTCAGTTCTGTATTCATTTGCTATCTCAATGAGTTCGCTAAATCCGCCAGTATATAGACTACGCGCGTTTAGAGTTCCCACCCTTAGATCTTTAACTGTAGTTTTTTGTTTTTGCAAGTTAGCCATGGTAGTTTCAAGATAATCCGCACGTTAGGATCCTATTCCGATCGTAGGTGAGTCCACTGTCCTAGGAGTGATAACCCCCATACCTCCCTAGGTCTAAGTATGGGAGCTTTCCGACTCTGACAAGGACTATGTCAACTTGTCGTCAGACACATTACAGTTTCATCCTCGTATCCTAACGTCCCCCTGCAAGGCAGCGCGCCTATACTGGCATCAGTACCCCTTTGGCCCTATACAGGCGAATCATTCCACACATCCCTTGCGGGCAGTGTCATCGCTGCGGTGTCCAATGAGTAGCAGGATTTTTCCCTTACAAGATTTTTAGTTTTGGTTCGGGTAGCGTTTCTAGGTGGATACACGCTGCACCTCGGCCTGCCAGGACCCACTCATTGCGTATGAACGTGAATGGGTGGGTCCTCCCAAGCCATGGTCATCGTGTTTTCTACCAGTGCTAGGCCAACATCTTAGGCTGGGCTCACCACACCCACGACTGGTTCCTATCGGCTGTCCGCGGCTGCTTATTCTTGTATTCGCAGCTAACCTGAGGGGCTGTTCAGCCTAACGGGCCGTTCCTCTATCCGCAACCCGAGGACGCGCTGCGTAGTGGTGACAGGAACCCACCGAGCAGAAAAATACTATTATAATAAAAAAATGTTTCAAAAAAAGCTGCAGGAATATTTTCAGCTCCTTCACTCAACAATTTTTTTTTCAATTTTTTAAATAAAAATTGGATAAAAGTTTGTTTTCACATAAATGATTAACTTTTCTATGATTATTAGTAATAATAATTATTACTTTATTTATTTATTACAGTTGCCTGACATTGATTTGATTGATCAAATATATACTTCAACTAAATAGGGATTTCGATAGGGACCACTATAATTATTTAAATATTTTAAAACTTAATATTCAAATTATCGAAGTGTCTCGTCGTCCCGAAATTCGGGATGAGTGGTTAAATATTTTTCATCATACCTCAATCGAAAATTCGATTGTCGACCCGCTCCACAGGCGTCGAAAGTCGAATTTTCGATTGAGGTGTGATGAAAAATTGTATGCATGACTCGGCCCGAGAGGCAACGATTTCACTCGTGTGATATCAGCCCTTGCTTCGCTCAGGCAGCTAACTTCACACTCATGAAATCGTTGCCTTTCGACCCTCGTCATGCAATATACTATTGTATCCCTTTTTCCAACTCCCTTAATTTTTCTGGACGACTAGACGCATCTTTAAATTATTCAAAAACTAATTTTTTTTCAAACCTGCTATGAGAAGAAAATAATTTCATAATATACAAGAATTTCAAATAAATATTTTATTCGTCTTTTAATTTCATTCGATTTTTTTAGTTTGGTTTCAACTGCAACACTAGTTTTGATTGTTACGTTACTTCTTTGGTATTTGGCAACACGAAAACCAGAAGGATATCCACCAGGTAATAAATACTTATGAATATATTTAATTTGTACTGAATTGAATTAGAATATAAAAAAAAACATTAGTAATATTACATAATGGGCTCAGAAAAACCAATATAGTCAAGGAAATTTAACAGTCAAACACTTTGGTCAAAATAGATCCTTTCGAAAATTTATTTTCACAATTTAGACA
>CAKNXH010000627.1:58453-92493 GCA_932178445.1 Andricus quercusramuli | reverse complement strand
TTGAAAGACTACAATTCTATTTTTGGTTACAAACATTGGTTGAATATTTGATTGAATAAGTAATTATTTTTCAAAAATTCAACAAATTTGTTAAAAGGTTATTCTTTTCACTTGAAAATTCAACTGTTTTGCTGAAAATTCGTCTTTTTGGGTTGAAAGTTTAACTATTTTTGTCGAAAACTGTATTTTCGGTTAAAAATTACACCATTTTATTTACAATCAACTATTTGGTTGAAAATTCAACAATTTCAGTGAAAAATTAAGTTATTTCGGTAAAAAATGCAGTTATTTGGTTGACAATTAACATTTTTGTGGAAAATTCATATTTTTGTATTAAAAATTCAACTATTTTAATGAAAAATTATCTCTTCGGGTTAAGAATTTTACTTTTCTAAGAAAATTCATCTGTTTGGCTGAAAAATTCAACAATTTGATAGAATATTGAACTGTTTCGTTAAAAATTAAGTTTTTTGTTGAAAATTCAACACACTTTGTAAGAAGGTTATACTTTTTAAATGAAAATTGAACTTTTTTGTTGAAAATTCATTTTTTTTGGTTTGAAAATTAAACTATTTTGTTACGAAGCTCAACTATTTATTTGAAAATTCATATTTTCTAGTTGAAAATTAGAAAATTAGACGTCCTTTTGGCTTGAAAATTTAACGATTTTTGTAGAAAATTCAACGATTTGGTTGACAGTAATCGATTTGGTTGAAAATTCATCTAGAAAATTCGTCTTTTTGCTAAGTAATTCAACAACTTTGTAGAATAGTCAACTGTTTGGTTGAAAATGAACTTTTTTATTGAATATTGATCTTTTTCAGTTCAAAACTATACAATTATATTTATGGTTAAAAAGTCATCTTTCTTGGTTGGATATTATTATTATTTGGTTGCAAATAAAATTTTTTGTGGAAAATTCGACTGTTTTGTATAAAAATAGTCTTTGTAGCTTGAAAATTCATTTATTTTGTTTGTAGTAAGTTAAATTTCTGGTTGAAAATTTATGTTCTCGGGTTGTGAATTCAATTGTTTGGTACAAAAGTCTTTAACTTTTTGTTAAACATTAATTATTTTCTTGAAAATTTGTGTTTTTGACGAAGAAATTCAACAATTTGGAAGGAAATTCGAATACTTGGTTGAAAATAAACTTTTGTATTGAAAATCCATATTTTCAAGTTGAAAATTCAATTGTTTTCAAGAAAATGCGTTTTTTGTTTCTTTGTTTAAAAATACACTCATTTTTGCTTGCCGATTAAACTATTTCAATGAAAAGAAGTTAAGAATTGAATCATTTTCATATAATGAATATTTTGGCTTGATTTAAATAAATCTGACAGTCGATTACAAATGAAAAAAATTGAAAAAATACCGGCAGCAGGAATCGAGCCCAGACTTTCCGCTCAAACCCCGGAGCGCTATCGCTTCTATCTATCCGGGAATTGAGAGACTCTTCCATTGCGATTGATGTATGACTCTAAAAAAATTCCGAAGGGCGTAGTTTCCCCTCGTAAACTGATACATATCTCGTGTACCAAGTGGTTGAATAAACAAAATACATTCCTTTTTTACACCATTTTTTCAACCTTTTTTTCAGTAGCTTCCCCAACCGTATTGTTCATCGAATTGTTAAATCGTTATGCACACCCCTCGGATATTTCCCCTCTACAAAGAGGGCGGTAAAGAATAAAGGGGTTGGGAAAGCAGGAAGGGTCAAGAGGCAAATATTAGTGGGAAAACGGGGTTGTTGAGTTGGCTCGCGACGAAAGCTACTTAAGTACCCCGAGCCTTCCCCAAAAACCAACCCCCTCTTGCCCCCGTCTCTGTTGCGCCAAGTCCTCAGACAACCGCCTGCACAATTCAACCCCAACGAAGTTACGACCTTCCCACCTCCACTCGGGGTTAAAGCTCCCACACGGATCAGAGGTTTTAGGATAGCCAGACGAAAGGGAAGAGGGAAAAGGGAGGGAAAAAGTGGGGGTAAAATTGAGGGTAGAATAGGAGGTTTCAGACTTGAAAACTTTTCTCCTATTCTCCTCTCTTCCACTTTTTTTAAAGAATTTCTCTTTTTTCCTTGGTTTCAAGAAACTTTCTCTTTTTCTCGATTTTTAGCTTAAATGTGAACTGAATTAGAGGAACCGGAAATAAAAAAAGTTCCACGGTTTCGGATAGGAAATGCTTGATTTGGATTGAAAATTTATTAGATTTTTTTTTTCTTTCAAAAAAGTCATCTTTCTTAGTTGATAATTAAATAAAAACCTTTTGGTTGGGAATTCAACTTTTCTGGCTGAAAATTCAATTTTCTTCTTAGAAATTTATCCGTCCCGATTGAAAATTCAACTATTTTCTTTTTTGTTTTAAAATTCTACCGTTTGATTGAAAATTGATCCCGGTGGCTTGAAGATTCAACTATTCGGTTAGAAAGTCAAATATTGTCTTAAAAATTCATCTATTTTGTTGAAAAGTCGTCTTTTTGGCCGAAAATTCAACTTTTTTGATGAAAATTATTCTTTTTTTTATAGAAAATTCGTCCTTTGGGATTAAAAATACGTCTTTTCTGACTGGAAATTCAACTGACTTTCAAAAAATTTATGTCTACAGCGTAAAAATGTTTTAAATAGTGTTATTTTACTTTTACTCTTTCCTCTTGGTTAAAAAGTCTATTTGGATCTTGTAAATTCTATTCTTGGTTCAGCAGTCATCTTTTTTGGTTACAAATTTGATCATTTTGTAAAAAGTCTTAGAATTAATCTCTTTTGTTTGAAAACTGTACTTTTTTATTAAAAACTTGAATATTTGGCTAAAAACTAAACTATTTCGATGAAAACTCACCTTTCTGGATTGAAATTAAACTTTTTTGTTAAAAGATTGAACAATTTCCTGAATAATTCGTTCTTTCATCTCTAAAATTAAAGTATTTTTATAAAAATGCAACTCTTTCGTTGAAAATTGATCTCTCTAGCTTGAAAATTGTACTATTTGGTTAAAAATAAACTTCTTGTTGATAATTAAACTATATCTTTCTGAAAATTCGTCCGTTTACTTGAAGATTTGATTTTTTTAAACTAAAAATTCAACTACTTGACTGAAAATTAAACTATTTCGTTGAAAATTCATCTCTTTAGCTCGGAAACTGTACTATTCGGTTGAAAATTCAACTTTCTTGATTGGAAATAAACTTTTCTGTTGAAAATATCACTGACTTCTAAAAAATGCTCATTTTTTGTTCAAAAATTGAATTATTTGATCGAAAGATAAATGATTCTTCTAAAAATTTAACCTTTTCGTTGAAAATTCATTGCTTCAGGTTGAACATTGTACCGCTAGATATAAAATTTAACTCTCTGGGTTAAAAATAAACTTTTTTGTGGAAAATGTAATCGTGCTCTGAAAAATTCGTCTTTTTGGCTTAGAAATTCAATTAGTTTATTAAAAATTCAATTATTTGGCTGAAAATCAAACTATTTCGTTAAAAATGCATCTCTTTAGCTAAAAAATGGTACTGTTTAGTTGAAAATTTACCTTCTTTGGTTGAAAGTAAACTGTTTTTTGAAAATTCAACTGTCTTCTAAATGATTCATCCTTTTGTCTTTGAAATTAAATTATTAGGTTATAAATTCGATTATTTTGTTAAAAATTTTTTTTTTCGGGTTTCAAAGTCTGTTGTTCTAAAAAATTCGAGATTTCAGCTTGAAAGCTGAACTCGTTTGTTGAAAAATCATACTTTTTTGTATAAAATCGTTTTGGGTTGAAAATTCATCTATTTTTGGGTCGTGTTTTATCATATTTAATTTTTTTTTCATTTAAAATTAAAACAGTTTTGGGTTAAAATATCAATTGTTATATTTTTAGTTGAGTATTAATATTTTTTGTTGAAAATTCAACTACATGTTTGAAAGTTGAACTACCTTGTTAAAGATTAATTCTTTCAGTTGAAGATTTATCTCTGGTTTGAAACTGTGACAAATTCTTTGAAAATTGTTTTTTAGCTGAAAATTCAACTGTATGAATTGTTGAAAAAATGTTATTTCTTGGTTAAATTCAACTGTTTTTGATTTTTGAAAACCTGTTTTGGTTGAAGATTCAACTACTTCTACAGAAGTTGAAATACCTTGTTTAATCATCATTTTTTTACTCGAAGATTCATCTCTTTTGTTTAAAATTGATTTATTTTGTTGAAAATTCACCTTTTTCTATAGAGATTTCATCTTCTTTGTTAAAAATGCAACTGTTTGACTAAATATTGATCCTTTTTGTTTGAGGATTCAACTAGTTCTTCGAAAATTCATTTTTAAGATGAAGATTCAAGTTCGGTTCAAAAATGTAACAAAATTGTTGAAAATAGTTTTTTTAAGCCAGAAATTAATTTCTTCCGTTGATCGTTCGTGTGTAGTTAAAAAATTAAAAAAATTTGTTGAAAATTAGTTTTTTTAGCTGAAGATTCAAATGTTTGAATTATTGAAAAATCTTTTTTTTTGGGTTCAATTCAACTGTTTTTGATTTTTAAAAATCTGTTTTAATTGCAAATTCAACTAATTGGGTAAAAATTGAACCACCTTCTTGAAAGTTAATTTTTTGGTTGAAGATTCATCTTTTTGGTTTAAAATTTAATCATTTTGTTAAAAATTCTTCTCCTTTGGTGGAAATTTCATCATTTCGGTTGAATATGTAACTTTTTACCTAAATATTTAAATATTGTAGTTAAGGATTCAATAATTTTGTTGAAAATTTGTCGTTTTTTGTTTAATTAAACAGTTTTTGATATAAAAATAATAAATATTTTTTAGTTGAAATATCAACTATTATATTTTTCGATGAAAATTCATATCTTTGGTTGAAAATTTTACTATTTTGTTGAAAATTCTTCTGTTCACTAAAAATTGATTTTGTTGGTTGAGTTCAATTGTTTTTTTTTATTTGAAATTAAAATTCTGTTGTTTGTTAGATATCAACTCTAATGTTTCGCGTTAAAAATCCATCCTTTCAGATTTAAAATTCATCTTTTTTTGCAGATAACTCATCTTTCTTGATCGAAAATAATTCTAAAATTTATTTAAAAATTCAACCATTTTGTTAAAAACTTGTCTTTTGTACTTGAAAGTTCAAATATTGGATTAAAAATCAGGAATTCACATGAAGCCTTTTATATTATATTCAATATCACCCTTTCATCAATTTGATTGAAGAGAATTCATTCCCCTATTTTTCCCCTATCCTTCCCCTATTTTCGGTCAAAATCACCCTATTTCCCCTATTTTGGTATCATTTTCAGCTGTGAATTCTGTGGCTTGGACAGCAATTGGAAAGGGAAAGGTCGATAAGTAGGAGGGTGTGGGGAACCAGGAATTGCGCTAATGCGAACTAATTACCAACCGAAGAGAAGTTAAAAGTGTGGACAAACCGCTACTGCTGCTGGCGATCCTCCTAGAATTAAAGTTCGCCACCGTAAAGCTTTTGGGTGGCGCGGATCGTTTAAAACTGGTCGCTGTTACTTAAGGCGAGACCTCCGTGTCGCAAACAGCTTCCCACCAGTAAATTTCCTCGGTTGTAACTTCCTAGAGCACAAATTGGCGAAAATTGGGATTTAAAGTTGGAAAAATTAGGAAGTTTTACAGTGGATTTCAAAAGTCCACACCTCTGAAATCAGCCAAGTCGTTACTATTATTATTATTATCTATTATTGTCATTTGCATAGACTTTTGGCCAGGGGAGAGGAAAACTGCAGAAAACCACCCCCCAGTTCAGCCGGGTTCAGATGGTTCAGATGTTCGCCCATCCGAGTGCTATCCGCGTTCGAAATAAATTGACATCTGGACACTTCCCGAATCAAATTTTTTATATTTTTCTTATAGGGCGAACCGTCTTTAAGTTACAGCGTTATAAATAATTAATTGTTGAACTAAATTGACATATTTGGAATGTTAAGCAACTATTGTACCAAAAAATTTTCCTGTTACTACTTCTGATTGAATATTTATTTCTTTCGTTGAAAATGTAACTATTCCGTTTCTAGAAAATTAATGTTCTTGGTTAGAAAATCATTTTTTAGCTGTTTCTCAGAAAAATTTGTTTTTCGGCTTTGGCTGAAACATTGAATATTCTGTTGCAAATTCATGCATTTTGTTTAAGTAGAAAAAATAGGTAGAAATTTAATCTTCTTGGTGGGAAGTTCGTGCTCTCATTTTTAATATTAATTTCTTTTGAATAATTTTCTAATCTTCAGGTTAAAATTTCAACCAATACATTTTGCGTTGAAAATTCATCCTTTCAGGTTGAAAATTCAACTACTTTTTGGGAAATGAAATCATTTTGTTAAAAATTCTTTTTGTTCGGGGTAAAAATCAACTATAAAATTTTTAATTAATTTTGTTGTTGTTGAAAATTCAATTTTTCTGGCAGAAAATCAAATTGTCTTCGAAAAAATATGTATTTTTCATTTGAGAATTCAACTACTTGGTTAAAATCTCGTCTTTTTGGATCTAAAATTCATCTCTTTGGATTGAAAATTCACGTATTTTGGTGGAAAAGTTCTTAGTTGGAAATTCATCTTTTATGGCTTGAAATTAGGAAGTTTTCTGAAAAAATCGTCTTCCTGCTACAAAGATTCAACTATTTGTTCAAAAATTCAACTGATTGTGGTAGAGTTTTAATCTTTTTCACAAAAAGTTCGACCATTTGGTTTAAAATTCATCTTTGTAGGAAAAATAGTTTTGGTTAAAAATTCATTTTTTTATTATAAAATTAATATTTGCGGGCTAAAAATATATTTTTTTCATTATGGGTCAGACTACCTTGTTAAAAATTATTTTGTTGTTGTTGCAAATTAAAATTTTCTTTTCTCGGATAAAAATCAACTTTCTTAGTTAAAAATGCAACTGCTTGTTTGAAGATTCATTTATTTTATTGAAAATTCGTCTTTTTGGTTGAGAATTCATCTTTGTAGGTCGAAAATTCAATTATTTGGTTAAAAATTCAACGATTTTGTTGAAAATATCACCTATTAAATGTCTTTGAGCATTCATCTTTTTTTTTAAATTAACATCCAAATATTTTGTTGAAAAATCATCTTTGTAGGTAGAAAATTCCAGTATTTAGTGAAAACATCTATTTTGTTGATAACAAAATTATTTTTTTGAAAATTCAACTGTATTCTAAAAAAATAAGATTGAATTATTTTGTTAAGAATTAGTTTTTTAGTTGAAAATTAATTTTATTAACTGTGAATTGAACGGATCTATTTTGAGCGAAAAATTAATTGTTTTTACATGAAAATTAAGCTACAAAATTTTTTTTCGAAAATTCGTCTTTTTTGTTAAAAATAACACTACTTGGTTGAAAGTTAAACTATGGACTTGGTTGAAAATTCATTTCATTGATTGAGGATTGAGCTATTTTTGTGAAAATTCGCTGTTTTCTTTTGAGCTGAAAATTAATTTTCTGAACTGAAAATTCATCTATTTCATTTTTGATAAAAAAATTTGTGGTTTTTAGTTGAGAATTCAAGTTTTAAATTTTTCATTCAGAATTAATTTTTGTTAAACAAATTCAAATACTTGGTCGAAAGTTGAACCACTTTTGTTATATATTCATTTTCTTGGTTGAAGATTTAATTATTTTGTTGAAAATTAGTTTTTTTTATATATTTTAACTGAAAATTTAACTACAGTTCAATTTTTGATTAAAAAAGATCAATTTTCAACTAAATAGTGAAACTTTAACCAATGAGATGAATTTTCAACTAAAAATGTGAATCTTCAACAAAAAAATGATTTCTTAAGAAATTGGTTCAAACAAAATTTTCAAACAAAATAGTTAGAATGAGGAGTAAATTTTCTACGGAAATACTTGAATTTTCAACCCGAAAAGACGAATTTCCAATAATAACAGATGAATTTTCATACAAAAAAGGATGACTTTTTAAAAAAAATTATTTAATTTTTACTTAAACAGTTTACTTAAACATAGTTGAATTTTTAATCAAAAAAATACTTGAATTGATTTTTCATACACAAAATGTGAATTTTTCTAAAAAGGTCAATTTTCTGCAAAATAGTTGAATTTTCCACAAAAAAGTAGATTTTTTGACAAAAAATGATGACTTTTAAATAAATTTATTGAATTTTCAACCAAACAGTTGCATTCTTATGAAAGAAAGATGAATTTTATACTCAGAAAGATGAATTTTTTAATAAAAAAGATCAATTTTCAAAAAAATAGTCGAATTTTCATCCAAAAAAATATTTCAGTTGATTTTTCAACACAAAATGTGACTTTTTCTCAAAAGGTAAATTTTCTACGAAATAGTTGAATTTTAAATAAAATAGTACATTTTTAGACCAAAAGAATGAATTTTTAACAAATTTATTGAATTTTCAACCAAACAGTTGCATTCTTATCCAAGAAATACGAATTTTCTACTCAGATAAATTTTTGAATAAAAGAGATGAATTTTCAGAAAAAAATAGTCGAATTTTCATCCAAAAAAGATTTCAGATGATTTTTTAAAAAATGATTGAAATTTCATCCAAAAAGAAAGAATTTCAACAAAATGATTGAATTTTTAACCAACCAGTTGCATTTTTATCCAAGAAAGATGAAATTTCTACTAAAGTAGATAAATTTTTGAACAAAAAGACAAACTTTCAAAAAAATTGTTGGATTTTTATCCCAAATAATAAAATTTACAACTAAAAAGATCATTTTCAGGAGGAAGCAACTGCAAAAAAAGAAAAAGAAATACAAAGCAAATAAATTACTAAGAAGAATTTTATATCAGGGTTACCGCAAAACTTTATTTTAAAAATTCTTTAATTTTTCCCTGACCAATTTTTTATTTTCCCTGGCCATTAATATTCAGAGAACAGAATATTGCATTTGTAACATTTTGAACCTATGATCTTTTATTAGCGAATAAAAGAATTTCAGATAAGAATTGAAAATTTTCAAATTTATTTTGCTTGACATTTATTCAGAGTTATATAAAAGACCTGACTTTTACAAGATTTTCTATCAAATCCCTGAATTTAAACAAAATGGTTGTTTCTCAATTTCTGCGAGTTTCTTGTTTCATTTGTGAATTTCCGAAAATTACGTACATGAATGACGGACCCCCTCCCCCCACCCTTCCGTAACAAATTGTGACAAAATCTATTGACCCCTCCCTCCCCCTTGAGCTGTTACGTAAATCAAGTACGATCCCTAACGCGCTGAGTGCGGCCCTCCTGTTTGTGTCACGCTTGACTGAGCAGCCAGGTTTCAATGCATTTGGTTCTAAATGAATATTTGTGCGTTGAAAATTCAACTACTTGGTTAAAAATACAACTATTTCGTTAAATATTTAATTAATTTGTTAAAAATTCAGAAAGTGGGGTTGAAAATGATGTCTGTCGCAGGTCAAGGTCTGCGCGCCGAAGCGGGGGCGTTCGTTCCTTCATTTCTTCATTTTTTTTTCATTCATTGGATAAGAAAGAAAGACGCGGGGTAATTAAGTTAAAAAGCGTCGTCTCGCTCGCGCCTTATCACAGCGAAGCCCTTTGTTCCTGAAAACATTTTTCATCGTTTACGCGTAACAGCCGGGGTTCCTCCCGCCGTACTTAGTTTTGCTTTATACCAGGCGACCGCATGTTTATTCAAGAGTCTCACGTCTAGAAGATATTCTGGAAAGGCTACGTGACAAGAGCAGTCAGGAGGGAAAATTTTATGTCGCGAGACTGAAAATAGGAGCGGAAATGAAAACTTGCGTTTCAGCGATTCGAACCGGTTTCAACTTTTAGTTATTTAGTTTCCTCAGCGAGGTTCCTCTTCTTATTTTGCAGATCTGCCCAGTCACGTGCTTCTGACATACGAGGTGATCCGCCATATTTTATTTTTCTATCCCCATGAGATATTTTATTTTTTACGTCTACGTTTCAGACCCTGCAGCTTTGGATTTATTCCTCAGCCTGGGAATACTATTTCTTCACATTCTTTTTTTCAATGCTATAATTTTAATATAAATCTAAAAATACATTAAAAATTGTTGGTGTAGTGGAATTTTAAAAACAGTTCCCGGGTTGCTACTGGTCACAGAATTGTGAAAAACCTGAATTTTCGATAAACTGAAGTTAATTTTATTTTTTTATTGCTTCAAAATTATTTTTTTGGATTAAAGATTCATTATTCTAGTTGAAAATTCATTTTTTAACTGAAAATGTAACTATTCCATTTTTTCTGAAAATCCATCTTTTTCTGTGAAAAATTCAACTATTTGGTTAAAAGTTCATGTATTTTTATGAACATTTTTCTTCTATTGTAGGAAATTTATTTTTTCCTGTACAAAATTGATCTTCTCAATTGAAAATTAATCTTTTTGGTGGAAAATTCATTTCTTCATTTGAAAAATTAATTAGATTGTTGAAAACTCTTTTCTTTTTACTGAATTTTAATTTTTTAAACTGTTCATTTAACTGACTTCCATTTTTTTCCAAAAACTTGTTCTTCAGTTCAAAATTCTTCTATTTGGTTGAAAATTCGTATTTTTTGGCAGAACTTCAATCCGTAAAATTAAATATTAATTTCTTTGCTTCAAAATTTCTTGAGCTGAATTGGAATTTTGAAATCTTATTTTTCACTACTTTTAGTTTGTAACTATTCAATTTAGGACATGTAAAATAAAAATTGTACAGTTATGAAACATCGTTGCTGAAAATGTAATTTGGTAGTCCTCAAGTAAAATTATATGAAGTTTTTTGAAGTTCTGATTCTGTAAATCCTCTTAAATAAGTACTTGAAACGAGACTCGTAACCCACTTTCTTTTCCTATTTACTTCATTTGAGGATCTTCTTAATTATCATCCTAAGGGTGAAGGACGGACCTCACCCCTTCAGATTAAAGTGAAGTTTATGCTTTTGAAATAATTCAATTAAGACCTATTTGAGTTAAACTTTTCCTCCTAAAGAAGTCAGCATCTGAGCCGTGGCTTCTGGCTTCATTTAAATTTCACGAAGAAGTGGCGCAATTCGCCCTTCGTAAATCTTGTCTTCATAAAAGCACTCATAAAAGCTCCGTCGGCTTGTTTTAGAATTGAGGTTGTATTTCATTTTCTGGTCATAATACCAAGTACAGGCCCAGATTATAGAAACGAGAATGAATCGTATGTACATTCTGAACGAAATCCACCAGATTAAATGATCATAATTGTGAAAAATTAGTCAAAATAGTACAAAAAAGAGTTGTGTAGCCTATTAAGACGTTAATTATGTCCTTCAAATCTCTCCCTCTTATACTGTTCCTCCCTTACTCCCCCTACTTTTCCCTCTCCTACATTACTTCCTTCCCCTAACTTCACTTGTCGCTACCACTTCCTTCTCCAACGTATTCCTCCTCTACTTCTTCCTCTCCTCACTTTCCTACCTAACATTTTCCTTTCCCAGCTCTCACTTCCTCACAGAACCCTCCCTCACTTTCAATAATTTCCCCTGCTCCTCTTTTCTAGTTTCCCCGTACTTCTCCACCCCTCATTTCCCCTCATTTTCCCTGCTCCCATTTCCCTCACTGTCCCCTACTTCCACAAATTTTTCCTAAACTCCGACCACGCAATCCCCTACTTCCCCTCTTCACCACACTTCTTCTTCCCCCACTTCACACTACGCTTCCTATCCCTTCCACAAATTGTTTCTCCTCTACTACGCCCTCCCCCAACTACCCATCCTCCATTTACTCCCACTACCCTACTAGCGCCCCGCACGGAGCCTCCCTCACCTCCCCTCACTTTCTCTACTCCTACTTCCGAGACTTCCCCCACTTCTACTAAGTTCCTTTACTTCCACACCACTTATTCCCTTACTCCACCTCCCCTAAATCCCCTCATTTACCCTACCTTTATTTTCCCTTGTTTTCCATACTTCCCCTCACTTCCTCTCCTCTTCTTTTTTATCAGTTTCTCCACATCTTCTTCCCTAATTTCCCCTACTTCTAAAAAGGAACTCCAAATTAATTATTAACTCAAGAAGAACTATGATGTAGAATAAAATTGAGATTATTATTAGAATTGATGATAATTCTAAAATTTTTTGAAAATACTAGAATTTTAGGGAGGGGTTATCGCAAAATGTGACATCACACATGGAAAATATAAATGTGAATGAAAATTTGTTGAAAAGCTAGAAATAATGTAATATTAGTGCTTTTATTTTACAAGTAAAACATTAATAGAACACAATATTAAAAAACAACTATTTTTCGTGGAAAGTTAATTATTTGTAATTGAAAAGTCTACTATTATATTTTTTGTTCAGATTTCATCTCGTATGGTGAAAAATTCTACTGTTTGGTAGAAGATTGAGCTATTTTGTTGAAAATTCGCTTGTTTCAATTAAAAATTAATCTTCTTTAATGAAAACTTAACTTCTTCTTTTTTGCTAAAAATTGATCGTTCTTAGTTGAAACTTCAACCTTTAAAACTTTCATTGAAAATTCAACTACTTGATGGAAAGTTGAACTACGTACTTTGTTGAAAATTAATTTCATTAGTTGCTTATTAAACTGTTTTTTTCAATTGTTTTAGTTTGGTTGAAAATTGATGTTTTGGTTGAAAATTTAACTATTCCATTTTTGTTTAATTGATCGTTTTTAGTTGAAAATTCAGCTAATTAATTTTTTCATTAAGAATTCATCTTTCTGGGCTTAGAATTGAAATGCTTGTTTGGAAGTTGAACTACTTTATATTTTGAAAAAAAATTAATCTTCTTGATTAAAAGTTCAATTACTTTGATGAAATTTCATTTTATTATTTGAAGATTCATCTCTTCAGCTAAAATTAAACTATTGTTTTAAAAATTTATCTTTTGAAGAAAATTCTTATTTTTGGCATCAAAAATTCAACTTTGTTGTTAAAAATTCGTCTCTTTGAGTTGAGAATTATACTCTTTTGATAGAAAATTGAATCAAAAGGATCCAGATATAGTACCAAAATTTGTAGACAGTTACACTTGAATATTGATTTTGTCTTTCTTGAGATCTTTGAAAAAAATACGACTGTCGGTTGCAAGGATCGTTAAGTCGGGCTCGTACATTTTTTTTGATTCTTGGAATTAGATAATTTTCATACTAAAAGAAGGATTGAATTGAGCTGCAGCACTTTTAAGACATCAAGATTTACTGTAAGAGACTGTTCTAGAACAGAATATTTTTCTGGTGTAATACTCTGTATTATTCTGGAATATTCTGAAATTTTTAGTTAAAAAATGGCCTGCTTCTTGCTTGCAATCATAAGAATATCATTATCTATCTCATAATCCTTCTCCATCTCTCTCACCTTGACTTCATACCAGAAAAGATTTCCTGTTACTCCAGAGGTGTTGAAAAGCGTATTATAATAAGCAACGGAGAAAGAAAGGATCAGCAAGGAACTATTACATTGAGCTTACATTTTTCCTCTTATCTTTTAAATCTGCAAGGAGCGCGAACAGAGATTGTCTGTTTCTCGAGGGAAGTTGGAAAACAGGGGAAATATGTGGGTTGAGAAAAGGTAGACTTTGCAGAAGGAGGCTTGGACCATCCTCGCATATTTAATGAGACGAGAGGAAGGTCATGTCGCCTTTTCCGCTGCGTAAGTATCCTAAGCTTGCCAGATAAACCCACCCCTTCGTCTTTTCTTTTTTTCTCTCCATATTCCACCCCTTTTGCCTCTACGAAGCTCCGCCCGAGGTTCACGGGTAATTAATTTAGTTTTGCAGTTTCTCTCGCCGAAGAAGCCAGTAGGACGATTTACGTTCGTGCTTTTCACCAGTCCTCCCTTTCCACTGAAGAGCCAAACGTCCTCTTCGTGCCAGCTATATTCCAATGTTGCAAGAGTTGTGTAGGAACTTTATTC
The DNA here is from genome assembly GCA_932178445.1 of Andricus quercusramuli. NCBI lineage: Eukaryota > Metazoa > Arthropoda > Insecta > Hymenoptera > Cynipidae > Andricus > Andricus quercusramuli. Next base: position 78,640 of record CAKNXH010000627.1, on the reverse strand, counting down.
GGGAAACTAAAACCTTCTAAGGCTTGTGAAGCAAAATTATTTCTGTTTAGAATTTCAGATATGCTGAAACAATATTGTAATTTGAAGATCTCTTTAACAGGTTGAGGGAAAAACAATTCTGAATCATTTTGTGCTGTGAATCAGCTGTTCCTGATATTCACTTAGATAGCAGAAAAACTCGATTTTTATTTTATATACCTTTCTCTAGGTCTGTTTTTTATGCAAGCATAACTTGGAATGGATCTTTTTACGACTTTATTTTACTGCATTTTCTGTTCAGTAACAAGTATAACCCATATTCCGATTGTTGCATAGGAAACTGGAACTAAAACATTTGCGAAGGAACGAATGAAGTTTTGATCAGTTGAAGGAAAGATAGCGTTGCATCAGTAGGGCGGAAGATGGAATAATGATGATTCAGTAATCAGCATCAATCAATCTTTGACAATACTTATGGCTATACTTAAATCTGTATATACCATCCCTGGCATTGTGTTTCTGATTAAAATTCCTAGGATGGAGGTCAAAAAAAGATGGTTCTGGAAATGGGTGAAGCTTCTTATTTCTCCTCTGTCAAGAGATCATACTTGACGATTTGTTTTTCTGAATTTATTTCACTTTATATCTGATTATTTCAACAAAAGGATCTTAGATAGAAGCAGGTACTCCTTCTGTTGAATGATTTGATACCATTTGATACAAATCCCTCAAGATTAAGGTCTTATGGAGTGTTTGGAATTTGGAATAATGATGATTTAGTAATTAGCAAAAATCAATCTTTGACAATACTAATGGCTATACTTATTATATATCTGGATATACCATCCCGAGCATTGTGTTTCTGATTGAAATTCGTAGGATGGAGTTTCAAACATGGATGGTGCCAAATGTAATGGGTAAAACTACTTACTTGTTCTTTGTTGAGAGTTGATACTTGAGGATTAGTTTTAGTTAATCCATTTAACTTTAAAGTTAAGAACGATCGTTTTCTTGAGGAACACTTCCGAACCGTTATTTATCATTCCAAAAGAAGGATCTTCCCTGAAACCAGATAGGTCGTATGTTTAATGATTCGATACGATTCTCTTTAGATAGAGGTCTTCTTAGGTTTGCGGAGAATGCAATAATGATAATTTAGTTATCAGCAAAATTCAGGTTTTGACAATACTTATGGCTATACTTGTATCTGGATATACCATTCCTGGCATTGTCTTCCTTATTGAAATTCGTAGGATGGAGTTTCAAAAAAGAATGGTGCTGGATGTGATGAATACTTCCAATTTGTCTTCTGTCGAAAGATGATGCGTGAGGATTTATTCTAACTTATTCATCGAGTTCTCAAGTTCTATCCCTATTTTTTTCCTTAATTTTTGCTATTTCTTTGAATGCATTGTTCGTACAATCGATTTGCATTCAGAGGTGATTAAGACTCCTTCATAAGGATTGCGGACACCTACAGGTTCAAATAGTGGTTGCTAATAGCGATTACTCCCCAATTACAGCTGCATGCACTGAACTGTGCAGTATTCGGGATGTTGTAATATACATGTGCTAGAAAGCGTTCTATAATACCAGGAGGAGTTTGAAGCCTGTTTTAGAGGCTATATGGGGAGTAACTGTAGGATGAGGTAAAGTTTCCGCTTCAGGGTTAATTCGTAAGCGAGGATTCGTTAGAGCAAAGTTGAGGCTTCTGTGAGCGGATTGGTAATTTTCACAGCTGACAAGAGGAGGCCGAGCGGTTGTCTGCGATTGGTACAATTTGGATGGTTAATCAATATCCGGTTAATAGAAATTCAGAAGCTCAAAACGCCGAAACTGCGAAAAGCATGTCTCGCAATTGGTGCACGATAATCACAAAGCCACGCCTTCTGAAACGCCAGCAAGGATTAGTCCAATTTCAAACGACCCTAATTAAACAGGTTTTAATATCAGACCGAGGGGCCAATTCTAATTTTCGACGGTGGACTTTGTGCCGTGAGACGTGCATGATCACTCAGATTATTGATGCGTTCATGCGTTTGCAAAATGTAATTTGGGTAATAATATAGAATCAAGACAGCTTTTATTTAAATATCTTTAACTTTCTGTAGAAAAAGTTGACTATCGTTTTTGTTAATGATAAACTTATTGAACGAATTCGATACCATGCGCAAGAATAAAAAAAATCGTTGTTATTTGTTCTTGGTACTAGATCCGACTTTATAAAGAGGATTAATTTATGGAAATTTATGTCCAGTAAATAAATTGGAAACAGCGGTGGATTTTCCGAACGGGGCAAACTTGGCCCATAATTCGATGACGAACGAAAACATGGAACGATTATCGGTAACTGCTAACTGGTAAAGTTTCAAGGGGCCAAGCAGTAATGCTGCACGCTTCTGCACAAATTAAGCATGGTATGTGCTGTGCGATAATTTACGATGGCAATATAATACGACTTGTGTACCTCAGGGCTATTATTAGCCAGAACCGCATTTCGCGGGTCGTTCGACATCTTTGTGTACTTTGTAATCTGATGTTTGCTGACTTTTTAATAGTGTGATAACATCCAATATTTGGAGAATGCAAAACTAACCATCGAGTGGAATGTTTTTGGATGTTCTACAGAATCTACAGAATATTCTAGGATGTTCTGGGATTTCAACAAATATTTTCCTACAGTTATAATCACCTGCATATCTTGTGATGATTTGGAATGTTTTAGATTCTTCTGGAACAGAATAGTCTATTCAATTTCTTGAGAATCTGCAATCTTCTTAGTCTATAATTTTATTGAATGTTCTGGAATACCATGAAATGGGTCTAAGCGGCGCGTGTGGGAGAAAGAGGCTTACTCATAATTTTTTTATAATTAATTATCCCTTTCTCTGAATAACAATTTTTGATGTCAATTTTCTTTTTGGTGAATGTTGACCATTATTGTCAGTTTTGAAAATTTGAGTAGGTTGAGTAAAAAAACTCGTGATAAACTTGACTTGTGGAAGTTTGTGAAAGTTTGTGCGATGGATTATATTTTTTAGCGCCCGAAGAAGATTTATGTCAATTTTCAAACGAATAGAATGTCTTTTTCGTCCTCCAGAATGATTTTTGTAAGAATTTTCGATTTTATTAGGAAAAGCGGCCCATAATCATAAACAAATCAAAATTTGTTTCCCTTAGTAATCGCTTCGTTCAGGAGATCAAAAGTGCCTTTTACAAGGTTGAAATACTAAAAAAAATCTGTCAAATTATAGAATGTATTGTAATGCCTTACTTCTAAATGAGGTTAAGAATAAATTTGTTTTTTTTTTCAAGTGATAATAAGCAGATTGTTCAACTTTGCTATCAATTTAAATAACTTTATTTTCTTCAAAATAATCAGAAAATTTACAAATAATTAATTTTTCCGTAAAATTTTCCCTCTTAACACTTATGTATGTAATTGTTCATAAATTAAATGTTTTTCGTGTACTATTTTTTTCTTATTATTTACGCTTAGGTTTCGCTTCCAAAATTTTTAAAAATAATAAATAGCCATTCTTTGTCAGTCGTATGAATAAAGTCAAAGATTAGGTAATTTTGAACTTGAATGTATACATAGAACATCTTTAATATTCTGGGCTACACATAATAATGGTTAGAGAAAATGAAAAATTGGTCAGGGGAAAATTATGGAATTTCGAAAATGAAGTTTTTCGGCCACCCTGGTATAATATTTTGGATCCTTTTCGGTTGAAAATTCAACCGTTTAGTCAAAAAATTGTCGTTTTGTGTTTATAACTATTATCAGAGAGAATTAACTTCTTGTTCAAAATTTATATTTTGATGTTGAAGATTCAACTGAAATCTTTCTTTTTTCAAAATTAAACTTTTTTTGAAATTTCTCTTTTTGGTTCAAAGAGTCATTCATTTAAGTAGAAAATACTACATTATTAGTTGAAAATTTCATCTTTAATGGTTAAAAATTGAACTAATTAGTAGCAAGTTGAACCACTTTGTTGAAGAATAATTTTTTTTTGTAGAAAATTCATCACTTTAGTTGAAAATTCTTTCTTCTTCGGTAGAAAATTAATTTTTTTAATTGAAGATTTTTTCTTCTTTTTTGAGTGAAAAATCTTCATTTGTTGTGACGTTTTTGTTGACAAATTCATCGGTTTAGTCGAAAATTTATCTCTTTAGTTGAAAATTGTCTATTTTGTTAAAAATTAGTTTCTTTTTATCAAAAGTGAATTGTAATTACTGAAAATTTAATCTTTTCATTTTCAATTGAAAATTTATCTTTTTTGGATGAAAATTTAAATAATGGTTCGAAAATGCATGTTTTTTATTGAAAATGGTAGGAAAACCCTATTTTTTGATTGAAATAAAAAATAAATTTAAAATTAAAAAAAGGTTAATCTGTAATTGATTTATTCTTTTTATAAAAGATTACGTATTAAAAATTTTGGAAGAGTAAAATGCTGGCCTTTGAGTATTAAATGATGAGTTAAAATAAAAAAATTGGTCAGGGAGAAATCAGGGATAGTGATGCATTCGAGATAATTTCGAGAAAATTCGAGATTTTCTTGAAACATGTTGAGGTGAACTCAAAACTTCATGGAGATCGAGAATCTCAAATGAAAAGTTGCGAGATTCTCGACTCGAGATCTCGAGTTTTTTTATTTGAAATTCTTTAGATATTTTTTTGGTTTTTGAGATGATTGATGAAGTATTTTGAGAAAAAATTATTGAGATGAGATATTTGAGATATTTGAGATCGAGAATCAAAAAAATCAAAAAAGAATCAAAAAAAAATTATTGAGATGAGATATTTGAGATATTTGAGATCGAGAATTTCAAATAAAAAGTTTCGAGATTCTCGACTCGAGATCTCGATTTTTTTTATTTGAGATTCTCGATCTCCATGAAGTTTTGAGTTCACCTGAACCTGTTTCAAGGTAATCTCGAATTTTCTCGAAATCGTCTCGAATGCATCACTAATCAGGGAAAAGTCAGGGAATATGGAAATAAAGTTTTCCGGCCACCCTGAAAAGTTTTCCTTCATTGATTGGTAAAATGCGATAAAGATTATGCCTATAAATCTTGATATGATTATCAGAAATTGATAACAGCTCATTTGGATTAGAAGGATCAAATTAGTCTGATTGGATAAAGTATAATGAACGTAAGTCGATGGTATATTAAATGTTCAAAAACACGCAGTTGCGTGTCCTAAAGCTTTTGCAACTCTTATCTCATCGGATGGGGATATGAGAGATTATAGGATGAACTAAAAGAAAAAAAAGGGGGAAGATAGTACAGATGAGCTTGTATTCTTCCTTTATCGGACATGGATACCCGCAGAGATGGAAAGAAAAATATCAAAGAATCATTATATAAAGCGATCGTAGCACCTGTTCGAAATACTACTTTCTCATCTGCCTTTTCAGACGATTCATTGCTCTATGATTTGACAAAATTTTCAGAAATAACTAAGAGGCCGTCCTTAAACAACAATAACAATTTCAGAGCGAAATTTTTCTTTTTTTTTCAATTTTGATGATGAAGCTGAAAATATTTCTGCAGCTCTTTTCGGAAAAAATTTTAGTGTGATATTCTAAAAATGTGCCTGCTGCGTGGGAACATTCTTATTTTTTATTTTATTTATTACAATTGAATCAAAAACGATGCATCTCATTGAAATATGATCTACAGAAAATTTATTGATCTGCTTGAGATAAACAATTGTACATTTTTTCGTATATTGCGCAGTTGGACCAGAAAATGGAATTTTTTATTTTTAAAAACAAGCGGATGCCTCTCACCTTTGAAATGTTATTTGAAGTTACCTAACAAACGAAATAAAATTGCTTTGTTGAAATTCCACTATCTGGTTGAAAATAGAATTATTTTGTTAAAAATACAAACATTTCCTAAAAACTTATTTTTTTTTTACGATTGAACTACTTAGTTGATAGTTGAACTAAATTGTTTAACATTCATTTTATTGTTTAAAAAACTTCAACTATGTTCTGAAAAATTAGTTTTTTTTATGAAAATTTATTTTTCAAAGTGAAAATTTTATTGTATTGTTTGATTCAAGAGAAGCCATTTTTAGTTAAAAAATGAACTTTTAAATTTTTAATTGAGAATTCATATTTTTGGTTGAAAATTGATCGTTTATAGTTGAAAATTAAACATTTTAATTCGTCTTTCTGATATAGAATTTCATTTTTTTTTGTGGTAGAAATTATATATATATATATTTTTTTTTTTTGAAAAAATGAAACTGTTTGAAAATTATTCTGTTTTTGTTAAGGATTAGACTATTTTGTTGAAAATTCGTCTTCTTTGATTGAATTGAACTGTTTTTGCGTAAAATTAAAAATATTTTTTGATAGGAGTATCAACTGTAACGTTTTTCGTTGTGAATTTATCTTTTTGGTGAAAAAATTAACTACCTCGTTTGAAGCTGATCTACTTTGTGAATTTTTTTTTATCGAAAATTCATCATTATAGTTGAAAATTCAAATATTCAGTTCATTAACTTTTTTTATGAAAACTAGAATTTTCGGGTCTAAAATTCAACTTCTTTTTAGGAAATTCGTCTTCTTGGATTGAAAATTGATGTATTTTGTTCAAAATTCTTTTTTTTTTTATTCAAAGATTAACATTTTTTCTGGAAATGTAACGATTACAGTTCTATAATATTCAAAAATAAATCTTTTTCAACAAAAAATCATATTCTTTCTTGAAAATTCATATTTTTGGGTTAAATATTCGACTTTTTTGAAAAAAATTCATCTTTTTGGCTTCGAATTTGGTTTGGAAATTAATGTTTTTGGTTGAAAAATTCCATTATTTTGGTGAAAAATTCAACCCTTCGGTTAAAAATTCAATCTTTCAATTGAAAATTGAACTGCTTCAAAATTTTTGTTTGTTCTGGAAAGTAATATTTTCTGGTTGAAAATCACATTGTTTTGTAGATAATTTGGCTTTTTGGCATGGAAATTTAACAATTTCTAAAAAAAAGTATTCATTTTTTTGAAAATTCCATCTTTTATGGTAGAAAATTAATCTTCTTGGTCAAATTTGTCAACTTCTTGGTTGAAAGTTGAACTACTTTGTTAAAAATTAATTTTTGTAAATTATTTTATTAATACTTATCACTCTTTTTCAATGAACTATATGCTTTATAAGTTGAAAATTCAACTATTCTTCAGAAACTTCATGCATTTAGTTAAAATTTTTACTATGTGAGATTATAATTAATGCAAGTTAACAAAATTAACTGTGAAAACAATTTATTATGGTTTATAACTACCTTTTCTTGAAGCAATGCTAAAACTTGAGTGTTTTTCTAAAATTTTTACCTTTTCTTTGACTTTTTAATTAGAAAAAAATAATTATTATTAATGCTAATTTGAAGAAAAAGACTCTCAGTAACTAATTTGAGGAAAATTTACATTCAATGAGATCCACATTTAAAATTTGAAGAATTTTTCAGATATCTGTTTTATTTCAGAAAAATATAATCACATGAAAGAGATTGATTGAAGAATGATTCTTTTTATTGTTTATTGATCATTTGTTTATAACTGAAGAGTCCAAGGAAAGTCAAAAATTTCAGAAAAAACCGTAACTTTCTAGAAATTATCTAAGAGAAGATAGTTATAAACAATAATAAATTATCTAAACCATTATATTTATTATATTGCATTGAATATCACGTCACCTTGTATAAAGTTGACAAAAAATGGAAAACTTCAGAAAAAATTTAACTGTCTAGCATTACTATAAGAGAAGATATTTATGAATAATAATAATTTTTTGAGACAATTATTTTTGTGAAATTTTATTGTTTTTTTCCCCTCACTCTAAGTTAGATGTGGACAAAAGGTTGAATATTTTAGAAAAAACCGCAACTTTTTAGCGTTATTGAAAGATAATATTATTTAAAAAAATAATAAATTATTGAGGAAATTATTTTTATTAGCATAAATTAATTATCACGTCACTCTAAGTGAAAAGTGACTAGAGAGTTAATTTTAAAAAAATGCAATTATCTAGCATTACTGTAGAAAAGATAGTTATAAGCAATAATGATTTGTTTAAAAAATTATTTTTGTAAATTAAATTATTAATTACCTCGTTTTTAGTGACGAGGTAATGAAAAGAGGCAAATTTCAGAAAAAAGCCGCAACTATCTAGCATTACAATAGCAGAAAATAGTTATAAACAATAATAAATTGTTTAAACAATTATCTTTGATTCTATGAATTTTTACCTCGCCATAAGGGAAAAGTGAACAAAAAGTTGAATATTTCAGAAAAAACTTCAACTTTTTATCATTATTCATAGAGAAAATGATTAAAAATAATAATGAATTGTTTGAATCACTATTTTCGTTAACTTGCAACAATAATACAATAATTGAAAAGCGGATGAAGTGTTGAAAATTATAGAAAAAGCTGCAACTTTTCAGCACTACTCTAAGAAAATATTATTATGCATAATAATTTGTTTAAACAATAAATATAATTATTTTATAATTTTTAATATAATTTTTTGTTATGAATGAAAGAAAGGGGCTCAAAAATGGCACAAAATTGATAACACATTTTACGGACGGCCCCTAAGAAGATCCGTTTTTGCCCCCCCCCCCCCCCTCTTGGATTAATTGGAATGAATCAAGACGCGGAAATCAAGATGGATTGGTGGAAATGGGAAGGGGGAAAAGAGAATTCCAAATTTCTCAAATGAAAAAGAATAAAAAGATGTGGGGGTCATTTTTGTGACACATATTTTCGAAGAGAAAACGTCATCGCGTAAACGGGGCTTAAGTTTCGTCTCGTTCCCTGACGAGGGTGAGTTTTATGAACGACGAGCTTAGACGCGACGTGAACGTAACACGTGCTCGCTCGTAATAAACGAGCAGACGAAGCGTCAGTCGAATCGCCCCATTCGTGAGAAATTCTCCCATGTACCAGTAAACACACACAAATTCGTGGATCTTTTTTTTTGCAAAATTTGCGCAACTTTTAGAAAAACTAACCAAAAAAAAATGAAAAAACAACCCTAAAAACCGAAAACTGCACACTAGATTTAATTCAGTCAAAATTTGACTGATTGAATTAAATGAGAATGATTTGATTACAAAACAATTCATTTCTATTGACAAAAAAGTCCTTAAACAGATTAGTCAGTCAATATTTCTGACTTGATCAGTCACTTGAAATGACTAACTGTCAGTCAATCGAAGTGACTGATTTTTCTGCTATAATAAAATTGCAAAATTATTTTCAAATCAAATTCTTTATCAATTTCCTACATATTGATAAATGATTACAATTAAGGAGCACTGACTGGTTAACACATTGAAAGTTATGGATTAGATCAATAAAAATAACTGATTTAATTTGTGAAAATTATTATAGACATTAAAACAACTGTTTCAATTAGTGAAAGATACTAATTAAGTTATTCAAAATGACTGATTTAATTAATAAGTCACAGATTCGATAATTCTAAATTACTGATTCAGTCAGTGGATACTTATTAGAATAATTCGTCTTTATTGGAAAAAATTATAATTTTTAGCTGACAATTTATCTTCGTTGGTTGAAAACCAAATTACCTGGTTCAAAATTGAACAACTTTTTTCCAAACTTTATTTTTGTTGTTGTTTAAAGACTTATGAGTTTAATTTAATTTTTTTTTTCTGTTTTGTTAAACACTTGATCCATTTTTCGTTGAAAAATCTAACTATTCAATTTTTAGCTAAATGGTGATCTTTTCTAGTTAAAAATGCAACTATTTGGTTGAGGATTCAACTGTTTCGTTCAAAATTCGTCTTCCTCGATAAAATTTTACTATTTTCTAAATTAAGAATTAAACTATTTTTTTTTGATTGAAATATAAACTATTTGGTTGAAATTTGAAGACTCATTATTTTAGTTACAAAATTGTAACAATTTGGATGAAAAATCATTGTTTTGTTTTTTTTATTAATTTTAACTAAAAATTTATCTATTTCATTTTTGTTTGAGAATTGATCTTCTTCAGTTAAAAATTCAACTATTTAGTTGAAAATTTAACTATTCAGTTGAAATTTCATGTCTTTTGTTGAAAATTCGTCTTTATTCGTAGAAAAGACACCTTTGTTGAAAATTCGTCTTTTTTTTTAATTCAACTATTTTTTATTTAGAATCAAAACCTTTTTGGTTGAAATATCAGCTATTACATTTTTCTTGAGGATTCATATTTTTTCAAGAAAATTATTCTTCTTACAGCAAAATTAATTTTTTTACAATTTAACTGGTTGAAACTTAAACTGCTTTGTTAAAAATGTATATTTTCCATTTAAGAGTCATCATTGAATTGATTCATCATTTTATCTGAAAATTTATTTCGTTGTTCGAAAATTGATATTTTTGAGTTGAAAATTTAAATATCTTATTGAAATTCTGTTTAATGGAAATTAATATTTTTTTATCCTGAAACTCAACTTTTCGGTTGAAAATTCTTTTATTTTTCGAAAAATCGTCTTTTCATAGAAAATTAACCTTCTTAATTGAAAATCATCTCTTTTTGTTAAATATTCAACTACTTGGTTGAAAGTTAAACTACTTTGTTAAAAAATAATTTTTTTGCTTATGATTCATAATTTTAGTTTCAAATAATCTCTTCTATTTGAAATTGAACTATTTAGTTGAAAGTTCATTTTTCTCTTTGAAAATTAATTTTTCAATTGAAATGTAAACTATTAATTTTTCGGTTAAGAAGTGATATTTTTCAGTTAAAATATCAGCTATTTGGTTGAGAGGTGAAGATTCATTATTTGAGTTGAAAGCTTATCTCTTTGGTTAAAAAACAACTATTTTGTTGAAAATTTGTTGTATTTTTTTATTTGAAAATTGATTTTTTTAAATAACAATCCGCCGGTTCCATTTTTGGTTGGAAATTGATCTTTTTCAGTTGAAATTTCATACATCATGTTGAAAATTTGTCTTTCCAGTTGAATTTAACTGTTTTTTATTGACAATGAAATTATATTTTTGGTTGACATATTAACTGTTTTGTAGTTCAAATTGAATTCTCTTTTGGTTGAAGTCTCAGCTAATACATTTTTCGTTGAGAATATATTTTTTGTTGAAAATTATGTTTTTTTTGTTTCATGATAATTTTTAAACCAAAAAACCGCTTTTTGGTCGAAAATTTACCTTCTTGGCGCAATTTTTTTTTATAATTCAACTACTTTGTTGAAAGTTGAACTACTTATTTCAAAAATTTATATTTTTGGTTTGAGATTCATTATTTCATTTTAAAATTCATCTCTTTCGTTGATGATTGACCTTTTTTATTTGAAAATGAAACTATCTTGTTGAAATTTTTTTTAGTTAAAAATTCGACTTTTTGGTTGAAAATTCTTTTATTTTGTTGAAGATTCATCTTTTTTGTAGAAAATTAACCTTTTTCAATGAGAAATCATTTTTTTTTTTTTGTTAAAATTCAACTACTTGGTTGAAAGTTGAACTAATTTGTTAAAAATTAATTTTTAGGACTTAAGATTTATCATTCTAATTAAAAATTATTCTCTTTTGTTGAAAATTGAACTATTTGGTTAAAAATTTATCTTTCTTCTTGAATAATTGAATTCGCTAACTCTAAATTTATCATTTAAAATGAATGTTTTCATTAGTGAGTCTTTACTGATTTAAAAAGTCTCTTTTGTCTGAGCTGTCAACCGAATTTTTGATAACAGCAAAAAAGCCACGTGATTTGAAGCTAAGATTATAAGTGAAATTCAAGAGCTCTTCATATTCTTCATCCTATAAATGTGAGTGAAAAATAGAACATGAAGTGAAGGGCAAAAAAACGACGCGTTGTATTAAGCTCTTGCATACGTCACGCTAGAATATTGAGCTTGAAGAAACCATCAATCATGTTTACACTTTTCCAAGGGAAAAGAGTGAGTCAGGACACGTGTCTTGAAAAATTAATAAACTCTTTTAATTTTTGATCTCACACCTTCCGCTGTTGGACGTCTTGAAAATATTGTATGGATAATTGAGAGAAGAAATTTTTGCTCACTAGGTGAGCAAAAATTGTGATCTTTTTATGACCCTGAATTGAGCTATGCATATAGATTCGAAAATTGGGAAATATATTTAAATAAAACTTATCGCCCTATCAAAAAACCTAGAATTTCTTAAGATTCCTTTCAAACGAGAGGTTACTGATTCCTGCAATCCGGTTTACACTCTCTCTGCAATCTTATGCAATATTATGCAATCCCACACACTCTTGTGCAATCCCACGCACTTTTGTGCAACCCCACGTACTCTTGTGCAATCCCACGCACTTTTATGCAATCCCACGCACTCTTGTGCAATCCCACGTACTCTTGTGCAATCCCACATACTCTTGTGCAATCTCACGCACTCTTGTGCAAACCCACGCACTCTTATTCAATCCCACGCACTCTCGTACAATCCCATGCACTCTTATTCAATCCCACTCACTCTTATTCAATCCCACGCACTCTTGTACAATCCCATGCACTCTTATGCAATCCCATGCAATTTTTTACAATACCTTATAATCCGCCGTAATGAAAAAATACGGTAGAAAATTCAGTATAGGTCTCTAATGATTTTCCTGCAATCAATTTCTTATGATTTCTTTTGCGATTCAGGAAAAATTATTGTAGAAAATCATGAACGAAAAGTCAGTACAGATATAAAGAATATTAGAATATTGAAAGAGTTGATAAAACAGTAGGGGAAGTACTAATAAATGATTTATTTATTTATTCAGAGTAAGATTTCGAAAGATTTTAAGGAATTTCATGGAACTCCAGAGATTTCCCATGGATTCTAAGCGATTTCGTCAGATTTCATGAAAATTTCAAGGCTTTTAAAAAGATTTTAAGGGGTTTCCGAATATTTTCAATAATTTTTGAAAATTTGGTGAGTTTTCATGTGAATTGAAAATATTTTCACGGATTTCGAGGAGCTTTCGAAACATTTGGAGGGAGCTTAGACGATTTTAAATATTTCCAAACTTTTCCGGGGATTTAGAGGAATTCCAAAGGGTTTCAAAAGTTTTTAAAAATGTCAATAGATTTCAAAGAATTAAAGATGTTTCTAATGAACTTTGTAGAATATAATAAATTTAATAAAATTAAATTCTAAAGGATTGCTAACGATTTCAAGGATGTCAAGGGATTTGAAGATATTTCATTGAATTACTGATTTAATTTGTGAAATTTACTGATTACAGTTAAAATTATTCAAAATTACTGATTCAGTCAGTGGATGCTACTGATTATATCAATGCATCTTTATCAATAGAAAACAAATCATCTTCGTTCAAAACTCATCTTTTTGATTGAATGCAACTGTTTTTATTCAGAATTGAAATCTTATCTGGCTGAAATCTCAACTATTGCCAACAACAATTTAAACAAAGTCAAGGTATTCTATTGGTCAGTGAAATGTCAGGGTTAAAAAAAATCTTGAAAAATCAACTATCAAGAAAAATCAATTTGAAATTTTTCAATTTTCATTAAAAATTTTTTCATTCAGTGTATGAGTTAAAAATGTTACAAGTTCAAGATTCTGGTCTCTGAATATTAATGATGAGGTAAAAGGAAGAATAGGCCCGGGGATAATTAGATAATTTTTTAAATAAGGTTTTGTGGTAAGATTATCGTTTTAGTTACAAATTTTATTATTTTTTTAAAAATTCAACAATTTTCTTAAAAAATCCCCCTTTTTGGTTGGAAGTTCAAACTATTTCGCTGACAATTCGACTTTCTGGATGGAAAATTCAACTTTTTTTGTAGAAAATTTACTTTTTGTTTGAAATTCATATTTTGGTATCGAAAAGTCAACTGAAATCTTTATTGGATAAAAATGCAGCTATTTTTTTTCAAATGTACCTTCTTAGTTTAAAATTCATCTATTTTAGTAGAACTTGCATCTTTTTCTATAAAAATGTAACTGCTTAGTTGAAAATTCAACGATCTTGTTAAAAAGTCACCCTTTTTGGATGAAAATTCAACGATTTTGTTAAAAATTCAGCAATTTCATACAAAATTTACTTTTTCTTTGAAATTCATATTTTGATGTTAAAATGTTAAACTGAATTCTTTTTTGTATGAAAATTTAGTTATTCTTTCTAATTTATCTTTTCCATTTGAAAATTCATCTGCTTTAGTAGAAATTTTATCTTTCATGGAAAAAAATGCAACTATTCGGCTGAAAATTCCACAATATTGTTAAAAAGTCATCATTTTTGTTTGAAAATTCAGCTGTTTTGTTTCAAATTCCTTTTTTTTTTTTGGTTTATAATTCAAGTGTCTACGTTGGACATTTTTACTTTTTGTTTAAAACTCATATTTTGATGTTGAAAAGTCAAACTGAATTTTTTGTTTGATGAGAATGTATCTCCTTTGGTTGAAATTTGGTTAAAAATTGCACAATTCTTATTAAAACTTTATTTTTTTGTTGAAACTTCATCATTTTAGTTGAAAATTTGTCTTTTTGTTAGAAAATTAATTTTATTGATTGAAAATCATCCTTTTGCCTGAAAATACATAATTTTATTTGAGAATTCATCCTTTTGGTTAGAACAGGGTGAGGGCGTCTAGCGAACTTGAAAACCCTTGAAAACTTGGAAACCATCTTTAATTTTTCACGAGAACCTTGAATAAAAAATTTTTTTTTGCTTTTAAAACAGTTATTTTATTGAAATGTGAAGAATGATTAGAATCTTTCAGTATATTATTAAACAAAAATCCCGTTTAGAAGAAATATTGCTACTGAAAATTTTTTTATTTATCAAGATATAATTTTTTTTTGTTCATTACAGAATAAATAGATTTCAGGGCACTTCTTCTAGACTGGTGCAAATTATTTTATAGATTACAATTAATAGACTTCAATACACCAGATATCAAAGATTCAAAAAAATTTCAAAGATTTAAAATGATTTCCAATTTTTTTAGATGATTTAAAAATATTTCAAAACATCTCGAAGATTTTAAACGATCTCAACATTTTTTAGAAGATTTCAAAAGATTTCACAAAGTTTTAAATATTTCAAATCATTTTAAATGAATATAAAAATTTGAAAAAAAAATTCACAAATGTTTAAAAAATTTCATAAAAAATGTATTAAAGATTAAAAAAAAAGAATTTCAAAGATTTCAAAAAGATTTCAAAAAAATCTACACCAGATTTCAATTTTTATGAGAAGATTTCAAAAGAATTCACAAATATTTGAAAGAAGTAATAAGGATTTCAAAAGATCTCAAAAAATTACAAGATTTAAAACGATTTCGACATTTTTCTGAAGATTTCAAAAGATTTCAAATGTTTCAATGATTTCAAACGAATAAAAAATATTTCAGAAAGATTTCACAAATACATATTCTAAAGAATTCATGAGGATTTCAAAAAATTTGAAGAATTTCAACAAAAGACGCCAAATTACTTAACATTACTAACATTTTAAACGATTTCAAAAGGTTTCCACCAATTTGAGAAGGTTCGAAAAGATTTCAATGATTTCAAACGAGTACAAAAGATTCCACAAATGAAGAATAATTTTACAAGTATTACATAGATTTCATAATGATTTTAAAAGATTTAAAAAAATTTCACGAAGATTCCAAAGATTTGACAACAATTTCTTAACATTCTAAGAGATTTTTAAAGATTTTACAAAGGTTTTTAATACATCAACAGATTTCAACGAATTCACAAAGATTTTGAAAAGCTTTCTTTGGAAACTGTTGGCCAATAAAATATGAAATGGCTCATGTTTTGCATGTATAAAAAACGGTTATTTCAGTATTTGATGTAAAAAAATGTAGACCTGGAAAAACTTGATTTCTTGACCCGGCAAACCTGAAAAAGACCTTGAATTTCCTTTCTAAGAATCGCTGGACACCCTGTTAGAAACGTACTTATTTTTTTGAAAATTGGTCTTTTTCGGTTAAAGATTCCCCTGTTTTTGTAGAAAATTAAACTGGTTGAGAGATAACATTTTTGTCAAAGATCCATGTTTACTGGTTGAAAACTCAACTGTTTTTTAAAAGATTGTCCTTTTTGGTGAAAAATCTTTCTTTTTGATTACTTTTTTTGCAACATTTTTGTTCCTATTCGGTTTCTTTTTTGAAAAAAGTATGGTTACTCTTTTACATGCAATTTGACATAAGCCCACATTATGTTATTGTTAAATGCACTTACTTTATTGAAGTTTCGTCATTTAAAATAGTCAATAACATTATTTATGAATGAACAATAAAAACGTTATCCTGATTATATTATTGCTGAAATTAGTCGATAAGATATAAGTTGCTCAATTTATTCTTTGAAAGCTACATACATCTTTCATAAATATTGATTATACATGTATACACATATAATATACGTATATGTATACTTAATTATATATGATAACATATAATATGTGTTAAAATGTTAATATAATATAATACCTAATATATGGTAATTTATACTTTCATAAATATTTATTATATATGTAAACATAATCATATGTATAAGTGTTTAGCTGCAAAAGATGTATTATCTTAAATATAAAAAATGCCCATTAAATTCAAGTTTCTTAGAGAGGGCATATAATCTGTTACATTCAATCGCGACCCTCACGAAATAGCGTACACATATGTGCATAAATGTGTATGAATGTCTAGTTAATAGCATTCGAGGAAAACCCTCTTTGGACAGAGAAGCGAGGTGCAAAAAAATGTTCGGTGATGAATTATTGTTACAAAAAATAGTGGACCCCAGTGGCAACTAGGCAAATCCTATGTTGAATGCATTGTTTACAGTGAACTAGCAGTCACAGCGGCTGCAACATGCGTACACACCATATTCATATCATACACATTATACACATGTCCACACCAGTGTGAGCGTGGGGACAACTTTTTTTTTTATTTGGTCCGTTTTGATGGCATACGAGTCCACCTGGAGCGATTTTCCCTCGAAAAGCGATATGAATAATAAATAAATAAAAATGTGGACCATCGTTCGCTTTGGCTCGACCACCCTCAAATGTTCAATTTTAGCGGGGTGCCTTAAAACACAGAGAACTGATGGAATATGCAATGTATAAAAGAGCTACGAAAATAGACTGGCGAAAGAAATTAAATTTGTGTAGAATATACCATAGGTCTGGCTTTTTTTTCATTTTTTCGTGAAAATTTGACTGTTTCAATTAATGAAGCATCCTTTGACGGAAAGGGCAGTCATTTTTACTGACAAAGCAGTCGTTTCAACAGATGAATCAGTCAAAATTTCTGACTGAATCAGTCAATCGAAGTGACTGATTTGTCAACTATAATGAAATAGTACAATTATTTCTAAATAAAAATTCCGAATTGAATTCCTAGAAAGATGAATTTTCAAGTAAGATAATGAATCTTCAACCAAATAAATGAATTTGAAACAAAATAGTTCAACCAAGCAGTACCATTCTTAATAAAAAAGATGAATTTGCAACGAAAAATTTAATAGTTGATATTTCAGCCCAAAAATATTTGTATTTGAAATTATTTCAAATGAAAATTTATCTTTTCAATTTTTCAATGTAAATTCATCTATTTGTTTGAAAATTCCTGTACTTTTTTGAAAATTCGTCTTTGTTAGTAGAAAATATATTTTTTTGCTCAAAATTCATCTTTTTGGTTGAATTCAATGGTTTCTACTCAAAATAAAAATCTCTTTAGATGTTATACGAACTGATTTTGATTTGAAATAAAAATTATTTTTAGTTGAACTCTTTGTTACAAAATTTATTTTTTGGTTGAAGGTTCGTGATTTTGCTTTAAAATTTATCGCTGGTTGGAAAGTTAATTTTTAAAAAATGCTTTGAGTTTTTTATAGTTGAAAATTAATTTTATTAATTGAAAATTAAACTATTCTTTTTTATTGAACTTTTACATTTTTTATTGGCAAATTCAACTATTCGGTTGAAGATTAATATTTTTTATGTTCAAAATTCGTCTTTTTGGTAGACTAAAAATTCATTATTTCAGTTGATGATTCATCATCAAAGTTGGAAGTACATCTTTTTGTTTCAAAATTATTTATTTTGTTGCAAATTCCACTTTCTGCTTAAAAATGCATGTAGTTTCTTGAAAATTCACCTTTTTTCGTACGAAAATAATTTTCTTGGCGGAAAATTACTTTTTTTTCCAAATTCCACTATCTGGTTAAAAGTTCATATGCCTGATTAAAAATTGATTCTTTTTGTTAATGCTTTATAATTTTAGTTGAAAATTCAACAATTCTGTTTGAAAATCATTTTTTTTCTTCGAAAATCAATTTTTAATGTTTAAAATTCATCATTTTGATTCAACTACTGGGACAAAAAAAACTGCTATAAAATAAACTTAACGACATTGGAAATTTAAAAAAAAAAGAAAAAAAGAGAATTCCATATGAGGCTTAAAATTATTAAATTGAAAATTTTTTGTGAAGTAAAAAATTTCCAACATTAGAGAACTACTGCTGATAATTTGAAATTTCTGATAATAGTAAATTTCCAACATTTAAAAATTCCAGATACCAAGACATTGTTTCAATCAATTTCACTTTTTGTAGATTTCGTTAACCAATTGATCTTATTTGAAATTGAATTAAAACTTTGAATTAGAAATATATAATAATTATGAAAATCGAAAATATAGTAAAATTCTACATTACAAGATTTTAGACAAGAACCTTAAACATTTAAGAATATCTAATAGAAATCAAGATAAATTGATTAATATGCTCAAATTTTCCGCATCCCAAATTGCACACTCATAGAAAAAAATTAAAATTTTTACAATTTAGAACAATTAGTTCCAAATTAAACAATTGAAATTCCAAAGTAGGTGAAATTTTACAATATCAATTTTTTGTAGTATTCTAAATTCAAACAAATAAAGTTATTCAGATTTTGGGAACAGTTCAATTTTTCTTATTAAATAAAATTTTCTCTAAAAAATTATAAGAATGTGAATAAAATTTAGAATTTCAATGTTTAAAATTGAAAATATTTGAAGACTTTTACGATTAATAATTTTTAATTCGAAACTTTTCAGTACTTGTATTTAAACTCAATCAAGTTTGATCATTTCAACCATTTTTAATGTCAAATTACAATATGCATAATGGGAATTTTTCCGGAATGCGAACCCTATTTTAGCGTCTGCATACCTGAAGTCAGAATAATAGTCTGCAATTACAATTTTGAAAAATGCAATAAAGTTCCATCTACACGTGTAAAAACAGACATTTTCACAAAAAGACGTTTTAACTTCTAGCAAGAACTTTTCTTTCATTTCTGACGTAATTACGTGAGAGCTGTGCGAGAAGAATTTGTAGAAAAAACGACATAAAAAAAAGAGTGAAAAAAAAGAAAAAGGGAAAGAGAAAGAGAAAGATAAAAAATTAAAAAAGAGAGAAAGGTGAATTCCGTCCGCCATTTTGCAGGCAGAAATACGACTATACATACGACCCTGGTGCTTTGATGCTTTTTATGATCGTCTGATCAAAGCTTCTCTTCTGATGAAGATAGTAGACACGAAGTAAAAAAATTGAAATCAGACACTCTACCGTTTTATTTACTGTACACACAATGCATAACAGCTCGCTTTTATATAATTTCACGACTTCATTTCAATTTGCCACTAGCAATTATTTATCACTTGAATAAATCTGCTCTTGAAGCAAAAAATTTAGATCTCGAAAAAGTGTATTTTAGTACTTTTTGTAGCTTATTCAATTTGATATAGTTTATATCAAAAATAAGTTCATGATTGAATGATGTTTACTATTCCTAATAATGTTTGTGATTGTTAGGAATTTTTCCCCGCCGCTATTGTTCCGCCAGCTCAATATTCTTATTGCCTGTCGCTTATTGTCTGTTGTTTTTATGGTGGCTCACTCGGTTGGCTCGGCGATATTCAACTCTTTCTTTTCAGTTTCGTTCCGTCTTTCGTGCAGGGCACTTGTTTGTCGCTCGAGGCCTTGCGACCGTCGGCCTGAAGCGATAGTGTTGTTGTAATGGTGGCTCACTCGGTTGGCTCGGCGATATTTAACTCTTTCTTTTCAGTTTCGTTCCGTCTTTCGTGCAGGGCACTTGTTTGTCGCTCGAGGCCTTGCGACCGTCGGCTTGAAGCGGTAGTGTTGTTGTAATGGTGGT